>CM067372.1:159754576-160064576 GCA_034401795.1 Chaetoderma sp. LZ-2023a | reverse complement strand
GTAGGAGGAGGAGGATGAGGAGGAGGAGTAGGAGGAGTAGGAGGAGGATGAGGAGGAGGAGTAGGAGGAGTAGGAGGAGGAAGAGGAGGAGGAGTAGGAGTAGTAGGAGCAGGAGAAGGAGGAGGAGGAGGAGTAGGAGTAGGAGGAGGAGTAGTAGGAGGAGGAGAAGGAGGAGGAGGAGGAGTAGGAGGAGGAGTAGTAGGAGGAGGAGAAGGAGGAGGAGGAGGAGTAGTAGGAAGGTGATGAGGAGGAGTAGGAGTAGGAAGATGAGGAGTAGGAGTAGGAAGATGAGGATGATGAGGAGGGGCAGGAGGAGGAGTAGGAGGAGTAGGAGGAAGAGGAGTTGTAGAAGGAGGATGATGAGGAGGAGGAGGAGGAGGAGGAGGAGGATGAGGAGAAGAAGCAGGAGGAGGAGGAGGAGGAAGAGGAGGAGGAGGGGTAGGACTAGCAGCAGCAGCAACATTCCCTTTTCTCTCTTGACCACTGTGGCTATCACCTCGCAGCACGCCTAACAGATTTATGCAATGACGTACTGTCCTGGCTCTACATTTGCTGGCTCCCATTAAGGCATTCAGGCAGGAAATAGCACTGTAAATAAGTTAAAATACTGTACTGTATCCACATCTCGGTCAACATCTCAAGCGGCCAGTGGCTCCATATCTTAACCTGTAAATAGCACATTGTATAGCACAGAATGGACTGAGAGGCTAGGATGTTGGCCTAGATGGTGCTCCTATCAAGAGAATGGATGTCCGAATGCATCAACAACATAGGGAGAATATCAAGGCTCTCTGTGCTTGTGTGTCTTCTGGCATCCTTAGCACGTGGACAAACATCGACCATCCTTGCTGGCCAACGTTTGCGGACAGCAGCGAATGTATTACACATCTTGTACAATGCATCGTTGGAAGTTATGCTGTCCGGTCATCAGTGTCCAGTGATGGCGTGGAGTTGTTTGCGGCAGCAGGCATCACGAGGCATTTGGAGCTGCCCAGCTGTTACAGCTATACAGCATCAAGGATACGCAGCTTGCGTTGCATAAACATCCATGTCTTCAAGAAGGATTGGAAAGCTATGTCCTCCACGACACGGCATGCGGCTATGTCAACAGGCCAATGAGCCCAGAATTTTACTTTCTTCCATGGTTCCCCGCCACGATGTGGATCGTCATTTTCTTTACTTTCATGCTTTGTCGAAAGGTATATGCGGGTGAACTCTGTTTTCGATTCATTCATAGAGATGATCAGTTTTAAAGGGGTGTCTTTTCCTTGTCTATGAAGTCCACATCGTCGGCACATTCCATCTCTAGCGACATACCCAGCAGTAGTCTCACTAGTCGTAGCTCATCTTCATTGCAACTGGCCTTGCGTAGTGAATCTAGGATCTTTGAGAGTTTAATTGTGCCAAAGGTTCGTGACATGTCAATGCCAGTTTTGTGGAAATCCCAGTGTTTTGGCTTGACTACTGACACATTAGTAGTGTATATGTGTCGTATAAATAGTATTGCATATGTGCCGCGTATAAGCGTTATCTCGGGTTTCGCTTCTTTTTATATTTCGAATTAATTATTATTGTTATATCATAAATGTCATATAATGATCGACTACACTGTCCGGCTTGGATAGCTCCAGTATTCAATGACAACATCGATACAAACGAGGGCGTTGAAAAGAAACGGGATGTTTTACAAACCGTCGCAATAAAAGAGGAGTAGACCTACATTGTGTTTGACGATGAGAAGCGGTCGCGCTTGATTGTCAATGCGGTGCAATAGAATAGATGATATCTGTCCCTGCGGGTAATGGATGATGAAAATTGGGAATAAGCCTAGACATGCATCGTCATATCACTCATAGTAACACCATTTTGAACAACAAAATCTAAACTCTGTTCTATTTTAAACATGAAATAACTAACACGAGGAATCAACACTTGCAGACCCTCGCACCGCCGTTTTTGTCACGCTGTAAAAAGGTTCTCGGATTTTCAGGAGTTTTTATGAAGTTAGTATGTTTCGGATTTTCGTATCACACCCAAATTTGTGGAATCCTAGTGTATGGTAACGCCCTTTTATGTGTTATGAATTGATCCAAGTCGGACCAGTAGTTTCCGAGATATTTACAGATCCAGAATTTGATCTGATCTGGATCCGGGTTCTCTTATCCGGATCACTACCAAAGCCTGAAAATCCTCTTGCACGGCAAGTTCTTTTAGCCTAATCGGATGAGTAATTTTTATTTAAGACACAGCTCCGGACACACAGACAAACAGATACACGCACGCACGCACGCACGCACGCACGCACGCACGCACGCACGCACGCACGCACGCACGCACGCACGCACGCACGCACGCACGCACGCACGCACGCACGCACGCACGCACGCACGCACGCACGCACGCACGCACGCACGCACGCACGCACGCACGCACGCACGCACGCACGCACGCACGCACGCACGCACGCACGCACGCACGCACGCACGCACGCACGCACGCACGCATGCACACGATTTCAATACCTTCTTCCACTTACGCGGCAAGGGTAATAATACAGCAATCTGGACTAGAATATATACATATCTTTTAGCCCCTAGCTCTAAAATACGGGGGTGGGTGGGGTTGGGGTGGGGGTAGGGTAGTCGCTAACAAAGACGAGAGCCGGAGGGTTTGCAATCTCCGCGGGGTATTTTTTTATAATAATAGGCATATACAGGATGGTGGGATAGACGACTTGGTGGTGGTGGTGGTGGTGGTTGAAAGACAAGTTTTCTTATAGGGCAAGGGTTTTTTAATCTCTGCTCGCTCTGGTTTTACTTTTCTCCTGTTATAACAAAACCCACCATTGGACTCTTTACAGAGGATTTTATAATAGAACGGTCGACGCCTAACAAACAAGGGAGTCGCTGAATTAGCCCTTATTATCAACCCTTCTGGAAAAAAAATACGCTAAATTCTCGATGTATGGAACGACATGTTGAATCTGTTAAGCCTAATATAAGACTGGAAGGTGTTGCTGCCCTTGGATGCAATAGCATCCAGCCATGTAGGTTTCAAAATATCCAACACCGTTGTTTTAAAAGCAAGATAAGTAGGATTTCAATGATAAACGAAAGACGAGACTTAATTTATCGAATGTCATATTACAAACCGCTGGGAGCCACACGAGAGGTAAACACGACTTATTTGCGCTCAAGCAGATAATAGTTACTTTGTCCAAATAAATGTTTTTCACCAATTAACATTTACAGACAATAAACAACAGATTCGTTAAGAAGTATGTAAAATTCTGTTGAGTATTTTGAAACTAATTTGACTCGAATCTGTTGCTGCCTATGGCAGCAACAGATTCCAGTCAAATTAGTTTCAAAGTGTTCAACATATTTAATGATTTGCTCATTTTGCTGACTTGAAATTACGAAATTTGAATTTTAAAGGGTAAACGGGCAACGTTATATCTCCACTGGGGAAAAATGTAACTTCATAAATTTTTAACGAGCTCTATGAAGTTCAAGAACAATATTTGTATAGCTATGTAAACACGAGACGACACATGTGGGGCTTACATAAATTTTGAGTCCGTTTCACCGTTAAATTCCTTTCCCTATCTTTCTCCACTGGGCGTGTAAGATAGTACCCACTTTTCATATTAGTTTTTTAGCTAGTGTTAGCTTAGGGGTAGCCTATGATCTCTTGTTATCTTATATCTGCGATGAAATGTATTGTTTGGGGCACAGGGTATGTATATATATATCTGCCTATTGCGCTTGAGTTAAGGATACGGTATGAGTATCATTACATATTCTTATGCGACTTTTTCTGTGATGACAGAAAATTTTTTCTTCCAAAATATTATCATAACCGCCCAAACCACTACAAATTCGGACAACTGCTCTCGAATACAAACTTGTCGGTCCTAACAAAATTGTGCGCCTTTATACGGAAAATCTTTAAACAATTTGCATAACAGAGATTATTATTTTATTATCATATTGTAATTATTTCAAACACAATTATCACTACTACTACTACTACTACTACTACTACTACTACTACTACTACTACTACTACTACTACTACCACTACTACTTTTTTTTTCTTTTTTTTTTTGAAAAACCGACGCTGACGCAGTCGGACAAACTTCACGGAGGAACTCCTTTAAAAAGGCTTGCAAACCCCCAGAAAAAAACCTGGTGAACTAGTAATCTTGATTAATATTACACCAAAACAATGATAAATAATGAGCATTAATACAATCTATAAATACATATGGCTTAAAAAGTATAGATACAAAACAATATGCTGATAAAGCTCCGATAGCAAAACAAAACTTAACAAAGGCATTACTATTCAACCCAGGTGTAGTAGTAGACCCGTGTGGCGAGTGCAACTATCCAACAAATGAAAAGTGCCTCGTCAATCTATGACAAATAAGTCAATCATTGACGCCAGTGGGCTGATTCTCTAAAGATCAGCGGGCGTAGTAGCATTTGGGTAGTATAATACATATAGTCGGCAGAAAAATTCCAGAAAAATTGATGGCCCTCTTGTTTACATTTTCAATTTACTTTATTATAAGGTTTTGTAAATTACCATTCAATCCATGTGTGGTAGTAGACCCGTGTGGCGAGTGCAACTATTCAACAAATGAAAAGTGACTCGTCAATCAATGACAAATAAGTCAATCATTGACGCCAGTGGGCTGAGTCTTAAAGATCAGCGGGCGTAGTAGCATTCGGGTAGCATAACATATATAGTCAGCAGGAAAATTACAGAAAAATAGATGGAAATAGATGGCGCTCTTGTTTCCATTTTTGATTTACTTTGTTGTAAGGTTTTGTAAATTACCCGGGAACATATAACCCTATAAAACTCTGTGCAAATTCCTAAAATTACCTGGGACAATTTTATAATTCAATGGCAAATTACTTTATCGATTGATTATTAAATTACCCCAGTCTGTTTATTTCTTAACATGAATTATTAAACATAACAATATCAAAGTGCAGACTAAAATGAATTACATGACACAGATTAATTAAAAGAAACAGATAAATCAGCTGTAGTAATTAAATGATTTAAGCTAGTGCAGGCTCATTTATTTTTACAGCTCCCAACTCTATTGAAACTATGTTTGTTTTGCACCATATGTCCTTGAATACTTTTTCTTTACCATGCTGCTTTAATCTAAAATATTCGCAAGGAATATGATTCAGCAGCAATGAACGAAATATTGCCTTTATTGCTCTATTGTGATTGCCCATAGATGGATTTTTTTGGTCTGTGCACACCGATGTTTCCAAATGGCCCAAACACCTATGGTTAGTATTGTTATTAAAATAGTCCTTTCAGACTTTATGATATTTACACCGCTTGATCCAAATTCTCTAAATAAGACTACATGCGTGTCTAGAACAATGGGCTTCGCTCCAAATTTTGCCAAGATTTGGCTGATATAGTCCCAAAATTGTGACGATATTGGACATTCCACAAATAAATGCTCGATTGTTTCCTCGTCTGTTTGACATAAGTAACACCTATCAGAAGTCGTAATATTGCACTTGTATGTCAAGTGTCCCACCCATAGACGTCGATGTAGTAATCGCCACAATAAATCACGAGCCATATTTGGTATGGATGGAGAATGTAAGATTTTCCATACATTTTTCCAACTGGATGGTTTATAGCTTGAGTCATCCCATCTCCTAATTGCTATGGGAGGTGTTACTTGTTTTCGTCTCATAATATGGTACCATTCCTTGGATCTCATCTTGTATTTTAACATCTCATCATCAAGAACTAATGCGGGTTGTGGAGTCAAACTATTATTATTTACATTTGGCAGACGAAACCATTCAATTGGTACAGCATGTTTTATTTTTTTTAGCAACCGCTGGACATCTATATGCCTCATATGTGTTTTTCTAGCTACGTCTTGCATTGAAATCCATCTACGTGTTTGAGGGTGTATCATATCCGATAAATGTTGAATGCCATATTTTGCAAAGGACGGTAGATAAAGTACTGCATTGTTATAACATATATTACTATTGCCCCACAATTGCTGTTCTAGTACTTCCTTCCAGCACGTAGGTGGAGGCATGTATCTGTCAAATATTTCTAACCCCTTAACTTGATCTTTAAACACATCTGGTATCATTTGGCTATTCGGAGGTGGCTTCTTTGAGGTAAACACATGCTCCGCCAGAAATGGTTCTACAATTCTCTCCATGAGAGCTCGTGAAACACATGCCCACGTCTCATCTGATGTAATAAGATCATCCAAAAATTTTAACCTTAAAGAAACACATTTCACTTTAATATCAATTAAATCAAGTCCTCCTTCTAACTTAGCATTATTGAGAACACGATGGGAAACTAAATGATTCTTTTCTTCCCATATGAATGACAATATCAACTCATTAACCTCCTTTTCTACATGTTTTGGCATGTGTACAACCGATGCTGTATACCATAGCCCAGATAATGCCAAGTTGTTGACAACAAACACTCTACCAAAGATTGAAAGACGACGACGCTTCCAATTTGCTAATATTCTCTTAAGCTTAGATACTCGTTCATTCCAATTTTGTATTGTATTCGGTTTCCTGCCAAAATAGATGCCTAATATCTTAATGGTATCATTAGACCAATTGATTTCAAGTGGCTGGTCATTCCGCTCTTTCCATGGCCCCAGAAATAATCCTTTGGATTTTCCTTTATTGATTTTCAAACCAGATGCATTTTGGAACTTTTCTAGTACGTGGTTTAAAATTGCAAAATCATTGTTTGAACTGGTAAACACAGTTGTGTCATCAGCATATTGTGACAGCTTAAGTGGTCTTTCTATGCCACGAATACATATGCCTTGAAAGTTATTATTTTGCCTCAATGCTATGCCAAGTGATTCCATCACAATAACAAATAATAATGGTGATAGGGAACACCCCTGTCTAACCCCACGTTCTAAGACAATTTCTCTGGATAATTGATTGTTCACTAAATAGCTACTCTTGATATCCGTATATAAAATCTTTACCCATTTAATAAAGTTTGAGCCTAACCCAAACGATTGCAAAGAATTAAAAAGAAAATCCCATTCCACACGGTCAAATGCCTTTTCATTGTCCAAGGCAATCACAGCTGAAGGGATGCTATCCTTCTCAACCAATTGTATAAGGTCTCTTATTACCATGGTATTGGTTAGAATTGTCCTCCTGGGTACAGCACATGTCTGCTCTGTTCCAATGATTTCTCCTAAAACACTACCTAGTTTCAATGTTAGTGCTCTGGATATTATTTTGTAGTCTACACATAGTAGAGAAATTGGTCTGTAGTTCTGAATTAGACGTCTGTCATTTCCTTTATATATTAGCCTTACGTATGCCCTAGCCATAGTTGGTGGTAAATGGCCTTTCTAAAAAATTTGAGTGCCTAATTCTTCCATTATTGGACCTACAAGGTGCCAAAACGTTTGGTAAAATTCAACTGGAAGGCCATCACACCCCGGTGATTTTTCTAGTTTCATACCTTTAAGGGATTTAGTTAAATCTTCTAGTGTTAAGGGTTGATCACAAAATTCACTGCCTGTGTCTGACACCTTTTTGTCTATATTTGCTAACAAATCCAATTTTGCATCTTCATCAATTCCCTCTGACTTGTACAGTGACTGATAGTAATTGCATACAATAGTACTCATTTCATTGTTGGTAAAGACGGTTGAACCATCCGGCATGTTTAATGAGCACATCACCTTATCTATTGCCCGTGCTTTTTCTAATGCGCAAAAATATCGGGTTGGCTTTTCCCCTTCTGCGTGCATCTGGGCTCTTGCTCTAATTTTTGCACCCTCAAACTCATAGTGTTCTATATCTCTTATTTTACTTTTAATTTTAACCAGTAATTCGTAATAATTCTCTTCACCATTATTTACTTTAGCATTAATTTTCATCAGTGATCGATGAAGTGTTTTCTTGCGTTTGCGTATTTCCTGTGCTTTTCTAATAGCATACTTTCGGGAAACATACTTTAAATCCAGTTTAACATCCTCCCACCATTGCAATGTGCTCTTATATGATGCTTTCCTATTAATCCAATGTTGCCAACAACTCTCTATATTATTCTTATAAAATTCTTCTCCCAACAGTGTTGTGTTTAATTTCCAAAACCCGACCCCTTTTGTTACCCAGTCAGCATTGGCAAAGGTTACACAAACCATGTTATGATCAGAGAATGCAACTGGCTTAATATTAACATCTCTCCAGTACCCTGTTAACAAACTATTCACATAAATTCTGTCGATCCTTGAACCAACTTTACCATCTACCGAAAACCATGTAAGATCTTTACCATGAGGTTTTGATATTCTATAGGTGTCCACTAAATTTTCATTATCACATATTTCTTTTAAGAGTCTATGTGATGTATCAGTATAAGTTGAAGTTGCATTCCTGTCATTTTCTTTGTCTAAGACACAATTAAAGTCACCACCCATTACTAAGTTTTCAGTGATGTTATCTAGTGCTGTTTTAGACATCTCCTTAAAAAAATTACGACGTAGTTGATGAGATGTAGGTGCATATATACACAGCAACGTGATACGTGTTTGTTGTATATCTAGCGTGACTCTCACCCAGCGACCATTTGCACCTGATACTGAAGAGATTATATTTATATAGGCTGAACAACGAGGGAGTATAACAATTGCTACGCCTGCACTATTATCTTGAGATAACGAATAAAATATTCTGGATCCAGAAATCTTTTCTAAATTATCGTATAATTCTGACTTCTGAATTTTTGTTTCCTGTATCAAAGCAATGTCAATCTGCTCATTTTTCAGAGTCTCTAGTAAGTGACGTTGCTTTATGTCACTATTTAAGCCTCTACAATTGAGTGTGCAAATTAGCATAAAAGGTAATAAAATGCTGTGTAAAACCGCCATTATTAAGCTAACTAGATTTTGTTTTTTTCGACCCTCTCTTAGACCATTTACCTATTTTACTCACAAACGCTGCATTACTTAGCTCAACTTTTTCCAAATGCTTATATTTTAATATATCTGAATCATGACGCAGATGCCTATATTTAACACCATTTGCCGTCACATATGGAACTAACACCTCTCCTGCCTCTGACCTGTACATGACCATTTCATCAGGTGATTTAGAACTCTGTGTTTGAATGGATATATCAGATTCAGCGACTGACATATTATCGTCTTCTATATCACTTTCCTCTATTTCTGATTCAGAACTCTCTCCATCTTTCTGTCGCTTTGTTCCACTCAATCGATCCGAGACACCAATTACTTTCTCTATATTATTTAAATCGTCTAGATTGAGTGTACTCAGTGGAAATTCAAAGTTAGTTTCAGTATCTTGCGACCTGAATTTTACTTGTCCTAAATTAAAACTCTCTTCCAGAGGGTATTGATCCTCATCTTCAACTTGTGTGGAATTAGCCTCTCTGTCATCAAACTTGGATTGACTTGTTACTGGAGCAAGACTTAGCCCCTCATCTAGAACCTCTATTTCATCGCCTGCAACTACAGCGATTGGATTCTTAGTTTTTTCCCCATGCTTCTCATTAACATGGACTTCAGCTACAATCTCAGCAACTACTGGTTCGATGACATTTTCCTTAGCAGCGTGCTTCCCATTAGTATGAATTTCCGCTACAATCTCAGCAGCTACCGGTTCTATGACATTCTCTTTAGAGACAACTTGCTCTGCACTTTTATCAGCACCCTTTTTGACATATTTGTTCTGCGGGCATCGCCACTTAAAATGATCAGATGATCCACAAACTAGACATTTGTTTTTGTTAGGGCAATCTGTTGCAAGATGTTCTGTGCTTAAGCAGATTCTACACTCTTTGATTTGCCCCCTGTACCATAATGGCAAGATAAATCGACCATCTATGGTGACCTTGCTTGGGAGAGGTTGTTCTACCTTTTCAAACCAAATTCTTCTGATGCCATTTTCTAAGGTTCGATCAAATGGATAGGTCTCGTGTTCTACTTTGTCCACTTTGCCATACTTGATCAATTCAGAGATAACCCGTTCATCTGGGATCTCTAATGGAACCTTAATCTTGACTAATAGACGATCAGAATCTATTTCCTCCACATTACACACCTCACCCTTCACGACAAGGACCTCGTCGAGCAACTTTTCCTTCACACTTTCATTAACTACGGTGACATTCCATACAGATTTGGAAACATTAACGAGACCTTGAAGGACCCGTGGCCCTGCCCCAACTACATCCTTCAACCCATGATACACCTCAATTGCCGAAATACCCCACGCCTTTGTCGTGATTTTAAGACTCAGGGTACGCTTATATGAGGTTGCCATGGTGTTTTATAAAAAGAGGAACCCCATACTACTACAATATATAATACAAATATATAACATCAAGACGTCGGGGAAAGAGCTAAACACTAAATAAATAGTGTCCCCTTTTGAAACCCTGACGTCTACCAACAAATATACGAATAGAGAGTACAGTCGTATATTTGTTAGTTTGAACCACTTTCTAAGTGGTTCACTAACACCTAACCGATTAAAGTATGCTAACAAATATATGATTAAATAGTCAAGTCATATATATGTTAGTCTGTTCGAGTTGACCGGGGACAGCCAACTGACTATAAGGAGTAATATAGTTAAAGAACTAGGCGTGTGCTTACAAATGACAAAGGAATTAAATCCACTCACTCAAGCGATCTTGCCAAATACAATGCGCTAGCCTACGATCTATAGAAATAGCAGACCGGCGCGGGGAGAAATGTATTGCATTGACCACAGTAAGAGGAGCCCTATTAAATGGCGAAAACCGCCAGCTAAGAGGAATGCCTTTAGAAAATAGAGACACAAAATGCGCTCCAACCAAGACAAGAATTTACAAATTAAATATAAAGTTTGAAAGGAAATACTAATACGAAATATATGTATAAAATTTATCTACAAAATCGCGCTAGAAACTAGCAAATTCGGGCAGCAATTGCAGAGCTAAATAAACGCGTGCGTTCACTTCGACTACTACTACTACTACTACTACAACTACTACTACTACTACTACTACTACTACTACTACTACTACTACTACTACTACTACTACTACTACTACTACTACTACTACTACTACTACCACCACCACCACCACCACCACCACCATCACCACTACTACTACTACTACTACTACTACTACTACTACTACTACTACTACTACTACTACTACTACTACTATTACTACTACTACAACTACTACTACTACTACTACTACTACTACTACTACTACTACTACTACTACTACTACTACTACGACTACCACCACCACAACCACCAGCACTACTACTACTACTACTACTACTACTACTACTACTACTACTACTACTACTACTACTACTACTACTACTACTACTACTACCACCACCACTATTACTACTACTACTAAAACTACTACTACTACTACTACTACTACTACTACTACTACTACTACTACTACTACTACTGCTGCTGCTACTACTACTTCTACTCCTACTACTACTGCTACAACTACTACAACTACTACTACTACTACTCCTACTACTACTACTACTACTACTACTACTACTACTACTACTAATGACTAATCAATAACGTTGCTACCAACAATGGTTATATACAATGTTTAGATCAATAATGCCACAATTAATTTTTATAAAATGCTTGTTAAATTTGGTTAACTTGGTTATACAAATATTGTGTAATAATGTTTATATTAATAATGTGTAATGTGTAATGTGTAATGTGTTCATATTGTCTTTGCCTATAATGCTGTCTACACCAATAATATTCATATTATAGCACTGATGATAACAATAAGCTTGGTATGAATAATAATAATAATAATAATAATAATAATAATAATAATAATAATAATAATAATAATAATAATAATAATAATAATATCTTTTAATGGTAAATCTCACTCAGACCTGTAAAAATTAACTATTATTTTGTAATCCCCATATGTCACATTGTGACCTGGGAGTACTTTAATAAACTTGAAACTTGAAACTTGTTAAGGATAACACACCATTTAGTGCTACGGAGGTGTGTGTGGGGTGGGGTGGGGAGGGGCGGGGGGGGGGGGGTGATGACAAAGAAAACTTGATTTGCTTAAAGGTGCATATTCACATCAAACTGCTTCAAAATTAACTTGCTAAAAATTGTATACTTTTAGAAGCTTAAATTATGTATCCAAATGTAACGAAGCGAAATAAATCTTAGCATATGATGATTTCATTTCAGAGAAATTAATATTATATTTATAGTTGCCAAATTCAATTAGGGACTGGTGTCTCGTAATAAAATCGTCATATGTTAAGATTTATTTCGTTTCATTACATTTAGATACATAATTTAAGCTTCTTTTACAATCTTAGCAAGTTAATTTTGAAGCATTTTGTTGTGAATATCCACCTTTAATAAAAAAAATCCCTTTTGCAATCACGTGATCACTGCTTTTGGTGCTGCTCGTTTCTATTGCTTGTGTGTTATGATTGGTGATAATTAGATACCTACAACAACAACTGGTCACAATGTATTAATTGGAGATTTGTAGACCACGAAACTCGTTTGCCAAATGTAGGCTTATAACGGGTGTAGTGGACAAATATATACCTTTATAAAACTATGCCTCTGTGGACATTCTTCGAAATATGGCCTCGCAATGTGGACCTCAGAAAGGAATGTGGACATCAGATGTCCATATTATGCAAGCATAGGCCTTTAGACAATCTTAAACATCATTACTATGGCATACGTCATATTAAGAAAGAACGCCCACATAGTTAACCCGTTAACCCGCGAATTTGTTCAAGAAAATCTTAATTTTCTCATAGAAAATGTCAATTTGCAGACCAAGAGAAGACTATTTTTGAAAATTTATCACTGAAATGACTGGCTCGATTATCGAGCCAGTCATTCCAGTGATAAATTTTCAAAAAAAATTAGGTAGATATGGTTCATCTGAAGGCGTGCAACGACTGACTTATGCTCAGAATTTAGGTATGTACGTCCATAGGAACAAGCCTCCCGAAGTAGCGTTTGCATAGTATGAAGTCTATTTGTTTGAAGACTACTATTGTATCTTATGGCTTTGCGATCAGAAATGTGTCGTGTCCATGTTTTCCAATGAAGGCATGGGTGTTTGAAAGCAGTATTTGTGACAAATAGGCCACTGGAACTGAGTAATGCCACCAGGGAAACTCATTGCCGTTGCGTGTGCCCTTTCAATATGACCCCATGCATACGCGAATCCTAAATTCTTTCTAGGAGTTGAATTTCCACATATGAACCGTTGCCATTTGGCTGGGATAGTAATGTCTGAGCTCAGTTCCGCATTAGAAGGAATCTAATATTGGTGGATTTTCTTTCGCCTTTCAGTACACGCGTTGACCTTGCGATAGTTAGTAGTGGGACGTTTTTGAGTTGGTATAGTCAGTTTGATGAATGCATTGCGATCACTGACGTATCCCAAACTAATGGCATGGTCCTAGAGCGCCTTGGTCCGATTATGAACCATAAACCCCCGATATGTGGCCTGTCTTTGCTCCATTAGTGCTAGTTTGTGTCGTCCTGCGGTGTCTGCGCTGAGTGTGTAGCTACATTAGTCTCTTGAATGTATGTTATATCGATGTTATAGTGTTCACAGTCTGCACCTACGGTTTGTCTCTTTGGTGTTGCAGTCAGATGACGTACATTCCACATTGCGCTAGTAAGCTCCTGGGAAAATCGCGTTGTCTCAGAGTGTCGAACACAGTTTCTACTTTGAAGAAGGTTAGACATAGTCAGAGTTGTCTCTGTATGCGGATGTCAGTCCACAGTCTTGGTGACTTAGTTTCCCAACAACATTGTTAACCACGGAGAAGACCAGCGTAGAGGTGCCATACATAGATATATGTGAAAATAATATAGGCCTATGTCTATCTGTGTGGACTACTATATACGTGGACTAAACCCACAGACCGACCGGTTGTATGCTTTTCTGGACACGGGTAATGGCCCTTTATCCATACAACACCCTCCATCCCACACCAAACTCAAGCGCGTACACGCACGTACGCATTGCACTTCGTATGTCACGGCAGTCTAGGCATGTATAGGGGCCTAGTTATTAACAATGGCTCACTGTTCCTAAAATACACATTAATTATCTCTACTAATTATTAATTACACTTGGTAAATATTCATAAAGTATAATTACATAAAAAATCGTACACAAACAATAATCGTATATTTCGTATTTCTTTTTGCAAATCCGTAGTTATTAATATTTGACAGCCAACCCTTTCCCGCTACAAATCAGATAGTACTTACACACACACACACACACACTATGTGCAACGCATTGTTGAATATTTAGAAATTAATTGGCAACAGCAACAGTTTTTAGTCAAATTATGTATCAAATATTTCATTGTAATTAATTATTTATTTAAAAGATACAGACAATTGCTTTATTTACTTTATATCTTTCCTAAAGTCGCGAAACAGAATATATATGTCACGGGGCCAAAAATGAAATTAATAATTTAACCGTTTGAACCCGAAAGCCCAAAACACCAAACTATCTGACAATTAAAAAAATATTCTGTTGAATGTTTTGAATTGACCGCTGTTGCTGCCAGGTCTATGACAGCAACAGCTTCGCGTCAAATTACCTTCAAAATATCCAACAACATACTTGTATAGCGACCGTGAAATTAAGATACTGGGACGCTATGGCTCAAGGGGTTAACACAATTTCTGGGGTATGTATGTTATTCAGAATATTCACAGATCATGCATACAATTATTACGCATGCATTTATGTATAGTTATTCTAAGGCAAACACGCATCCAGACGGTTCAATGGAGCGAGTTCACAGAAAGTTGAAAGCTTTACACTTCCTGAACAGTAGATTGGCTTTATTGTGGTGTACACTATATTTGTCTCATTCTATAAGGTCATGGGGAAAATGTCAATGTATTCTCTGACTGCAGGCTATATTGCCAATCAGTCATAATTTAACGTTAAACAGGTAGATAAATACAGCCAGACGTGATTAAACGACCACCTTAAAACAAGTACCAAAAGGTGATTACTAAACCCATGTGGTCCCTTAATGCAAATCACGTGCCCTTGAGGATTGTGTGGCTGGTGATGACAGGACGTGGTGAGATGCGTGAGGGATGGATGTGTGTACGTGCGTGCGTGCGACGAGCATGTGGTGTGGTGGCTGCGCGCGTGTGTGCGTGCGTGTGTTTGCACATGATTGTTTTCTTAACCAATTGACCTATAAATTCCCAGAATGTCAAATTTAGGTAACTGTACAGGTAAACTGTTGAATAATTTGAAAGTTAGGCCTATTTGTTGGTTGACAGGCAACAGCTTAAATTGATGATGATGATGATGATGATGATGATGATGATGATGATGGTGATGATGATGTTGGTGTTGGTGATGATGATACTGAGATGATGATGATGGTGATGGTGTTGGTGATGATGATGATGATGATGATGATAATGATGGTGTTGGTTCTGGTGTTGATGATGAGATGATGATGATGGTGGCGGTGTTGGTGATGATGATGATGATGATGGTGATGATGATAATGATGGTGTTGGTGCTGGTGTTGATGATGAGATGATGATGATGGTGGCGGTGTTGGTGATGATGATGATGATGATGATGATGATGATGCTGATGATGATGATGGTGCTGGTGCTGGTGATGATGATGATGATGAGATGATGATGATGATGATGATGATGATGATGATGATGGTGATGATGGTGATGATGATGATGATGATGATGATGATGACTTTATTCTGCAGCCAAAACCTCTATCAGTTGCAATCAATTTTCTTCGATATTCTCCACTGTGTCTTATCCATTGCGAGCCTCCTGGGCTCCTTTAGATTCTCTCTCGTCTTTTAGTGGTCCTAAATTACGTTCTTAAAGGTCTGGTGTCCTGTCCTAGCCTGATGCGTGTTGGCACGTACAACTGCAGATTCTAGCGCTTTCTGAGCACGGGCATTATTTGGCATTCGAAGAACATGTCCGACAACAGACCATTGCTGGACGCTGTTGCACTACCCTCACAGACAGTGTCTCTGCGTTACACAGTGTTTAGAGCGTTGCATTTGATATTCGGCTGCACGGCCTATTGATGATTTGTAATGGCTCGCAGATGTCTGCCGTGACATGCATCGCGTGTGTTCAAGAGGGCATGTGCAGCTGCCCAACTGTTGCAATTGCACAGCATTATGGAAACACGTGTAGCAACGTATAATTGCAACCTGACTTTCATAGGAATTTTAAAGCCACGAATCTACAACTTCCAAGGTGACTGGAAGGCAATATTTCCTGTTACACAGCGACTTCCGTGAGGGAACTCTGGGTTTTTTTGCTTCATTCACGAAGAGGTTTCCAGTCTTGAGCAGGGTTGTGGTAATGGACCTTTCCGGTTTTAGCCATGCCCCGATCATCTCTAACTAAGCTCCACCCACACCTCGCTAGTGTTGGGATCGATCGATCTTTGAACACCCTGACCATCAATTTTCAAAAAACTACACAGGTAAGCTGTTGAATATTTTGAAACTAATTTGACTGGGTGCTGTTGCTGCCTAAGGCAGCAACAGTACCCCGTCAAATTAGTTTCAAAATATTCAACAGCATGTTTATTAAATAGCAACGAATTATAAAGACACACAACTCATACAACGTGTCGGACTGTTTGAGATTTGATGACGGTCTATATGGAACCCTTTGTGACGTAATGGTTGTGACGCCATCATACACGCACTGAGCTGATTATGACGCCATACGAGGTTAGATGATGGATGGATACTCAGGAAAGGTGAATTCCGATTGGAATTGGAATTGATCAGTCAATTCCAATTCAATTTCGGAATTGGAATTGCAATTGGGATTGATAAATCTGAGGACCCAGAAATTTTAAGACACCGGAATTGGAATTGGATTTGGAATTGATAATTTGAATTGACCGGAATTGATAAATTCCAATTTAATTACAATCAATTCCAGTCATATTTGTCATAGTTTTACTGAACATTATTGGCTATAAAATGTACATGTAATATCTGTAAATTATCCACTGCTCTTTATATGCCCTTAATGCATTTCATCCTAAATGATCTATATGATACCATTTACCACATTTCATTCTATGTGCAGGTTGATGACATTTATTATGTCAGCTGTTATTAGATGTTTTATTGAATATTTTACAATTTATTTGACTGAATATTTGTGTCTCCTATGGCTGCAACAGTTTCTATTAAAATAAATTTTAACAACTTAGTTATATGTTTGGTTTGAAGACTTAGAATTTGAGATACTGATAATTCAGTGATGAGAAAGTTAGCCCTTAACCCTTTAACACCATAGCCGACCAAAACAACTTCTGCAATGAGCTTGAGAAATGTTCATTGGCAGGCCAACAGAAGATTATTTTTGAAAATTTACCGTTGGAGTGGCTAGCTGGATAACTGAGCCAGTAATTCCAGTGGTAAATGTTAAAAAATAATCTCTCGCTGGATCTGAATTGACAAAATACAAATCTGATTCAATTTTCCCTGATCAGTGACCAATTCACCTTTTTATCCTATGTGAGATTTGTACCTCCTTTATTCAATCAAAGCTGCTGATCTTGAGCTTATTTCATCCTACATGCCCTGGAAGGAGGTTTGCATCTCTATGATATCATGCGATCTTTAAAATCATACTAATTGGTTAAAATGATTTCAAATATATAAGCTAGAACGAAGATAACAAAATTGTGTTAAAATTATTCATCAAAACGTTAGCAATAGTGTTCAGTAAAGTAATAACTATCATCCGCATGGAATGAAATGGGTGAAGAAAGCAGTACATTACAAGATAATTGCCCTGTAATTATACCCTCCTACATAACAAAGGAATCATTGAACCACCCTCTCTGTGAAATGGTTCAGCTTTTAAAACACAGACACCCGTATTAGAAGTGTTATTCAAACTCCATATAAATGTTCTCAGTTCTCTCACTCAGTAATGTACTACATACATTGTATTCTAATGCTTTTTAATGCAAACATTTACATAGCAAGGTTTACATGTATCTATAATAATTGGTTTAAACGTGATTTATTTTGTTCAGATGGAAGCACGATAAGACTTAGTGTCTTATGCCCGTGTCTCCCATACACATACAGATTATTCAAAACTTTTTTACAACAAAATGGCGGCAAATCATAATAGTTTTATTAATTGTAGTCTGTTAGTGAGCATACGTGTGTGGATGTTGAGTGTGAGGTGGGGGAGAGTAGGAAGAAAGACCGAGATAGAGAGAGAGAGAGAGAGAGAGAGAGAGAGAGAGAGAGAGAGAGAGGGGGGGGAAAGGGGGGAGAGAGGGTGAGAGATAGAGAGAGCGAGGGATAAGATCAAATGGAAGAATAGCAGAGGTGAGCTCTAGGTGCTGCCCTCGCTCCGACCTGTACGTGTTGGACTGCTGTCCATTTACCCCTTAAACTATAAGTTCGCGAACGGGAAGCTACTGAAATAATAATTAGACATGGCATCAACCTTTAGTCATATTCATCCGAAAAAATCGGCATTAATCTATAATTAAATCAAATGAACTAAAAATAAGATCTGCTAAATGTTGACATTTTGGACACTAATTTGACTGAAAGATATAACTACCTATTGGCAACAACAAATTTTAATCTAATTGTTTAAAATTATAACGGAGAAGCCAGCCAAAATGCCTTGCGCACTGGTCTTGAGGAAGGATTATACGTATGGTGCAGCTATTGGACGTACCCAAGTATCAAGAGGACCCTTATCCTCATCGATAAAGCCAACATCATCTACATACCGCCATGTATAGCTGCATAGGCATATCTATCACTGAGATTGGAGGGTTTGATTGTATAGAGTCTTCTCGAACAGACGACACTGATGCGATTCTCATTCAAATTAGTTTCAAAATATTCAACTGAATATTTGTTAAATTATAAAGTGGCTTGATGTTTGGCCTTTGGGCTCATATGGCTAAACACATTTCGTTTTTATCACCTGGTTTACTGGACGTTTTGGACCACGAAGGCAGGTGGGCGTTAAACAGGTGTGTCAGTTGAATATTTTGAAACCAATTTAGGTCTAACTGGAAGGTATAGCTAGAAATGGGCGGGACATAGCTAGAAATGTACCCGTTTATTATCTCCATAATATTCAATACAGTACAGCTAAGAAATAACATAAAGTGTTTCCTAAGCAAAATAAACCGTACTGTTGAATATTTTGAACATAATTGGATTAGAAGGCAGCAATGTCTTCAAATCCAATTATGTTCAAAATATTCAACAGAACATTTCTTATTAACCTGTTTCTATATTTGTTTAAGAAACGTATTTCTAAGCCGTACAATAGCTAGGTCGGTTGCTTTAACGTCTCATCTTGTAGCCCTACGCGCCAACGTCACACATGTTATTGAATATTTGAAAGGCAATTTGATTGTGAGCCGTTGCCAGTCGAATTAGTTTCAAAAGATGCAATATCTTCCCTGTATGCTTACCGTTGTTTTGAAATTGTGACACGCTGCCATTGCAAATCTTAAAGGGTTAGAACATCGATACAAGGATTTCTGCGTCGCATGTGTTAAATACGTGATATGTGTTTCCAGAATTCCCAATGCCGCGTTATTATCTGGTAACCGTCGGATCAATACATGGCAAAATGAACGGTGCCGAGCGATGACGGACCGGGTCGAGATGACCTGTAGCTATAGACTCTTCCACAGCGGTCATGGGGCTGACTCGCTAATGGATACTATTAGACAACTAATGCTGTAGGACAATAGGGCCATATCTATCACAAACAGTTATCCCCACCCCCTTTAATCATCTCATCACTCTCCCATATCCACGTTAACTGGTACTCATAGATCGTTATAACGTTGTTGTTATTAGGTTTCATGGCGGAATTGTGTTACATTATGCCACGGGCACGTCTCTCTCTCTCTCTCTCTCTCTCTCTCTCTATCTATCTCTCTCTCTCTCTCTCTCTCTCTCTCTCTCGCCCTGCATCCCCCTCCCCACCCTCTCTCTCTCCATTTCTCTCGCTCTCTCCCCCTCTCTCTCTCGCTCTTGCGCGGGCGCTCTCTCTCTCTCTCTCTCTCGTTCTCTCCTTCATCCCTATCTCTCTCCTTCCTCCCTATCTCTCCTCTCCATCCACCCCTCTCCACCCCGCCGCTCCCTCTCCACCCAGCTGCTCCCTTTCCTCCTCTCTCTCTCTCTCTCTCTCTCTCTCTCCATTTCTCCATGTATATGCTATTTGTCATGTATTTACCGTACACATTACAGATACGACATTCGGTTTACTTCTTTTTCACCAAATGTAGACAACCTGAGCACTTGATGTTATGTTTTAAAGCAAACACGTCACGCTATTCAATTTGGTGTCGCATTATGCATACAAGAAATCAGAGACTGCAGATCCTGTCCCTCCCGTCTTTGTCATATTTGATTTTTTGGACAGTCCGGGATGTTCGGTTTTTTCCCCCAAAATCGACCAAAAGGTGTGGTATCCTAGTGTAACAATAGCTAATTATCGTTGTATGGCCGGAGAAATAAACACACACGTACACACACCTAGACGCACGCACCCACCAATGCACACAAATCCGGCCTCACTACTAAGGATACGATTTCCTAAAGAATGTGTGAATTTATCGTCACATAAAAGCAATCAAGGTACGTTCGTTGAGAGTTGATAAATACCTGTCCAGGTAAACGAATACAAGGTGCGAGTTATGAAAAACTCATCCAATCGATATTTAGGTCATAACCGTGGACATTGGTATTAATACTTAATTAACAATTAACCCTTTCACCAACAAATCCATGAAAAAAGTAAATTCTTTACGATATATATAAAACTTATTCTGTTGAATATTTTGAAATTCATTTGAATAGTTAATGGCTGCCTAAATATTTAACGGTTTTTTGTATGGTTGCCGTGAAAAAATAAGGTACATGGAATTCATCGGTGATAGGGTTACCACTTTTATGGCTAGATTGGGTCAAGAAAGTCTAAATATTTGCTCATTGAATGCCCATTTGCAGGGCAAAAGAAGACGGTTTTTTGACAAATTACCACTGGAATGACTGGCTCGATTATCGAGCCAGCCATTTTAGAGGTGCATTTTCAAAAATATTCTCTTGCTCTGCGAATGGACATTCCTCGAGGTCGCTGCAGAGGCAGGTTTTAGGTCGGTCTAAGGGCTAGTATTGATGTATGCGTGGCAAGTTTAATGCTTAAACTTGGATAAGAAAATCAAAATATTTTCTCATCGAGCGTCCATTTGCAGGTCAAGTTAGGCCTATTTTTTAAAAGTTGACCACTGGAATGACTGGCTCGGTTCTTTAGCCAAATAGCCATTCTAGTGGTAAAATTAAAAAAAATAGCTTTATGTTGGCCTGCGAATGAATATTTCTCGAAACCACTGCTGAGGTATGTTTTGCCCGACATAGATATGAAAGGTTAATACCATTATTTTGTAGGTGAAAAGAAAGCCGTAAGAATTGTTGGGGGATGGACCACATCGAATTTTGAAATCGATGTTACTAGAAGCTGAATACTGCTAAAACAGCAACAGCTTTCAACAACGTTGTTGTCATAATAAGGCCGGGCCAAGCCGAGGAATTCGCGTTGCTAATGTGCCCATAATTCCTTCACTGCTGTATTCTCTATATCCCATTTTCAAGGCAACCATACAGGAAAACTGGTGAACTTTTTGAAATTACTTTGACTGGAAGACCGTAAGGTCTTCCAGTCAAACTAATTTCAAAATATTCAACAGAATGTGGCAGCAACGTCTTCCAGTCAAAATAATTTCAAAAAATTCAACAGAACGTGCCAGCAACGTCTTCCAGTAAAAATAATTTCAAAATAATCAACAGTAAATAATTTATTTTTGTCAGGGATTTGTCACGTGGTAAGGGTTAATCTAGGTGGATAATCTAATATATAGCCATAGATAAGTTTGAACTGATGAAGATGAGTCAGAGATCCGAGAAACCGCTCCCAGTCTCCATCATCAGTCAATTTAGGAGTATTGCGCCGCATCATTAAGCCTAATAGTTCATACTCACCAAAATACACCTCCTTGTTACATGTTGGGCACTTCGGCATTTTGACTGATTGCGATATAGTTTAATATACGTCTAAATACTCCACCAAAAGAAGGACAACAAGAATATCTTTACTACTGCAAAACCCGGACAAATATGGCTACGGTAAAACGGATAACTAACCAGGCGCTAACTAGAGCCTATCTCCCCTGAACCAGTGAACAGTGAAAAGCCGGCCAGACACATTGAATGAAAAATCTATACAGACTATACGCGTATGAATCGAATGAACTGAGCGAGAAGGTGGGCTGTACGCCAGCCAGTCTATATTAGGCGGTAGAACGAGAAGGCCATACACAGTGACAGTTTTGGATTCGTATACGCTCTCGAGCTAAATACCGAGATATTTGCATAGCTCGGAACAACTATCGAGACACTTTCAACTCGCAAACAACAGTTAAATATGTTTAGCTATTGGCCCAGTCGAACGTTCCATCTTCGGACAAGTCCGAAGATGGAACATTCGACTGTGTCAATAGTTGACCATAGCTAACATTTGTTTGACAGTTGAAAGTGTTCTTAGCTATTAGGCTGTCAAATTGTGTGCAAGTCCAGAACCGAGCATAAGGCAGTGCAACAAGTGCATTTGCACAAGGCCTCACAATTTTCAGGGGTCCCAAGCCCAAAATGTGACACAAAAATTATTGTTTTAATTTTGGGTCCCCTGCATACGTAAAGTTACATGCATAGATTCCACACGAATAACTAATAAATAAGTCAGATATTTTACAAAAGAAAACAATTTTGAACACGACATGCAAAATGTTTTGTTGAATATTTTGAACATAATTGGATTGGAAGACGTTGCTGTGAGACAGCAATGTCTTCCAATCCAATTATGTTAAAAAAAATCAACAGTATCTTTATTGTTTTGTGCTTGAAATATCTCAAAATAATGCTGAGCTGTATTGAATACGACTGATGTGGTCAAATCTCACACCCCTCCGGCCTAAAGGGCCTCAATCATCATTACAGTTGAAACTTGACCACAGCGTTCTCGCGATCCTAACGGCAGTTCCGAGACACTCCCACCCGATCCACCCTGTAAGAATTTCAGAAACTTTCTACAGGCCCGCTGGTCAATCTAAAAATAGAGGCGTGGTGGCTTCTTTGAGAATACACTTTTCTCGATCTAGTATTGAAGGAGATCTCGCGAGATACGAATGCAGCACCTCCGGAGTCCTAAGTTCGGGGATGCGCACGTCTGGCCGAGCTGGTGGTAATACTATGTCTAGGGTCTACTTCCATAACTGGATGCCTAATTATATAACAAAATGTACACGCGCGATGTGACGAGCTGATACTTGAACGTGTCTCGCAAAATGTTGAGTATTATGTAACATGACTATATTGTACAGCAGTCTATATATAACTCCGAACGAGGATACTTAATAATATCTGCTGATTAGCGCATGGGCGTAGCCAATAATATCTGCTGATTAGCGCATGGACGGGGCCTAGCTACACTAGATGGTAGGGAAATATATGGGTGAGTCAGAATGTCTGGGAGGCGATTCACACTCCCAAAGAAGGGGCGTTCCTGATTTTTTTCTCAGCCTCGACCGGAAAATGTTAGAACATTAGACGCTCTGAGAAGCAATATCCTGCATTAAGCATCCTTATGTTGTATCCAAAATTGGCTTCCAATTTAGGCCTACCAGTCACTTTGAATAGATTTGAATTTGAAAACAAAGTTGACTCAATTTCCAGTCACGTTTGCTTATAAAATATTCGACAAATTATTTGTTATATCGTAACAATTACCTTCCTTCCACTTTCAACCATGGACTCGTTTAGCCATTTATCCTTGCCAATCCATGTTGTCAATTTCAAAGCAGCCATACAAGAATTACGTTCAGAGGCCTAAAATAAAAATAATATATTGGGTATTTTGAAAGAAATTTGACTGGAAGCCGTTGCTGCCTCCGCAGTTAAAATTCAGAGATGTCATTGAGTAGGTTGCTTGGTATATGATGCCCGGGAAAGTCAGTGAAGGGTGGCCACAAGAATGTGAGTGGGTTTGAAGGTCATATCTCGAGAAACTTTTGAAAATTTAGTGGAATGAGGAGAAATTTATAACATTTTAACTTCTAAACTTACATCTGTCTAAGTACTGCCGTATATACCAACAAACTGTTTTAGAATGACTTTGCATCTGAAAGACTGATGTTGAAAAATCCTTTACAGTTAAATCAGCATGTCGTTCGATGTGCTATGGGAAGGAATCCAATTTTAGAATAGTGCAGATACTAATTCCAATATGGCCACCAAGTGATAACCTCGTATGTTTCCTACACATGTGATAATATATGGCATGTGTATTAACATATTATCATGTATTATCACATATGTATAGCCATTGTATCCATCACCCATTAAAACATAATACTGCATGACAATAATGGAGGGCTCCGATCTGTCATTCAAATATCTGATATCATAATAAGCAAATACTTCACGAGCTAGCTGACGTCGTCCCAATCAAAATGGCATAGCTCGGTCACGAAATCGAAAGGTCGGTTATGAAAGTGTATGAATGGACTTTTCCATTTTTAGCTATGCCCTGCCCTTCTCTAGCTAAGCTCCGCCCCCCCCCCCCCCCACCTCGATCGTGTTGGGATCGATCGATCTCTGAACTCCCTGACTATCAATTTCCAGAAAACTATACAGCTTAAGCTGTTGAATATTTTGAAACTAATTTGACTGGGTTTTGTTGCTGACTATGGCAGCAACAGCGCCCAGTCAAATTAGTTTCAAAATATTCAGCAGCATGCTTATTAAATAGCAGAGACATACAATTTGTACAACGTGTCGGACTATTAAGAGTTAAAGACGGGCCGTATAGAATAATTTATGACGCAATGATTATGACGTCATCATACACGCAACTTAGCTGATTATGACGTCATATGACGTCATTACTCTGGAAAGGCCCATTGTATGGCTTGGCCAATTTACAATTTAACAAAGATTATGTTGAATTCTCGAACAACTGCGACTCGGAGTTATTGCTGCCATAGGCATATGATATAGTGACAGCATCTGCTCAGATCTTGTGTCTTTTCATTAACAGTTTAACATCTGCCATATTCTTCACCATGCCTACCAAATAGGATTGTCCAAACCGAAAATTTAAAGGCGCATCATTAAGGGTAGAAGAGTATCAATAATAATTTGGGGCCATGTTTGATGGCAGTCAGACATGGCAGACACGCTTGAAGAAGGCAGAGGTTAATGCCAGAAGAGAATTTGTCAATCAGTGAGAAATCTTACAGATCGTAAGTCGGTTGCCAATGGAAATATTACGACAGTATTAAGTATTTTGGGTTGTCAGAAAATCAACACAACCTAGATTTAATCTATTTGAAAATGAACGAGCTTAGTATCAAGGTAATAGGAAAAGTCTATTTTGTGACGATGTGAATGTATGACCAAGGATGATTATTTGTCAAAGTGTACAACAGCAGGAATTGTCGTGTTATTGGCAGTTTTCATAAAAGTGAAAACTATAATGATGACGCTTTCATGGATGCTATTGATCATTTAAACGTGATTGGATAGGTAGCTTTCATGAGACACAATATGCTGTGTTAAGGAGAAATGTTCCAGATGAGACAAAATGGATTTTACTAAGCAGATTTTTGCATAATTCAGCAATAGATCCAGATATATTACAAAGGTGTTACTGAATGACAATAACCTTGTTTCTAAACTAGAATCTTGTGAATCTGGTGGTAATCTTGGATTTCAAGATGAGAGTCATGTAATGTCTAGCAAAAAAGCTTTCCCCAATGAACATCAGCTCTGGAGTTAATCATACTCATCTTGTGGTCATTGAGATTACAGTATTACGGTCGATATTCATTATTTTGGCCGACTCTGATGTGGGTTACTGATGATATCTGAAGTATTTCCCATCAGACTGTTTATAATGTTCTAATAGTAGCCATTACCAACATTTATGTTGGTGTCGACACCAACTTCATGCTTCTATCAGGCCTAGACGCTGAGACATCAGTGAAATGTGCTTTTTTAAGGCGGCCATCGTGAAATCCAAGATAGGCAGGATGTCAGGATGGAAACATTTTTTTCATTCAATAGTACATACATAATAATTCTAGAATTGTTTCCAAATTCTATTAAAATGTTTAGCGACACACTTATAAGAGCATATGCTACAGGGGAGGTGCATCTAGACTAAGATCAAAGATGCCCTTGACAAAAGGACTACGTCTATACAATGCAACCTGCGTATCCTTGATGCTGTGTAACTGTAACAGCTGGGTAGCTCCAATGGAAGCTCTAGATAAACCTGACGCCTGCCACCGCAAACACCTATGCACCATCACTGGACACCGATGGACTGACAGCATAATTTCCAACGATGTACTATACAAGGTGTGTAATACATCACCGCTGTTCGTAAACATCGCATTGCAAAGATGGTCCATTTGCCAATATATACACTGTCTACATCTATTCGCTCTCGCTGATTTACATATTGGTAAACTTTCATTAACGGTTGCAATATTATGGGCCTCAGCGGTTACGTATTACGTGCTTTTGACAATATATTGTTTATCTTCGCATATGCTGTTTCCAGGGACAATTACTCCAGAAGGAGGTGGGAGGTGGGTGGGATAGGGGGGGGGGGGGGTGAAGTGTGTATCTGACGTGCATGTAAAAGAAGAAGAAGACACACCAGCACGGAGACCCTTGGAATTTGCCCTATTGGGAGCCAGCAAATATAAAGCCAGGAGAGGGCATCGATGCATATATCTGTTAAGCGTGCTGCGAGGTGACCTCAAGGAAATAGGACTCGGTACACTTAGATCAATAATGGACCTGATGAAGTAAAAGATTTTGGCTGAGGGCAAGACATAACTGCGAAGAAGGACTGATTGCAGCTGTAGAATGTTTCTACTACTATAGTCGCAGAATACAATAATCATACATACACACATACTGGGCCGTTACTGGAGCTATACACAGCCACCACTGTTTGTTATTGGCCCAGTATACTGGAGCAGGAACATGCTTTATCGGTGGTGGTCCTCGAAACGTCTGTCAGAAAGCTTCAAAATAGAGGTGGTTTGATTGTGTGTTTGTGTGACATTATATACAGTATAAAATCATACCTGCCACACAATGTATTCCCATATATGGGAGTACAATTTAATTAAGTTACTAATATTTTTAGCCCGAAAACCGAGGTAATTTGACTGTACGGCATCAAGTAGTTTGACGTCATACGTATCTGGTATCGTCTAATGAATTCTCATATATAGGGGAGTGCTATCTAACGGTCGTTAAATTGCTAGCAACGGATCCCTTACATAACCAACCGTTAGGCTACACAAATCTATTTACTTTTGTTTTGCAAACCCTCCTTACTTATTTTTTCCAATTATAGAAATTAAAAAGAATGCTGGAATTGTAATTTTCAACATTCTTTCTATCTAGCAATTTACTTTTCCCGATCTCGTATAGAAGGAGATCTCGCGAGATACGAATGCCAAATCCGTATCACTCAGAATTCCTCAGAATTTTCTGTAGCTCTTTTTGTTCTCTATAGCTATGTTATTCCATTTATGGTCAAGGCACTCAAATTGGCTTTGCAGTGGTCATGAGAAAATTCCATTTGCAGGCCAAGAGAAGACCATTTTTGAAAATGTACCACTGGAATGTCTGGCTCCTTGACGAGCCGAGCCAGCCATTCCAGTGGTACATTTTCAAAAGAATACGTTTTGGATTTTCTTGATCAATCTTGACAATTAACACGATGACAGGAGTAATGCTGTAATAGCTTAAATCTTCTGAGCTTGACATTGCGCATTATTTGTTATTTTTCCCAACCTCCTATCGTGTGTTTTGGGTCGGGATTTTCGTAAAACAAGACATGAAATTGGTCTGGCCTTTTATTGCCATTGGCTTGTCAGGAGATTGTGACAGTTTTATGTATCGTATTCCCAGATAAGGAACGTGCATCTAATCGTCCTGTAATTGCTTGTAATCGAAAGGATTATATAATTAAGCGTTATATTACCACCGAATGGTCAGGAAACTGTTACAGTTTTATGGATCAAATTCGTCAAATTTAGATCAGTTTAATTTGCGTCCATTATTGAGTTTGCGACAAAATTATATTGCTTAAGTGAGACTAGAGTTTAAAGAACAGTGTTAGTTGATAATGCTTTTCTTTAAACTATTTTAAATATTTTCCGCTGGAGGTTCGTTCGCGTGCATCAAGCACTAGATTTTCCGTCGGTAAAATCGTTGCTCTGGTCGGCCATTAGTGTTGTCTTGTTCGTTTTTATTTGGCGCCAATTTTCGAAAACAAATCTTTTTATTTTTTCGTTTGTTTGCTGTGCTCTCCGAGTCGTAACTATAAGGAATTGTTATTAAATTATTTTAATAATTTTCGTAATTTTAAACTTGTTTAAACCTTTTTGATAAATTTTCTTTTGGATGTTCGTTTGCGTGCTTTAAAACACTAGATTTTTCGCCACTCAAACAGCTGCGTTTTTCGGCCATTAGTGCTAGCCTTTATCGTTTTCGACACCAATTTTCGACGTAAGCGCTGCCAAGCAGGGCGCCACTGGTGGTCCATGCAAGGATGGGGAGGAAATTTCCTGGGAGGGAGCGAGTGAGGGGGTTAGCGTCACTACTCACCTGGTGGGGGTGTAGGGGCTGGTGAGGTGGACCTACATGACGAATTGAAAATGGGAGATTTCTCCCACGGACAGGTGGGCCAGCAAGTGGTGATTCTGGAAAGCAATCTCCAGAACACACCACAAAGCACCCCTAAGAAAGGAGGTGGTACACGGAGGGTCGGGATGTTGGGGGAGGAAGTGGGAGGAGGGGAAGGCACTCCCAGCAAGAGGTCTCGGGACAAGGGGGGTTCCACAGCGGGAGGGAGAGTCCCAACCATCGCGCAGAGCGGGGGTCCCTGGGTGGTGCGCCCAGTAGTGAAGGGAGGGAGGTGGGCCATAGGGGGGGGGGGGGGGCTGAGAGGTGGTACCCAGGGGAGAAGGGTCAGGATCAAGGGACTCACGGGCGATGATTTTGCCGGGTTAACCCGCATGGTAATCTACAGACTACTATATGCCATGGTGGGCATGCTTGCAGGCCTGAACAAGAGGGACGGGGATGTTTTAGTAACCTCCACCAGCGAAAGGCAGTTCCAAAAGCTGCTGAAAATCACACCGATAGGCAGCCACGTGGTGTCTATTGAAGAGTACACCACCAAAAACAGCAGAACAAGCAAAGCGGTAGGTCTCGTATCGGGAGTCCCAAGGGACTTCACGAATGACGACATAAAGGAAGAAACAAACGAGCAAGGGGGAACACAAAGTGGAATGGGTGGGTCGGATTGGTGGAACGGCCAGACCGACCTATGCAGTGAAACTGGTGTTCAATTCAGACGCACTGCCATGCAATGTTAAGCTGGAATGGATGACCTTCAAAGTCAAACCATACATCCCAGAGCCTGCCAGATGTTTCAGATGCCACCTGCTGGGCCACGTGGCCAAGCACTGTAAAACCAAAGCCAGCGCACGCGTCAACTGTGGAGGGAATCACAAACGTGAGTACTGCCAGCAGACCACCCACTGTAGAAATTGCAAGGGGAACCACAGTGCCGCATATCGCGGATGCCCGGCTTTGCAAAACGCCAATGACATCCTCACGGTTAAAACGATAGATCAGGTCTCATATGGGGAGGCCAAGAAGAGGGCCACCCAGAAAATAAGCAGGGGAACTGAACAGCCAGCGGGAATACCAGCACCTGGACCAGCCACACCCATGGCGGAAAAGGGCTGAATCCGTAAGGAGGAAGCTGGCCACCCCTGGAAGGGACTGCTCAGGGATGAGACATCAGGAAAAATGGGAGGAGGCTCCTACTGAGAAACCTACAATAGAGACGACCACGCATAGCCTCCCGCTTGGGAATATGGCCAGCAAAGCCTGTAAACAGGCCAAAAGGCAAACAAAAACGCCTAAAAAACCCGCCTGCAAAGGGCCTAAAGTCACAGGCAGTAGCAGGGGCCTAAACCAAAGGGCTGAACCAATCAGCACAATGGAGGTAACAAACAGGTTAATAAACCTGAGAACTCTACTGGCAGTACTAGGAGCTGCAGTGACCCGCCGGCCGAGATTATCAGAGGGACACCAGCGAGCGAGGTAAGACCTACCCCGATTGGTGGAGATCATAAAATTGTATTAAATGCTCAAATTTTCAGACTGATCATGGAGACGATCATATCATCAGTTTGCATTGGCAACGAGGCAGCCAGGAACAATGTTGATGCCGACGGTCTCGTTGCGAAATTCGTAAAACTATGCTCCTCTCCAAACTAATCACGGGGGTCAAAATTCTTCAATGGAACGTTCGAGGCACCCGGTCTAATACCAACCTTGACGAATTGTGGAACACATTCCCCAACGAAAATAACCACCCAGACATTATATGTCTACAGGAAACCCGTCTGAAACCCAACCAGGATTTGAAAAGGTACAACTACAATGTCGAAAGACAAGACCGTACCGCATAGTCTGCAACCACCTCTAGGGGGTGAAGGCGGTGGCGGCATAGCGACCATCATAAAAAGTAATCTTTCCTACAAAAGATTGCCACAACGTGAGAGTAGCGTAGAGCACCTTACAATAGAAATAGAAATCAATCACGAAACTATTAATATTGTAAACGTCTATAGTCCCAAGTTGCACTCTTCCTCGAACCATGACAAGATCCTTGAAGGCCTAGAAGGTGAAACAATACTTCTTGGCGACTTCAACTCCCACCATGCCCTATGGGGGAGCAAATCTACGAACTCCAAAGGCCGAATAATTGAACAGGTTATTGACAACTACAACTTGTGCCTACTAAATGACCATAGACCCACCAGATATAACTCTAGTGATGGTGAATGGTCGGTCCTGGACATTTGCCTCATAACACCTGGCTTTCGACCAATCCCCAGCTGGGACATTCAAGACCAGCTCCTCGGCAGCGACCACCTCCCTATCAAAATACAGATAGGAAGCCAACAGAGCAAAAACTAGGCGCCACAGCACAGGAACAATTGGAATCTGAAAAACGCCAACTGGACCGAATACAAGCACATAGTAGCCACGGAGCTGGAGACACCGATCACTAGTACCAGCACCGAGGAATATTATGAACAATGTATGGGGATTCTCTACAAGGCTGCCAACTCAGCCATCCCCCAATCAAAGCCAGACAATAACCCCAAACACAAATGCGTGCCTTGGTGGAACGACGAGTGCCAAGAAGCAGTAAAGCTCAAGAAAATAGCCCGGAATAGACTAAACAGAAACTTCAGCATTGAACGCCTAGTTGAACACAAGAGACTCCATGCCAAGGTAACAAGAACAATCAAAAAGGCAAAACGCGATCACTGGCGACAATACTGCTCTGAAATCACTCGGTTCACACCCTCGAGCCAAATATGGCGCAAAGCGAAGGCTATTGACAGCGAAAAAAACAAGTCCAAAAATCCCTTACCCACCCTCATAGCAAATGGGGTAAAGCATGCCAATGACACGGAAAAAGCTGAAGCGCTTGCCACAGTCTTCATCGCAACCAGTAGCAACGATAACCATGACCATGACTTCGTAGCAGCCAAAACAAATGTCGATGAGCATATCAATCACCTGTTCAGCTCAGGGAAATGCGAAGATCTTAACAACTGAGACATCAACAAAACCTTCAACAGAATGGAACTTGAGCAAGCCCTTGGCAGAGTCAAAAGCTCCTCACCAGGTGAGGATGGCCTGAAATACGGCATGTTTCGTAATGTGCCAGAGGAGGGTAAACAAATGTTACTCAATCTCTACAACCTCGTATGGAGCTCTGGAAAAATGCCCTCAGTCTGGAAAACTGGGATCCTGGTTCCTATCCCAAAACAAGGGAAGGACAAAACTGACCCAAGATCATACCGGCCAATCTCCCTGACGAGCTGTCTATGCAAAGTCATGGAGAGGATGATCAAAAACCGTCTAGAACACGAGTTCGAACATAACGGTCTACTCCACCCTTGGAGGAGTGGCTTCAGAAATGGCAGACGCACTACAGACCACCTAGTCGGACTGACTGAGGCAGCCAAGAAAGCCAAAGATGCGGGAAGAGGAAACATAACAATAGGCGTCTTCTTAGACGGTGAGAAACCATTTGATATGATGTGGCGAAACGGAGTTCTAAAAAAGCTCTATGACTTTGGTTACCGTGGCCGCATTCTATTCTGGATACGAGCTTTTCTCGATAACAGAAGGATTAGCGTCCGTGTTAATGGACAAATGTCTAGGGAACACACATTGGAAAATGGCACCCCGCAGAGTGGTGTAATAAGCCCCCCTACTGTTCAATATCATGATGAGTGATCTACCCAAAGACATTGAAAAAGATGATGCATTGGGTCCCAATGCAATAGGCGGGTCTATTTTTGCTGATGACACAGCATGGCGGAACAAATATGCGAAGATAGACCGTGCACGAAAGACCAGGCAAATGGTTCTGGACATAGTCTCACGGTGGTGCAAAAAAAAAATGGTTTCAAACTGTCTGCGGAAAAATAGTTCAAATCAATTTTACTAATGTTAAATACATAGGCCATGATGCAAATCTGTACCTCAATGGACAGAAAATCAAGACATGTGCTGAAGCCAAATTCCTGGGACTAACATTTGACGGAAAGCTCACCTGGAACCTCCACATCAAGAGTCTGAGGGAGAGATGCTTCAAGCAATTAAATCTCCTTCGCTCATTAACAAAGCACACCTGGGGTGCAGACCTGCCGAGCATGCGTATGCTATACTGCGGCCTAATCATGTTAAGGATAGACTGTGGATGCGAAGCATACGCCACGGCGAGAAAGTCACTGTTAGAAACCATTGACACCCTCCAAACAAAATGCCTGCGCATTTGCTGTGGTGCCTCACAGAGTAGCCCTCGAGACGCAATCAACGTAGAGTGTGGAGAAATACCATTAGATCTGCGAAGAGAGGAACGGCTTCTCAAATTCTGGACATACCTACAAAGCTCTGCGCCCACCCACCCTACCAGGGAGGTATGTCTTCCATGCAAGGAGCACATAAGACACAAGGTACTGCCCAAAATGACCAAAAAGACCAAACCACCAGGCCTGTTAATGACAGAGCTCGCCAGTGCCACTGAACCGGTAAACATCGAAACAGAAAGTTCAAGGCCGGCTCCTGACCCGCCATGGCTACTACCGCAGATCAAGGCGCATGACAGCCTATCCTCACAGATAAGCAAGAAGGACCTACCGGCGCTAATCAAGAGCTACGCTCTGGAAAATATCGACAACAGATGGAAGGAGCACATGAAAGTCTATACCGACGCCTTCAAAATGCCCAACTCCGGCGAATGCGGAGCAGGAGTAGTCATAGGAAGAAGTCCTCAAGTACAAAATTCCGAATCACCTGTCAATATTCACAGCCGAACTGCTGACAATTAAAAAGGCTCTAGAATGGATTAAAACAGCAAATCCAGGCAAATACGTTATCCTCACAGACTCACTAAGCTCCGTAAAGAGCTTCAAATCTAGCAGCAGCAAGAACAGAGACAACCTAATCAAGGAAATCCGGCAGCTGTATGCAACTGTGGTGACTGACAACAAAAGTGAGGACATCGACTGGGTCCCAAGCCATGTTGACATTAAAGACAATGAACAGGCGGACGAGGCAGCCAAGCAAGCGCTCAAAGATGGAACTATGACCAGCATAGGACTCTCAAAGTCCGAAGCGAACGCCCTGGTCAAAAGGCACATCAACAGCAAATGGCAAAGACAATGGGACGAAGACACAACCGGCAGCTTCCTGTTCAGAATCGTCCCAGGAGTCAAACACAAATACCAAAACCACATCCCAGGACGCCAAGGCGACATTGTATTACGCCACATCAGAATGGGTCGGATCAGCGTTAACCAGATACGAAAAAAACTCAACCTGTCAGACACAGACCAATGTGAGGCCTGCAAGGAGACTGAAACTCTAGACCACTTCTTCCTACGGTGCACTGAATATACAGGCCTCAGAAAGGAACTCATAAATACGCTAAGAAAGGGAAATTTCAATCTTGACCCTATAGAAGACATTATAGCGATGCGTGACCGACAGATCAACCACGAATTAATCGAGTTTGTGCTTGCATCGGACAAACACATCACATAATCAGAACACATTTTGTTTAGCATTCATTAGGCCACATCAGTCTTATTCATGCGTGTTGATAAGCTGTGGTCACAATGAATAATCTTACAAATTTGACCAGTAAATGTTAGCGTTAAATTACGCCACATCAGTCTTATTCAAGCGTGTCGATAAGCTGTGGTCGTAAACGTTCAAACCAGCGTGCAAACACTTAAACAAAATATAATTAATATATTAGTTAGAGCTAAATTACGCCACATCAGTCTTATTCAAGCGTGTCGATAAGCTGTGGTCGTAAACGTTCAAACGAGCTTGCAAACACTTACAGACAAAATATAATCAATATACACATGCATGCCTGCGGCCACATCAGTCTTATTCATGCGTGTTGATAAGCGGTGGTCGCAATGAATAATCTTACAAATTCGACCAGTAAATGTTAGCGTTAAATTACGCCACATCAGTCTTATTCATGCGTGTTGATAAGCGGTGGTTGCAATGAATAATCGTACAAACTCGGCCAGTAAACGTTAGCATTAAACCACGCCACATCAGTCTTATTCAAGCGTGTCGATAAGCTGTGGTCGTAAAAGTTCAAACAAGCTTGCAAACACTTATAAGAAAATATAAGTAACATACTCGTGCATGCCTGTGTCATGAATTGATGACCCAGAGTATGTGAGTACATGCCCCTAAACACCTGTCCACACTGTCTGTTTTCTCCTTCTTTTTCTTTCAGCATTGTTCCCCTCTTTTTCTTTCAGAGCCAGAGCTGGAGCTAAATTGCGGCAACGAACCCAACAACGACAGACGGGCAGAAAGACAGATGGAGGACTGGAACAGACAACAGAGCAACAGATGGGCCTGCCTGCCGCCGGACCGCGAGGGACATGGGCGTGTGTCCATCTCATTCGTGGTCCGTCGGCGGGTATGTTTGTCTGTCGAACGGACTGACAAACCAATCAACAAATGGACAGACTGACGGACAATTCTGGGCACAACAAGCTGCTGGAGTACTTTAAACTGAGGTCCCGTCATACAGCGCTCGTGTGTGAACGTGAGCTACGGCTAGGTAGGCAAGAAATTTCGGCATAATCAAAGTAAACCGGATGCTGAATGGATTCGTCCTCGGATGGAATCACGCAACATACGGATTACAAAATCAAAACAAAATTGCCAGAATTAGAATCTTTCGGACTTTTCAATGGGTCTATGAAAGGATGCAACACGGATGACTGGTCGAGATCGTCCTCGGACGGACGCAGTCACCATACGGGCTGCCTAATCAATCAAAATCAAACAAGTGCGCGCTGGTGCCTGCTCGGATGATGGCCAGAAGAGCAAATGGGTCCCAGGACCCTAAAGACCCCACATCCCAACCACCCCGCACCCCCGCACCCCCCCCCCCCCCAAAGGGGCCTATAGGTCTCTGACCTAAAGCCCCCCACCCCCTAGGGTACATCAGGTCACAAGACCGCACGCACCCACACCCCCACACCCACACCCAGCACCTACCCCATTCCCTTCCCAACCCCTGTTAGGCCCAGGTTAGGTCCTCCCCACCCCCCACGCCCAAGCATGAGGAGCAACGGGAAAGCCATGGTCAAGAAAAGCACATGCCATCTTCAACGTGAGACAAAATCGAGAGACAACGATCAACGCACACACACACACACACACACACACACACACACACACACACACACACACACACACACACACACACACACACACACAACGCACACACGCGCGCGCACACACACACAACACGCACGCACGCACGCAAGCACGCACGCACGCACGCACGCACGCACGCACGCACAAGCTAATGCACAAACCGGCGTCATTCAACAGAAACCACAAAGGCCAGGCGTGAGTCTAGACCCTAGCATTGGGAACTAGCAAATAAACGCCTTAAATATTACAACACACACACACACACACACACCCACCCACCCACCCACCCGCCCGCCAGCCCGCCCGCCCGCCCGCCCGCCCGCACGCACGCACGCACGCACGCACGCACGCACGCACGCACATACACACTGTATATTGCAGTTACTTTCTGTAATAGTTCAACGTGACAACTAAAATTAGCTTGTACGCTTAACATGCGCCGGTTGTTTAACGAAGTGGCATTTGGGGCCGCGTGATTGTAGTTGTTTGAGACGGTTGGTCGTACGACCAAAAAGCAGGTGCCTGGTAAACCAGCGTAAAGTGCATATATACATATTCATATTTCTATTGGCGTGTACAGTAAAGATCATGAATAACTTAACATGTTTCCCATGCAAAAAACGGAAACCTGTTAGATAGTACAATTTTGAATACGATATAAGAAATGTGCTGTTGAATATTTTGAACATAATTGGGTTTTCCAGTCCAATTATGTTCAAAATATTCAACAGCATCTTTAATTTTATTTTGGAATCATGTTAAATTATTTCTTAACTCTACCATATGCAATGCATATGAAACATAATTTTACTGATACCTTCATTAGGCGTGGACCTATAGACACCCATCTCGCTCTACCACTCAATAATCGATTCTTGCGCTTCAGCCACAATCCTATAGATTTACCAGCATCTCCGTTTGATTCTATCCTTGTAGACTACAGCAGCTGTCGCTAGGCCTGTTTCGCGCGGAAATAGCTGATACCTACACGCCTGGTTTTATAGTCATATTTGTCAGGCATATGCTATTAAAGAGGACGTTAATTGTCAAGTTGCTTGGTACAGTAGTCGGTGTGTAGTTTATTAAATCAACTCGTTAAATCATAATGCCGAAGTGTCCAGCTTGCGAGAAGGAGGTTTACCACGGTACGTATAAAATAGTTAGGCGTTGGTTAATTATATACGACGAATGAAAGATGGATTTTTGGAGAGATATACATATATCTTCCGCATCCCAGTCCGCCATCTTCTATCCATTTTTATTTATGGATATGTATTTCAATTCTTTAAATACACACAATAATTACTACCATTTTTTTTATTGATGTCGCATGGCACTCGTTATTCACTGATATTAACTTTGCGTTTAAAATTGCGTCGCTGTATGATTTTGCTTTCCATGACAGGAATAGATTTCAATATCGTCATATTCAATGCTAACGACGTAGTAGTTAATCAACTAGCCCTTGCGATTACTAAATTGAAAAAACCCTCATATTTCCGCAAGGTGTTAGCTAATATTTGTTGTAACATGCCTATAGATTCTTCTGTCAATTATATATCGCTCCCGTGAGGTTAATTTTCATAAATCAAGGTTTAGACTTCCGGAATAAATTACACCCTCGCCAGCGCTTAGGTATTGATTGATGCGCTCATTGTAAGGATGCTATGATAAGGCGACATATCTGCGCATACGGGCTGGGCTCGGTGCGTATTACACTACAACTCAGAAATCATTTAGTATATTTACAAAACGAAATAAAACGTAATGTTGAATATTTTGGACTTAATTTCATTGGAAACCATTTCTGCTAGCCACAGATTTCTTGCATCTTGTTCAGCATTGTACTAAGCAACGTGTTTCTGTTTTTGTTTTGAAAATCTTGTCAGTTATCTGTGAATTGTGAGCTGTACTGTATAATAAACAGGCCAAGACTAAATCGATACTGTGGCGTGTTCATAGACTAATGGTGTTTGGGCGTGTCAGGTAGCAATAATTTCTTAAATATGAATAGGCCTGCCACAATAATATTTAGGCCTACAATGATACTAAAATCGTATGTAGGTTAATCTCTGATTGAATGATATTTTGCCCGATATGATTCGTTCGAGTAGTAGTATTTTAGCGTTGTGAATTTCTGGTAGATTTAATGAGTACCACTTGCCCATTGGTAAGACAGGATGTGTGGGCCAAGTGGACAATTTGAAAATGCGCTATGAACTCTGAAGAGACGTTGCTAGGTTACGTTAGCAAATTTCTATGAACACCCATATATAACATCTAGTTGATACGACAACCAGTAGGGTGTTATTTATGTTGCATATTTATAAATGCACTAACAGCATTGAGTTCCATGGAAATATGGTAATTGGTGGTCGGTTGTAGCTGAACACGCCCTACTGCCCCCCCCCCCCCACCCTCTCAACAATTAACCCATTGAACATTGAGGTCCAAATATCACGATTCTAATACAACTATAAACAGGCAACAGCTTCCAGTCAAATTAGTTTCAAAATGTTCAACATTATAATTTTTATATTCTAAATGATGCTATTTGGAATTTTGGTTCCAATGTGTTAGAAACATATTCCTCGATGTATTTACCTCCTTGCATTGGATGGATGCTATGTTCCAGGTCATCTCAACCCAATGCATTGTTCGTCTACTCGCATTTAATCTATGAATAGCCACTGACTGGTGATCATATCTTAATAGACACATACGAACATGTATATGCAACGCCTAGAGACGGTATAGAGGGATCCGATCTGTCACTCAAGTGTCTGATGTCACAATCATTTACGCCGCTAGTTAGCTGACGTCACAATCAAAATGACGTACCGATAATTTTGTGGCAAAAGTCGAAAAATCCGGAACGGACGTGGAGGAATTGTATTTTTTTTGTTGAATTTAAAATTTACAAAGCATTCTGTTGAATATTTTGAAAATAATTTGACTGTGAGCTAGTGCGGCCATAGGCAGCAATAGCTCTCAGTCAAATTAGTTTCAAAAGCTCCAACAGCTTACATTTATACTTACCTTTTAAATTTAGATTCTGAGAATCCATGTTTCAAAGTTTCAAATCGATTCCAACCAGCGGTAAAAAGTGGGCGGAGCTTAGATAAAAAGTGGGCGGAGCTTGGATAAAAAGTGGGCGGAGCTTGGATAAAAATTGGCGGGGCATATCAAGAAATTCATTCTTACATATTGGCTATGTGTGTACTCGATGGACATAGAGATGGGGGGGGGTATAAAAGGGAAAGTTCCATTACAAGGCAATGGTGGCTTCATAACCACGAAAGCATTAATGCTTACTTTAAAAGATAGCGAAATAGCTTATAATTTGACAGACTCGATGCCAGGGTGGACTTGCAAAAGAAACGCGCGTAGGATAGATAGTCAGCAGGTTAAAACAGCAAAACCAATTTTTTTTGTCATTTTTCGTTACAAGTACGTACCCATGCTAGAAGGTATCAGACTATATCACACTTTCGGATGTGGATGGATATCAACTCTGAAGTTTGACCTGAAGCTAAAAACTAGGTCAGAAGGTCAAGTAAAGTTTGTATTTAAAGTTTCCTCCAACATCTTCTATGAGTGAAGCCAATTCACATTTCCAGAGTAGACATCTTTCATCCGACATCATATCACGTCATATTCAGCTAAGCGGCGTGTATGATGAGGTCATAATCATTACGCCATACGTGATTCTATATGGCCCGTCTTTAACTCTTAATAGTCCGACACGATGTAGGCCTACTAATTGTATGTCTCCCACTATTTAATAAACATGCTGTTGAATATTTTGAAATTAATTTGACTGGGCGCTGTTACTGCCATAGGCAGCAACAGCACGCAATCAAATTTATTTCAAAATATGCAAAAGCTTACCTGTATAGTTTTCTGGAAATTGCTAATCAGGGTGTTCAGAGATCGATCGATCCCACCACGAGTGAGGTGTGGGTGGAGCTTAGCTAGAGATGGGCGGGACATAGCTAAAATGGAAAGGTCCATTACAACGCTAACTATGTCTTTGTACGCGATACGCTCAATAAACCGCCAGCTCCTTTAGTCAGTCATCCAAAAAAAACCCTACTGATCCGATTTGGCTAAAATCTTTAATACAATGAAGGAAATTGTGGTGCAAAATGATTTCCAGACTAAAAGAACCAGTATCCAAAACGGATCCAATTCTGGATCTATGGAAATCTTGCAAACTGCTGGTCCAATTTGCCCCAAATTTTAGCACATGTGTGACCGTACATTATGATTCTACAATTTTAGGCGTGTTCTGACAAAATCAGGAAAATCTGAAAAAGTCCGAAGAATCCAAAAAATCTTGAACCCGCTACTCAGATTCTATCGAGCTTATTTTCTCAAAACTCTTGAAACCGGCATGCGTTTACAGTCATGTTGCTGCAGAGATATTTCACTCAACCACCCATCCGCTCTGGTGTGCAGACCTGTCTAGCTTTGTTGCACTTGCAGACTGCTGCTCTATACTTTATTTCACAACCACATGAAATTAGTTCAATGCACACACTGAGCAGAGAAGGTATTCTTGTCCATGTCGCCATCTGTGTCAATTCAACCAACAGTTTAGTGTGGTTTGTTACGACCATGAGTACACCAGAAGCATGTAGCCTCACCTTTGATTGGTAATTCAAACATAGCAGATGCACATCACTTGCATCGCTTGTTGGAGGTACCATCTCAAAGGGTTTTTTTCGTCTCAAATATATCAAGCCTCGCTTTATCTACAGCACTATAAACATACTACGTGCTATATCGTGTCGACTAACATACGCGGGGGCTTGAACCAAGTGACCATCTCTCTCAATGCCTTGAAGTAGCTCTGGATTTTCTAGAAAACATATCCAGCAACTCGTTTTCCAAAATCCGGCAAATTATGATACAGTGTCACAACCTGTGAGGGCGTAGAAACCAAGTACATTGTGCAACACAGATGGCTATGAGATTTTGAGAACAGGATAACACTTAGCATCCCTCGGTGCCTTAGCCGTCGTGCACACGCCTACATCAGAATGTTGCTCAGAACACGGAGTCGGGGAAGAAGAACACCTGTGCCTCTGCACCTTAAAAGAAACCTCTTGTAGCCGATTCGGATGGCTACATAGGCGTGCAAGATGACTTATCTGCCTCTTCAAGGGTTGCTTCTAGTTGGTTAGATTTTCCCGAACATTTCATTTCGCATGCTCTATGTCCTGAAAGCAGTCTGCAGTATAAATTTCTCTGTCCTTCCCAGGATAAACACCATACAAATGTTTGCTTAGGAAAAGAGCGATATTCCTCATGTTATCATCAAGGGCAATGAACTGGGACCACACTTGAGGTAGAGCTAAATCTTCACGATTAATAACCTTTGATGCTATATTAAATGTTTGAACATTAACTTGGCATCAGATAATTCCACAGGTGTGTCTATTCATAACCATTCTATCAAAATTGGCAACAGAGCAGGTTGTGCATTCGAATTCATCGTTCTAGTAGTTTGGCCAAGGAGATTGAGACAGGAGAGGGCTAGTGCTTCATTACCTCTTTCATTTCAATGTGGCGTCCAGCTCTCGATGCTTTAAAAATTTCTGTTTGGTATGTATGTCTGTCTTAAAGATCTTTCCTGCTATTGCCTTGAAGATGATTCCAAATGCATTCGAGTTCTCCTTATCTGACTGTATCAAAAGATAGCGCACTATATTGAACAAATTTCTGTTTCAGATTGCCCTTTATAAGTGCCTCTTTTCTTCTTTGGACAGATGAGACAAAGTTATGTATGTGGTGGCTACACTCATTCTTAGTTAGTGATATCAGAGTAGTGTGTTCACCAGTTTATTCAGGCCCCAGTTGCTTAGCACAATGCTGCTCTATACGATCGCGTCCACTATGTCCTGATGAAAGACCTTGAATCTACGGAACTGATGGTCCAGTTTAGCGACATCCCCTTTTATAATTATTGTTTTATTCTTGAAGGCAATGTATCTTTCCAAGTAGAGAGAGGTTCCCTTCCATTCCGCCATCAGCTACAGCAAAGAGGTGCATGGTGTCCTGTAAAATTTAGGTGGCTCGGACCATGGAAACAGAATCTCTCATATGCCAGATTATTCCTGTCAATGGCAATTATGCCATTTGGAAAGCTTGCAGATGTTATTCATCCATTCTGTTGTCTGATCCACTGGAACTTCATGTTAGACTTGACAAAGTTTCATGCCACGAATTCTTGGTATATGCTAGTTCGGGAGCGGCATAGGAGTGTAATTTCATATCTGCCAGGTAACCTGGTCTACATCTGGCATAGTTGGTGTGGTCGTTAGCCATTATAACATAGCAGCAAGTGAGCTAATATAGAGTTGCTACTTTCCATTACATATTTGCACGTAAAACTTCTAAGAGAATCACTACAATTTCAGGGTATGCCATTCACAAAGTGTGCTACGTTATTTTTAGCCAATTAGATATGGAAATCTAGCACCTTTGCAGAAAGACATGGTAATTTCACGACATCTTGGATGTTGCTTACAACCTCTTAAATGTCACCAGCGTCCTCTAGCCATCTAGGCTCTTTACCTATGAACTAGTCAGTCACAATCGAAGCACAGACTTTAATTACCTATGTTAAGTCAATGTCACTCACGATGTGCAAAGTACATCCTACTGATGGCTTCGTATGGCCAAATGCGCCCGCGAATCGTAGTAGTAATTGCTAACATCTATCATGCTATCAGTTGCGTTTTGATCAAACAACCGGACTCAAACCATACACCATTAAAGCCAGCACTCTCCATGCGCTGATTGGTGGATCTAAGGAAGGTGAATAGTTTGTGAAGATCGCCAAATAGAACCAATACGTAATCATACTACTCAGGCTGAGCGCACAACACTTCCCTTGCCTTGCTATACAATGTTTTTACCCAAGATGACTTGTCAGACATGTACACGAATGTTTTGTTTACAAATTACATTATCTTTTTTGACCGCCGTGGCATTTTGCCTTTTGGCAATCCTAACCAATGCGTCACAAAATATAGTGACACGCCCAGGATCAATATCAATAGCTGTCAAGCTCTAGCCATTTCTGAGGCTTTGATTAAAATATGTTAACATATTTCATATTGCAACATTTTAACAGTAATAAACTTTACAACACTCCCATATCATGAAGACCAAACAAAGCAGGCTTACAAATAAGAAATAGTTCAGCAATAGACCATAAATGTTGGACAAATGACAAGTTCAATGGCAAATAATTTGACATCATTAAAAAAAATGGAGCGTATTACCGTAAACCATTGAAATTTCCTTTCAGTAAAATATCTTTCACAAACTGGCAGAGCAACCTTCTCTAATCTGAGGAGGTGTGTCCTATTAAAATTCTTTTTAATAACAATTCACGTACGCCATATTTGAATGGCAATTTAAGTTTCAATATATTTTCGAGGACGTCTCATAAACGCATATCGGTGAAAAGAATTCCGTTGCAATTTGTTCTGGACTAAGCCTAAAATTGGTTTAATCGCCTGGGGTTTATTCAGAAAACTAGTACCTATGGAGAGATCCGATCTGCCACTCAAGTTTACTACGTCACATGGCATAGCTGACTTCACAATCAGAATGAGACTCAGAGACTCCGCCACGAAAATACAAAAGTCCGTCACACTGTGTACGAACTGCACGGATGTTCTAAGTTTATAATTTAATAAACATTTTGTGGAGTAATTTAAAACTAATTTGACTGGGAACTGTTGCTGCCACAGGCAGCAACAGCTCCCAGCCAAATTAGTTTCAAAATATCCAACAGCTTAGATCTATAATTGCTCTGAAATTTGGATTCTGAGAATTCAGTTTTCAATGTTTCAAATCGATCTCAACGTAAAAGGCTGGCGCAGCGTCACCACAAATAGGCGGGCCCCACTAGAAAAGGAACCATACATTGCTTAACCATAGTAGACTGTTTGTCATTTGAACCCATAATTTTTGGACTACCTACAGCTGTAGACCATTATATCTATTAATAGTATGTATATTTGTTTATATTTATCCAGCGTATCTATCTTATTGGCTATTTTTCAAAAAAAGGATCTAATTAGTGCATTCCACAAAAAATAATTAACCATAGCTAATTGTAGTTTACCAGTCGAAGCGGCCGCAAGGATACATTGAAGTATAGCACCATATCATAAATATATAATATTGAACGAATATTCTGGCGATCAAATAATAGATGTAAATAGTTTTCCTAAGCGGCTTAACAATGTTACCGGTATATCCAGTAAATACTGAATTTTTGATTGAAAAAAAAGGGTAGAGATGAAACTTGGCACATACACCTTCATGTCACTATCAGGAACAACCTACTAAAAGCCTGGTTACAGACACCGAGCTAATAGTACGGGTCAGGACAGTGAAGTCTGCAGAGTTTGAGACATCAATCGGCTCCCCACAGGTGGGTGGATTGTCTCCTGCGCTTTTCACCAGCTACCTTGGAGCTACATTGAAATATGTGCGGGAAAATTCCACAAGACCAATCGCCCCAGTGTCCATGTTGGTTATGCTTCTAGAGAAGGAATATGTCGATGATGTGGACTTCATAGACGAGAAAGGTACCCCATTGAGGAACTACTCCCTATAGTTGCAAACAAATTAAAAATAGAGAATTTCTTTATGAATTAATCAAGTTAGCCCACATATATCGATCGGCAAAGCATGAAACTTCGTGGCGCGGAGCTATGGAAGAAAAGTAAAATCCTGGGCTCACTGCTCTTCAGTACTGCTGGCATCGCCGCACTCTTTGTCATGGGGAACATAGCTTTTCAGCCCTTCTGGAAGTTATGGATGCATGGATCAAGGATACCCTTGGGAAAAAGACAGAGCAATCTGCGTATCCTTGATGCTATATAACTGTAACAGCTGGGTAGCTCCAAATGAAGTTCTAGATAAACCTGATGCCACCGCAAACACCTCCGCACCATTACTGGACACCGATGGCCAGACAGCTTAATTTCCAACGTTACATCGCCGCTGTCCGTAGAGGTCATCCAGCAAAGATGGTCCATGTTTGACCATCTGTGCTAAGGATGCCAGAGGGCACACCAGCACAGAGAGCCGTGCTATTCACCCTACTGGGAGCACATATATCACTGTTTTAAGAAAGCTGTTGCAGAATGTCCGATTCACAATGCGCTTGAGCTCGGGTCCTCTCCAACAACATCTGCAGCAGCAAATGGCCATTCGTTGCGTGTTTATCACCAAGTGCAGCAATAGTTAGGTTGTGACTTACCACCGATTGTATGAAGTTGGGATTTAGTCTATGGACCACTCAATCTGACTCCTTCCTGCAAGTCCCAGGTTATCTTTTATATCTGATTTCATGCAACTGCAAGACTGGTTGTGAGCGAGGATGGGGATGCTGGAAAGCTGGTTATCATTGTTCACCGCTATGTGGTCAGAGTCGTGGCATTTCTCCACTATCTAAAACATCGGTAAACCTATATTTTGACAGCTTTATCAGTATATTGTTCTTTAGCCCTGATGTATTCGTCTGTGACTTCGTCTGCACCTGCCCGCTTCGTTAGATTTTACTAGCCTAATTGCCTTATTATTTCAACCTCAGTTTTAGGGCCATCAAGTGTTAGGTTTACCATATTTATTGCGCGTCTAGTGACGTCGGGGATGGGTTCGTCATCATCTCCTATTTCGCTTTCATTAATATTGCTGAAGTATTCATATACGTCTCTGGTTTCTGCTTTGCATAGTAGACTCTATGTTTTTTATGGGGCTCATATTTATTCATCCATCCATAAATATATAACCGGATTAGCAATCAATGCTTATTCGTCCGTATACGGATGTTTGAGCGGAATTTTTCAAGTGATTCCACTTAAATTACTCGGCGCGTAATAACAAATTGAATAGCGCATTTATAGATGGTGTGTCGCTATAGTTGATTGATTTATGATAGTACCGATGCCATATTTCTACTACTTATTTTCGTCAATTTGAGGAGAATAAACAGTTAAAAGATGTTGGACTGTACTTACATTTACTTATAAATATCAGACTCAACAGACTCCCTAGCCTTTAGTCCAATGGAGGAATCCAGTTTTAGCCATGCTCCACCCATCTTTAGCTAAGCTCCACCCACACTTCGCCCGTGTTGGGATCGATCGATCCGTGAACTCCCTGACTATCAAGTTCCAGAAAACTATACAGATAAGCTGTTGAATATTTTGAAACTAATTTGACTGGGTGTTGTTGCTGCCTTTGGTAGCAACAGCGCCCAGTCAAATTAGTTTCAAAATATTCAACAACATGTTTATTAAATAGAAAAGACTTACAATTCGTTCAACATCGGTTAGTTCGTCATCAATTAAGCGTTACTGACGAACTTAGCTACGCCATTCAAGATGTAATTGATCCTGACGTCATTCTACATGTTACATATTTGATTATGACGTCACATAATTGACTGAGAAACTGGAATCCTCCATTGCATACCGTCTCTTGGAAACCGGTGATAGAAAGCATACGTGTCTCATGCAACCACGTCTGAGCGGCCCAGAAGTATTAAGAAATGTTACTCATTTTTATTAGCAATAGGTACAGCGTCGAGAAAAGCATAACATATGGTTTGATCAGTTAGTTCAGGCACATGAGACACGAACCATGCTCCACAGGCTGGTGATTTGTGACTGCTGCTGCTGCTGCTGCTGCTGCTGCTGATGATGATGATGATGATGATGATGAGGATGCCACTGCTGCTGCTGCTGCTGCTGCTGCTACTACTACTACTACTACTACTACTACTACTACTACTACTACCACTACTACTACTACTACTACTACTACTACTACTACTACTACTACTACTACTACTACTACTGCTGCTGCTGCTGCTGCTGCTGCTGCTACTACTACTACTACTACTACTACTACTACTACTACTACTACTACTACTAATAATAATAATAATAATATTGCCGCCGCCGCCACCGCCGCCGCCGCCGCTGCTGCTGCAGTTGCTGTTGCTGCGCCTGCTGCTGATGCCGATGCTGCTGCTGCTGCTACTACTACTACTACTACTACTACTACTACTACTACTACTACTACTACTACTACTACTACTACTGCTACTACTACTACTACTACTACTACTGCTGCTGCTGCTGCTGCTGCTGCTGCTGCTGCTGCTGCTGCTACTGCTGTTGCTGCTGCTGCTGCCGGTGCTATCGTTGCTGCTTCTCTAAACTATAACGTTATTGTGTTCACAGCTGAGCGGGTATCGGCAATGGGTCAGGATTACCATCCAGGGTGCCTTAAGTGTGACATATGCGCAAAGACACTAACTGCTGGGAAACACGCACATGTAATGTATCGATGCCATTGTTATACATGCTTGATTAAGCACTTGCAATTAGCTCCATTAATAACAATTAATTGTAATAAATATGCATTATACCGTCGCGAAAAGTAATGCCCTGCCCATTTTTAGCTAAACTCCACCAACTGTTCCCATTTTCATGTTTACCACACAGGTAAGCTGTTGAATGCTTGAAACTAATTTGACTGGGTGCTGTTGCTGCCTGTCAAATTATTTTTACAATATTCAACAGAATGTTTATTAAAAAGTAAATCTATGAAAGACATGCAATTCGTCCATTCGATGGACTTTTAGATGGTCATACCGAAGCTAGATACGCGTCATTCATTAAGCATTTTGATTGTCACGTCAGCCTACATGTGAGGTAATTTGTCACGACGTCATATACTCGAGTGACAGATCAGATCCATCCATTATACTAGCATTTTCTCGGGTATGTAGATCACGGGAGATAAGTACGACGATAAGCCGAATTTTTGGACTGTGAGTTGTTTCCCTTAATCCAGAACGAATGATGTTAAAATGGAGATCCGATCGGTCGCTCAAGTATATGACGTCATAAATCAATTACATCACAAGTACGCTGATGTCACAATCATAATGTCCAATGAATGACCTATCTAGCTCTGTCATGAACATTGAAAAGTCCATCAAGTGTACGAATTGTATGTCTGATTGATTTACTATTTAATAAACATTCTGTTGAATATTTTGAAATTAATTTTACTGAGCGCAGTTGCTGCAATAATTGAAAGGGTTAAAATTTATTGGGTTCAGATGAAGGGATGATACCGGATGTTGCACAAGTATTTGACGTCATAATCACATACGTCACTTGTTAGCTGATGTTACAATCAAAACGACGTGTCTCCGTCAAGAAATTGAGCAATCCGGTTTTAGCTAATCCCCGCCCATCTCTGGCTAAGCGCCATGTACGTTTTGTCCGTGTTCTGGTTGATCGATTCCTACACTCTCTGAATCTCAATTTCCAGAAACCTATACAGGTAAGTTGTTGAATATTTTGAAACTAATTTGACTGGGTGAAGTTCCTGTCAACAGCATGTTTATTAAATATTAAAGACATACAATTCGTACAACAATGCTTAGTCTATCCTTAATTAATGGTTCGTGACGAACTTAACTACGTCATTCATGACATAATTGATTGTGACCTCATCCTACACGTCGCGTAGTTGATTATCACGTCATATGATTGCTGGGTAAACTGGAATCCTCCATTGACAATAGTCCGTTACGAAAATGCCCGAATTGTATGTCTTTTATGAATTTAAAATTTAATAAATATTGTTGAATATTTTGAAACTAATTTGACTGCAGCAACCGTCCGCAATCAGTTTAGTTTCAAAATATATAACATCTTACCTGTATAGGAACCTTGAATATGGGATTCTAAGTAACGTGACTGGACATGATAGAGTAGTGTCATGCTTAAAACCATAGTGATGCACTAAAACTAGAGGAATCGCATTCGAAAAATTCATTGACTTATTGGAAGGCGCCATTTTAGTTTTATATTTGCAGGTGTCATTATTTTAGCAAAGTGGCAGAATCCAAACTATAGCTTTGACAGGCAAAATTTAGTACAATATGTCAGTTTCATTATATTGGGAAGACGGGTGTGCTGGGTGACATTTGTTCTGCTTGGTAGGCATTTTTGGCGACAATATATATTGCCCATCTGTGCACCGGTAGTGTTCCTCAACAATAGTAGCACGTTTCGTTACTTGTTGATGACTTAAGAAAACTGTTGTCTCATATGCTCCTGCTGCAAATATCTATTAGAGGGATGAAAATAAAGTGAATATATCCGAGGAATTCAAATTTATGGTCCATGTAGCTTTTCCTTGTATTGATAATTATGGAGATTTTAACCGTTTCATGATGAAGCCGGTCACAACAGGCCTCTACACTGGTTTTGAGGAATTGCTATTTGCAGGCCAATAGACTATTTTTGAAAATTTTACGACTGGAATGACTGGCACGATAACTTCGTTAGTCTCAGTATGAGTCTATGTGTCCTCCGGAAAAGACGAGGAAATTGTGCAATACACAAAGGGTCTGCAATCTCGGATTCTCTTTGTTTCAAATTTGCCGATACGCCACCGACGAGGCGCGTCAAATTCCACTAAATAGTGATCTAAAGGGAGATAAATCTCGTCTTATACGATATCGTTTGCACACATAACGTAGTGATTACCTCCCATACAGGCGATATAATTATATATATTGGCAAATCGACCATCACGTTCGTGGCAGGCTGTCAGATTTTGAGCACAAGCAGCTTTTTTTTATTAACTCAGAGGCTTTAAAATGAGTATGTATCCTCCGTAATATTGCCGTGCAAAAGTATATGACTGTATGATTGACACTTCTAATATCTCCAGGCTTGTATTTAGGCTGTGTCTTGGTGTACCAGCCAAATCTGAAAGCTGACCTAATTAACGATTAGCACAAGTGCTAGGGTAGAAAAATATCCAATGGTACCAGCTGTTAGGGGTGCCTTTGGGGGTCATTACCAGGGTGGATGTAGGGTCTGAAAGTGATGCAATTACTTTTTACAGAACTGATTCCATGGTAACCACCCAAAATTACAACTAACATCCAAATTCCCTCTAATTCGGACTACTTTCTTATTATATAGGCTAGAAGCAAAATTCACCTTTCCAGAGTATCCATCCATCATCAGACCTCATATGACGTCATCATCAGCTCATCGCTGCGTGTATGATGACGTTATAATCATTACGTCACAAATAGTTCCATATAGACCGTCATCAAATCTCCAATGGTCCGACACGTTGTGTGAATTGTATGTCTTTGTAATTCTTTGCTATTTAATAAATATCCTGTTGAATATTCTGAAATTAATTTGACTGGGTACTGTTGCTGCCATAGGCAGCAACAGCACCCAGTCAAATTAGTTTCAAAATATTCAACAACTGACCTGTGTAGCTTTTTGGAAATTGATAGTCAGGGTGCTCAGAGATTGAGCCAAGTGTGGGTGGAGCTTAGCGAGAGATGGGCGGGGCATAGCTAAAACCGGAAAGGTGCATTCTGGTGTTAAGTGAGAGATTTGATGATATAAAGACTGGTGTCCATTATTGCCATTATGGAGGTAATTTGCATACAATTAATCTGTTACGTTATATATATATATATATATATATATATATATATATATATATATATATATCCGATATGCATCTCCGGTGTAGCGTAGCAGCTCAATATAGTGCCATTTAATAGCAAATATAATCTAGATTATCAGAAATCTGCATTATATTGAGGGCATAGTCTGGAAAATATTGAGTACGTCTTTATTTTTAAAGTAAAGTTAATGGCAACTTTAACATTCCAATGTTCAAATTTCTATAGATTTGTTGTTGAATTTTCGATGAGTACAGGTCTTGTACTGATTGGACTCGATGGTACAGTTCAAAGATAATAACGAACTTGAATTCCCCGAGCCTCCAGCCCTCAACCTGTTATACAGTGGCGTAAGATACTCGTCATTTACGTGAACAAGAAACTTGATGGATTTGCAGTCAGCTTTTGAACCAGAAGTACGACCTCGAGAATCATTTGACAATAGAACACCGTGCACGTTCTGTAGATTGGTCTTACAAAACATAGCACTTTGGTGACAGCTTTTGAATTCATAAATACTCTTCAAGAGCCAAGGAGTGAAATGATACCGAATTAGAAGGATAATGGACCTTTTCAGTTTTAGCTCTGGTCCGCCCATCTCTATCTACGCTCCACCCACACCTCGCTCATGTTGGGATCAATCGATCTCTGAACTCCCTGACTATCATTTTCCAGAAAACTAAACAGGTAAGCTGTTGAATATTTTGAAACTAATTTGACTGGGCGCTGTTGGTTCCTATGGCAGCAACAGCGCCCAGTCAAATTAGTCTCAAAATATTCAACAGCCAGTTTATTAAATAGTAGAGACATAGAATTCTTACAACATGTCGGACTATTACGAGTTAAAGTCGGACCTAATAGAATCAGTTAGGACGTAATTATTATGACGTCATCCTACACGCTTCTTAGCTGAGTATGACGTCATATGACGTCAAATCATCGATGGATCCTCTGGAAAGGTGAATTGGTGGCGATTTCAGAAAGTTGATTGCATTAGAAGCAACGGACCATAACGCGTGTCACCGGAAAGATACCAAGGCAGCAAGTGGGACGCCAGCAGTGGGTCCAGAACATGATATTTCATTGAGAAGCTTGTTCTTACATAGAACTTGTACTTGGAAATGGTAAAGCCTATGATATGTTCTACTTTCTTAATTGCTATCACAAACTGCTAAAGCAATACATCATGCATGCCACAAGACGATGCCGAACTGTACACGCGACGAAGTCTCACGCATAAGTTTGAAACTAAGCTCAGCGACATCTTTCAGTTCAATATGTTGGGCACCAAAAGAAATCAGATTTGGTTTTGGCACAGGATGTAACAAACTATCAGAAATGAAAGAAATGCTGACCACCACCACCACACATCTTGCAGGATGTATTCGAGTGAACTGTGGTGAAACCTTTATCTCTCAATGAGAAGGGTGTTGTTAACTCCATTCATTCAGAAATCTCTTAATCCTTTAGTTGTTAAGATTGGCTTTTTGAATGTCCATTGGCATTATAAGAGAATGCAATTTTTGACAATGTATGACTGAAATGACTGGCTTGGTAATCAAGTCAGCCATTCCAGTTGTAAAATTACAAAGGTTATCTTCTTGGAATGCGAAATAGACATTTAACAAGATCAATAAATAATAGATGTTGATAATTCTTTTCATATGGGTTAATTTACTGTTCACCCATTGTGATTAAATGTGCCTGTCATTCAGTCTGGCCATAAGCACATACTCAGCCATGTGAGACTAAGATGATCTCAAAGTTAACATTTAAACATTTTAATCTATAAGTGCCAGAATCTTAGTTCAGGTCTTGAACAAGCTGATGAACATTTTGAAACAAATTTGACTAGAAACTTTGACCCACAGCTGCCAGTCAAATTATCTTCAAAATATTCAACAGAATATTTGTTAAATTCATACAGCTATTGCATACGCTGATAACTATTTTGAATGTATTTTGACTGGAACCTGTTGCTGCGATAGTCACAGTAGCAGCTATCAATAAAATCCCTTTCAAAATATTGAACATAATATTTGATAATTATTTTGAAAGTAATTTGACTGACACATGTTGCCTCCATAGGGTGCAATGGCTCTCAATGAAATTACCCTTCAAAATAGTCAACATAATATTTAGGAATCTGACAATTCAATGCTTTAATGGTTACCCCTTAACCCTTTAACCCTCATATCAGCAAAAAGACGGCATCTGCGGTGGTCTCGATAAATTTTCCATTTGCAGACCAAGGGAAGAATATTTTTGAAAATTTACCGTTATCGAGCCAGTCATTCCAGTGGTAAATTTTCAAAGATGGTCTTCTCTTGGTTGGAAATAGAGGGTTAACGTGTTAATGGTGAAATAAGTATTATTTTTTCAAAGTAAAGTATTTTTGAAATTTTTACACTGGATTGACTGGTTCACTAAGCGAGACAGTCATTCCAGGGGTAAAATTTCTAAAAATAGTCTTCTCATGGTCTGCAAGAATGTTTTACAAACAATAATCAATACCAGCAGATACATAGATGGCAGATGCATACTCAGAATTTCAGTACCAGACGTGTGCCCAAATATTCCAATGCATTTGCAAATGCATTTGCATTTGTACTTGCATTTGAATGAGTTGCAAACATTTGCATTTGCATTTAAATGCATTGGCACTAGGCTGCATTTGCACTTGCAGTTGCATTTGAATCATTTACAAACATTTGCATTTGCATTTAAATGCAATACACTGCACTTGGACTCAAGCCTGCCTCTCATTGAATTATTATCTTCCATTCTGCAATAATATTGCATACAGCTCTTATGTCAAAGGAAGGAATATGAGACCTGCTTCTAAATGCTCAAGATATCTCAGCTGAAAATGCAGAGAAGCCGTTAGATGCTGAGGTGTGCACATTTCTATATTGGATCCTTTCGGGAAAAAAGGAAAGGCCCTTGGATGCGGTAGAAAATATGATGTAAAACATACTGATGAAAAATAGCATCGGGATATTACCTCCATTGGACAGGTCTTAGTCTATGATGCATCATCAGTGCTTTGTAGAACACCAAAATGTATTAGACCCGAGACAACTCTACATCAAATGAAGCAATCAGATGTGGTTAAACTATTCAATAAACAATGCATTTTCATTGGCTACGATATGGTCTGCAGAATTGATACCTATTGGGCTAATCAGCAACTTATCAACGAGCTGCATATTCGCGTGAACATGGCCGCATGAAAGATGACTAAATCCGCAGGTGAAGGTTTCAACAGAGCTAATGAACCACTGCATGTGTGCACCATGACGTTGTTAATACGATGCTCTTCTAAGCTCCTCATGATAATAAGGATTTCCTGCCGATCTTTGGAAGCATCACTTTATCAAACATTAGACAGAGAAGGATGCAGAAAAAGACCAACTTAGCAATAATTTACGGTGTCCAAATATCGTCATAAAACAGCACAACCCATACCACCTAAAACAAATTTGAGCGAAACCTGACTGGTTCAAACTCTGAGCATCACAACATGTACGTATGCGTAGTCTTGATCTCGAGTTTATCCTACTGCGATAGATGCCCTCAAGACTATTTGGAGTTGTTATAGATGTAGAATCACTACACACAATGACAGGATGGATAGTTTACCATGTCATATATTGTGATATCTATTCTCAATGTTGTTAAGACCAACATCGATTGCTGTTCAATGATACCCACTTCAGCAGCTACGTTCAAATCTGTAGACACCATCTACCTGCAGTCAGCATTTCGTTCACTAGTGTGTACGAGGAAGCTACATATCGCAAGGCTCTGATGATTAAGTGGAGAAACCCAGACCAATTTGGCAGTGATCATATTCAAATGGGAAGCATGCACCGTCTACTACATTTTCTAGGTGACGTATGCAGTGTGCTGCAGGAAAGTGCTTTCGAGGATAATCTAGTTGAGGATAATGTATATGGTTCAGCAATAGTCAGTCATGCAGTCATGAGGTGCAGTGCATATACTTGATAAGTTAGAGTCCATAAACTGATGAATGAAGCAATGAGCTGGCTTAAATGGATGACATTTGCGGATGCAGTTCAACCAACAGAACCGACTGAGCTTGGACAGAATATGGCCCTGAAAAGGCATGGGCATTGATCCGCAGCATTTTCGGATCTCTAACATACACATGACAAGGGCAGAGATGCAGGTCAGAACAATTTTCACAGCTCCGCCTGGATTACATTGCTGCAAAACGGGCCGACAACAACTTCTTGGAAATATAAACATTTGCAGAAATGATTCGAATTGACTTTCAGGGCAGACATATGCACTATATATGATGGGGCTGTATTGATATTGCTGAAACAATACTTCTCAGAAATGAGATTGCAGAAGTGTACCAAGCTCAATCCGTACCGCAGTTTACCGGAATAGACGGCCATCCGGTGAAATTTGGCATGACAAGGCTATTGAACAGTCAATAAGCAAAGAATCTGGCGAGCACAGACAACTTTATGCTAAGAATGAGGCACTTGTTCGATAACATTTGACTGCACATCAAAAAGCAGCTGTAACCGCTAGAACAAAACAACTGAGTGAGCTGCTGATAGTGGCGATCTCAACAAGGGAGATAAACCGAGCTGCATTACAGTGAAGAAGCTTCAATCCAGGAAATCATCAGCGTTGGTAACGAAAGGATGGTAAACCCTTTTATGGTTGAGGTCAATATAGCTCTAGATAATAGGCAACCTCCTGTAAGTATTGCCACGTCACGCGTACGTTCACCAGAGGCACCTCGGGAACTTGGCAATGTACATGAAAATGGGTTAGTGCAAACAAAAGAATTTCTAACCCATAGACCGATAAAGGGCGAGATAGATTTTCATGATCCTATTCGTAAAGCAAATCTGTGCACATTTGCTACTCTGAACAAAGGAGTTGCTACTAAAACAAAACAAATAATACAAGCATTTTGATACTGATCCCGAAATAGTCAACAAACTAGCAATCATTGGACAGTCTCGCGATGTGGACATCAAGAAATTGTTACGGTATACATCAACACCCGTTTTATTTTCTCTCCATTCTAGATGCGTATCTCATAAAGACACAAAAAGTAGCCTACTCCTATACCATGAGATATACAATGAGACTGATGAACATCCAGTATTTAGTGAGCCAGCGCTGGGTATGATTGATCTCAAGATGTGGCTCAGAATGAGCTGCACTGATACACCTAAGCGCACCACATGTGGAGAGCTCTCAGATCATATTTGTGTACTGTTCTTGGTCTAAAGTGTCAGTCTATTGCTGTGGTTGGTGAAAATTGTACGAACAAGCAATCAATAAAATTATGTGAAAAGGTCCATCATGGTCAAATGTTCAGATACAAGAGATAGGAAACATGACTGTTCTAACACTACTTCCAACAACGCACGTTATCTGACGTCATAATTAAAATGACGTAACTCAGTCACTGACATCGAAAGGTCCGTCACGAAAGTGTTTGGAATTGTATGTCTGTTGTGAATTTATTAAACGCTCTATTGAATATTTTGAAATCAATTTGACTGGGAGCTGTTGATGTCACAGTGAAATTAATGAAATGACATTTCATTTGCTGACCTCACCGCTTATTGGTCGTATCGGCAAGCCCATAGCCGCGAAAGTTTCAGCATGGCCACGCAGCGTGCACCAACACGGATGACTAGAGCACGTTGAGCCCACACTACCTCCCTCTTCCCTCTTCAAATTATGCTTTCTCGCTTCTCCTGAAGATTTCATTCGACCATACTTAGGCTACCTACCAAATTATTGTTATCATTGATGTCAGTGGCGATGATGATGATGTTAATAATGATAGAAATAGTAACACATTGATATGGCTGCTGCTGTTATTATTGATGCTGTTGCTACTGCCATTCGGGGGTTTTCTTCTTCTTCGTCTTCTTCTTTTTACTTCTTCTTCCTCCCCACCTCCCCACCCCCCCCCCCCCTCCTCCTCATCATCATCCGTATAATTCTTCACTTTTTACTATTATTATTGCTAATACTGTTATAATTGTTAATTTAATTTTTATCCTGCCTCTTGATTTATTTATTATAATATATCTGTACACAAGTGTCAGACGCGGTCATAAGACATGTCTTATTGTGCTCGCACGTAGATTAAATAATCTTTGCTTAAAAAAAATCAATTACAGCATATTCAACGGCTTATCTGTATAGTTACCTTGATATTTAGATTCTAGACGTGTAGGTTTCAATGTTTCAAATCGATTCCAACTCATGTACCAAGTGGGCGGAGGTTAGCTTAAAATTGGGGTGGCAAGCTAGAAGGGAATCGGTCTATTCTAGGGGATATGTTGTCGAGGTAATCCGATCGGAAGTATCACGTGGTACTTGCGCATCCGTACAGCACAAGCACATGAGAGTAAAAGAGTGTCATTTCCGAACGCAAAAGAGTATAATCGGATTAAAATATGGCTGCTTGAAAAGAAATGTAAATACTGTTGCAGAGATTTTCTTGTTAAAAGGCGCCATATTTGTTTACATGTCTACGCAAGCGCACACTCTTACTCTTGCTCGACGCGGGAGTACTCGAGTCGGATAATTTGTACCACGTGATACCATAATCCGATTATACTCTCGTCGTTCAGATATGTGATCGGCGTAAGCGGGGTACCTCGACAACGAACCTGAATTCAACTTAGGCCGTGTTCTCACAAGAGACTTAATCAGGAATAACGCCGTACTAAAGTATGGCGTAATTCGTGATTGACTCTCCAGTGAGAACACGGCCGAAGTTTACATATATTGAGATAGTGATTCTGTATAGGTCTACCTCTTACATAGCTTAGAGACGCGGTAATGTATAATTCTAATTCTTTATTTCACACTTTACAGCACAACGGAAAACCATACTGCAATCACCCTTGTTACAAGGAAGCATTTGGCCCAAAAGGTATGAATATATAATCATATAGGCCTATTAGATATACTAAATACGTGTGGTTAACGCATTTATGACAGTCTCGCAAAGCCGGCATCTGTAGTGGTATGGAGGAATGGCCATGTGCACATCAAGAGAAGATTATTTTTGGAAATTTAACGCTGGATTGACTGTCTGGATAACCAATCCAGTCATTCCAGTGGTAAAATTTTCACAAATACTCTTCTCCCCGAAGACAAATGGGTACTCAATAAACGAATTGTTTATTATTCTTGGCCAAATTTTGCCATTCGGTTAATTAAAATAATATTTGACGTTCTCATAATAAGCCACTGATAAAAAATAGATTCATTATTAATGACGTGAGGATATGAATAACACTAAATATGATTGGCAACGTGACATGTGTAATTCATAAACACGGTCGATAGAATCCGGGTAGCTGCCCCAATCGGATTTCATGTGTTAAAATTTGATCCCAATTGGACCAGCAGTTTCCGAGATATCCACAGATCAAGAATTTGATCCGACCCGGGGTCGTTTATCTGGAACACGGCGAACGTCTGGAAATCTTCGTGCACCGCATGTTCCTTCGTTGTTGTTTTTTTTAATTTGAGCCAAATCAGGTCTTTTAGGCCGTGTTCTGACTAGAGACTTAACCGGTGTAACGCAATACTTAGGTATGGCGTTATTCCCGATTAACTCTCCAGTGAGAACACGGCCTTAGTTTTTAGAGATACAGACCGGAATCAACTTTTGTGACTGACTAACTGACTAAGTAATTAGGGGGAATGGCAGTTTATTGAGCTGCTACCTGTAGTTAAAATGCCAGGTAACTAGAGTAAGGCCGTGTTCTCACTAGAGACTTCATCCGGAATAACGCCATATACTGAAGTATGGCGTTATCCCCGATTAACTCTCTAGTGAGAACACAGCTTTAGTCCTTGTGTTAACCGTGTGAACCCTAACATCCCAGAATCCAAAGTTTACGGTAACTCTCCAGTTAACCTGTTGAATAATTTGAAACGAACTTGACATGAACCTGTTGCTTTCACAGCTCCCTGTCAAATTAGTTTCAAAATATTCAACATGATATTTATTAAATTTTAAATGAGTTTTCGGTATTTCTTATTCAAATGATCTCATATGCATCGCTTTCTAACTCACTCCTATATGACGTTTAAAATCATAATACAATATTAGCAAATGTAAATAAGAAGTTATTAAAGTGTCACATTCACAACACATTGCTTGAAAGTAAAATTGGTATTTGGATACTTTTAGAGGCTTAAATTGTTTCACTCAAAGTACAGAAACGGAATGAACTCTCACTATATGTTAAGATTTATTTCGTTTCGTTACATTGAGGTAGGCCTACATATACACTTTTAATAGTTTTATTTTTAATCATTTTGGTTCAAATTTTATTTTATCGTAAAGTTTTGCTTGCTTGCAATATCATTTGCTTTTTCATAATTTGCATTTGACCCTTTCACGTTGAACCCTGCCTAAATCGGCATTTGCAGTGGTGTTGATGAATGTCCATTTGCAGGCCAAGACTAATTTTAAAAGCTTATGACTGGAATAACTGGCTCGATAACCGAGCTAGGCATTCTAATAGTAAATTTTCAAAAATATCTCGACCTGCAAATTGGTATTCTATAAGCACATTAAAAAATTATTTTAAAACTAAATTTATCCAGTAATGTCTTAAATCAACTATTCAAAGCCTGAGTAAATGGGATAAATAAAGTATGTCTTCTAAAATACATGCGATATAATTACTAAAATTAATTTAATATTTTTCAATTTCAAGGTTTTCGACCTGTTTATTGATGGGAAAATGCTAGATTTTAAAGGTGATTCTGAACAGTCTGAGTGTTGTCGATGAACCAGTTCGTTGTCTTATTGAAAATGATCTACCACTTGACCCCTTGTTACCATTGTTGATATGTGTTTTAATGGATAATGAACTCACATGTTAATGTTGGTGAATGCAAATTCTATATTGTACTTCCTATGAACTAACTATCAATATATACCTACCTCTAAAGATATGTGCAATTTCTTCTAATAAAGGGATCGATTTCTTGCGCAGCTCCGCCCATTTCCAACTAATCGCCGTTCACTGTGTGCACGTATTTGAATAACTTTTGGCATTTTGAAAGTGAAATTCCGGAAATTATATACTTGAATGGTTTGAAACTAATCTGACTATACGCTGTTGTTGGCAATGGCAGCAAATGTTCTCAATGAAATTAGCTTTGAAAATAGTCAACAGAATGTCTATTACATTGTTATTCCACAAAGGACAACCTAGACTGTTACTGACAGACTCTGACCCTTTCGTCTAGGACCTATGTCATTTGACTGTAACATCATCCAACAAGTGACGTATTTTTACAATGACGTCAGATACATGAGTGTCAGATCGGATGCCTCAATTCAGAGGGTTACTGTCGAAGATAGGCTCCTCTCATGTTGGAACATCGTAAGCATCTCTGACAATTGGTGAACAGGAGTGCTTGAAATTGCACTGAGACTGAATGCTAACAATGGAATTCACCAAACAAAGACAGTCTTGATGTGTCTTGCCATCAACATGAATGATCTTAATAGCACTAGTAGCATTGATAAAAATGTCATAATACTTCTCGGAATTAGGAAAGGGGGTTGTGCGTTTTGCGTTGAGGGAGATGAGAGGAGTATGAAGCAAATCTGAAATTAGTTAAGGCGAAGTCTCAAAATCCCTCACATTGCCTCATATAACACTTTTAAGAGCCCTCTGTCATATATCTGGTACCGATTCCATGCAATTAATCATTAATTATAGTCTGGTTCTGTTGTTTGTGAATGTTATCCGTCACACCTAAGACTGTCACCCATCAATCCGGGCTTAGATTCTGCAATAATACATGTTTCCACAATTACGATATTCATTTGTGTTATCATTGTATCGATGTATCCAAATTAACCCTTTAATGGATAAATCTGGTCAAGAAATTAAAAATATATGCTTATTGAACGCCCATTTGCAAGCCAATAGAAGACTATTTTTGAAAATTTACCACTAGAATGACTACCTCGGTTACTGATCTAGTCATTCCAGTGGTAAATTCTTTTAAAATATCCTTCTCCTGGCAGGGAAATAGACATTCATCAAGACCATTGAAGAGGTCGGGTTTGTTAGACCAGCTTTGTCATGGACGGGTTAATGTTCTGTGGGAAATGAACTGACGGAATATTGCAATGCAAAAATATGATTATAGGCATATGCGCCAAATGCACAGCATGGAAATGTGCGTCTAAGTTCGTATAGTTATATTGTTTGGTGAATTGTAAATAACATGTTACGGTTGTGTTCTCACTGGAGAGGTGCACTACGCTGGTAAAGTCTCTAGTGAGTCTAGACCCTAGCATTGGGAACTAGCATATAAACGCCTTAAATATTACAACACACACAGTCTCTAGTGAGAACACGGCCTAAGTCAACTAGTCAAGTTTCAAGTTTATTAAAGTACTCCCAGGTCACAATGTGACATATGGGGATTACAAAATAATAGTTAATTTTTACAGGTCTGAGTGAGATTTACCATTAAAAGATATTATTATTATTATTATTATTATTATTATTATTAGTAGTAGTAGTAGTAGTAGTAGTAGTAGTAGTAGTAGTAGTAGTAGTAGTAGTAGTAGTAGTATTCATACCAAGCTTATTGTTATCATCAGTGCTATAATATGAATATTATTGGTGTAGACATTCTTGTTATCAACATCGGTGGCAGCATTTTAGACAAAGACAATATAAACACATTACACATTACATATTATTAATATAAACATTATTACACAATATTTGTATAACCAATTTTAAAGTTAACCAAATTTAACAAGCATTTTATCAAAATTAATTGTGGTATTATTGATCTAAACATTGTATATAACCATTATTGGTAGCAACGTTATTGATTAGTCAGTAGTAGTAGTAGTGGTAGTAGTAGTAGTAGTAGTAGTAGTAGTAGTAGTAGTAGTAGTAGTAGTAGTAGTAGTAGTAGTAGTAGTAGTAGTAGTAGTACAACTAGTCAACTAGTCACACCTTTATCTGATAAGAAAAGGGCCACGGTTTAAAACACATCCACTGACACTTATTTATGGTTGACAGCAAATAAATATTGAATATGATTCCTTCTTCCTATGTGATGTTGAATATTCATTTGAATGTTGTGACTGTAGGGAGTCGTTTCGCATGTCTAAATGATTCAGTCGGTTTAATACTACAGTATCGTTGTAAGCTCCGGTTAGTTGATCGTAATTGACTACTACTACTACTACTACTACTACTACTACTACTACTACTACTACTACTACTACTACTACTACTACTACTACTACTACTACTACTACTACTACTAGCCTAATACTAGCCTACTACTGCTGCTGCTGCTGCTACTGCTACTGCCACTGCTGCTACTACTACTACTACTACTACTACTACTACTACTACTACTACTACTACTACTACTACTACTACTACTACTACCACCACCACCACCACCACCACCACCACCACCACCACTACTACTACTACTACTACTACTACTACTACTACCACCACCACCACCACTACTACTACTACTACTACTACTACTATTGTTGCTGCTGCTTTTACTGCTATGGCTACTGCTCCTTCTATTGCTGCTATTGCTACTGCTACTGCTACTGCTGCCGCTACCGCTACCTCTACTCCTACCTCTACTACTACTACTACTACTACTACTACTACTACTACTACTACTACTACTACTACTGCTGCTGTTACTGCTGTTTTTACTGCTATGGCTACTGCTCCTTCTATTGCTGCTATTGCTACTGCTACTGCTACTGCTACTGCTACCGCTACCGCTACCGCTACCGCTACCGCTTCCGCTACCGCTACCGCTACCTCTACTCCTACCTCTACGCTTTCGTCTGTTGTGGGTTCGATGCCCTGTCAAGGTCTGAATACAATGGCTTATTGTCAATGTATTTTTTAAAGCAAAACCTTGTTTACAAATATACCCATTGGTCTTTCGTATTGAAGAGGAAGCTGTCGGGGTTATTGAAATAACCCATCTTATTTTTTTGTCCGTCCAGGTATTTTCTCCAAAAACCATTTGGTGGAATTCAACTAAATTAGTTATGTCAGTTACTTATATATTTGGGTATTGCGCGATGGCATTTATATTGAGCTTCACCCCTGGTAGAAGGGGGTGCACTATCGGGTTAAAAGGTTAGTTTTGGTGAAAATGTGCGTGTTTGCGACGGCGTGCCATTCACTGTGCGTTTTGCTTTACCTATTCCTATCGATTGCACTGCTGGGTGTCGCATGGAGATAAACATTTCTGTCAGCTTCCACATGGAATGTTTGGAGGATTGAGAGGCCATGGTTCTGCATGAGCGGTTTTGTCTTGCCATCATATCATCCTTTACTTGATCTTGCGTCTGAGTTGAATCCAGATCAGCGCATGTTGTATGCGCTGTATGCTGGTTGATTTGTAGCCATTCTAGCCAAGTGCCCAAACCATTGGTGCTGTTTCTATACCATTTCCCTGATTGTTTCCCTTCTAATCCTGTCTCTTTTGATCTTATTTATTTCTTTTCTCAAACATCTCATTTCGGTGGTGGTGGGTCTTCTTTCAAAGCTTTTGCTTAGTGAACATATCTGACACTGGTATGTTATGTTAGGTATGAAGATGGGATTCATCAGCTGCGCCTTGGCATCCATATGCATATTTATTTGTCAATGGTGTGTGCGTTCCGGATTCTGGTCTCAATCTCCCCCATCAATTCTTCCGTCTTCAGTGAATCTGCTTCCTAGATACTTGAATTCAGCCTCTTCTTTGAGTTGTTGTGTGCCATTGATGTTGATATTCCTCATTCCAGGCTTTCGACGTAATAGCTATAAATCTGTGGATCTGGCGTACTGACATATTGATTTTCTCAATTTAGATAACTAATTTTCAGGGGTTGGGTGGGGTGGGGTGGGGGAGAGAAACTGAGCAAAAACGTGACAATTTTGCAGGCAATCGTCTGCCAATATTTATGTCTGGAAATGTAAGAGATGGCCGCTGTTGGCATCTTTAAAAATAATCTTTTTTGGATGTGAGTGGAATATGATAAATACCCATCTGCTTGGTCCCCACTATTAGTTAAACATTTTAATTAGGTAAGTCACCAAGACTAGTTCCCATCTGTGCTCCTACAAATATTGGTCTTGCACGACGACCCTGCTACAACCACAACTGCTATTGCTACTACTAGTGCTGCTGCTGCTACTACCATGTTTGTTGTTGTTGCTGCTGCTACTGCTACTGCTACTACTACTACTACTACTACTACTACTAGTAGTAGTAGTAGTAGTAGTAGTAGTAGTAGTAGTAGTAGTAGTAGTAGTAGTAGTTACCTTCAGGACATTTTGAACTTGGACTGGGCGTGGCTTTTGAAAATTGGACTTTTTGACCCCTCTTCCACCCTCTGGGTGCGGAGCCAAATCCAAATGGCCTGCCTCTTGCACTCCACAATTATATGGGTAACACAAATATCAAATTTGGTTGAGTTCCGTCGAACGATTTCAGAGGAGTTGCATTACAATTAATTTCATGACCTTCTGACCCCATCCCACACACCCTTGTTGCGCGGCCAAATATAAATCTGCTCATCCACTCCATATTGATATGGGTAACTAACATACTAGATTTGGTTGAATTCCACCCAACAGTGTCAGAGGAGTTGCATTGCAATCAATATTTTGACGTTTTGACACACGCACCCCGCCACCGCTCTTGCTACTGCTACTGCTCCTGCTGCTGCTTCTGCTTCTACTGCTGCTCCTACTGCGGCTACTGCTGCTACTGCTACTGACATATTACTATTGAGTATAACATGAAACAACTAGGCATCTTCTATTACTTTTACCTTATTCTGCAGGTCATGGGTATGGTCGTACTGAGTCACAGATAATAATGATCTGCATATGTGGCGCTTTAGTTATTGGACACCATTCACAGCCTCGTTATGATCCAGCACATATACGTAAAAGAAATTCAAAATGGAGGAGCTATCATTTCTCAGCAAACGCGACATGATTACATTAATTGTGTACTTAAAGCAGTGGATGGATCCCATCTGTTGCTCAAGTACCCATATATGGTGTCATAATCAATTACGTCACATACACGCTGACGTCACAATCAAAATGCGTAATGAATATCTATGTCCGTCGTGAGCATTGAATAGTCGGTTTAGTGGTCGAATTGTATATCTTTGATAGCATTACTATTTAATAAACAGTCTGTTGAATATTTTCAAACTAATTTGACTTGGTGCTGTTACTGCACACAGACACATTACTTTTTAAAATATTCAACATCTTACCTGTATCGCTACCGGGAAATTGGGACTCTGGCAATTTAGTGTTCAAAGTATATACGTCGATCCCAACGCGCTCAAGGCGTGGTTAGAGCTTAACTAGAAATGGCCGAGGCATAGCTAGAAATGGGCGAGGCATAGATAGAAATGGGCGGGACATAGCTAGAAATGGGCGGGGCATAGCTAGAAATGGGCGGGGAATAGCTAGAAATGGGCGGGGCATAGCTAGAAATGGGCGGGGCATAGCTAGAAATGGATCTTGCAATTGTTTAACATTTTGACACTTAATGTCCAGCTACGAAATATGATCTATAAATTATGAAATAAGCTGTTGAATATTTCGAAGGTAATTTGACTGGAATCCGTTGCTGCTTATGGCAGTAACAGTTTCCTGTCTAATTACTTTCAAAATATCCAATCGCTTACCTGCATGATTGCATTAAAATTGAAAAGCTGGGCATTAAAATTTCATATGGCTAAGTGAAATGAGCTAAGCCATATAACAATACATTTTACAATTTTCAAATAATTCACAAGACTTACAAAATCTTACTAAAATATTAAGATATACTATTTTAAAGGCGATCCTACGCAGTTTAAATATTGTTGGTAAACTATATCGTAGTCAATCATATTACTGAAAATAATTTAAAAGTTGGCTTTCTGTTGTAATTTAGTTGATTGTATTTCTATGTTTTTACTTTTAGACTCTATAGATAATTTTATAAGGATAATCTTGTAGTATCAATGAGTTCTATAGACTAAGGTGTATTAATTGAGAAATTCTGTCAAATGGATCTAACTTATATCATTTCTGCGATTAAAAACATTAATCCTTGTGCCCTTGCAATGAACCTTTCCATTTTTTGCTAAGCCAGGTCCTCCTCTAGCTAAGCTCCACCCACACCTCGCTCGTGTTGGGATCGATCGATCCCTGAACTCCCTGACTACTAATTTCCAGAAAACTATACGGATAAGCTGTTAAATATTTTGAAACTAATTTGACCGTGCGCTGTTGTTGCGTATGGTAACAACAGCGCCCAGTCAACTTTTGTTCAAAATATTAAACAGAATCTTTATTAAATAGTAAAGACATAAAATTCGTACAACAACGCATAGTCCGTCTTCAGTTATGCGTTCCTGACGTACTTATCTACGTCATTCATGACATCATAATGGCGTCATTGATTGTGATGTCATTCTACACCACACATAGTTAATTATGACGTCATATGATGGATGGATAGAGCGGAAAGGTCTATTCCATTGTCTCAATGGATGAATCCGATCTACCACTCAAGTATTGATAATCAATTACGTCACATACAGGTTGACGTTACAATAAAAATTGACAGACAATACTCAGTCATGAAGCTGGAATACTCCGTCAGTTGTGCGAACGTCTACGATGGATTTACTATTTTTTATTTAATAAACATTCTGTTTAATAATTTGAAACTAATTAGACTGGGCAGCAACAACGCCCAATCAAATGTGTTTCAATGTATTCAACAGCCTATATGTATAGCTACCACGAAGATGGTATTGTGGGAGGTCAGGGTCCAAGGGTAATAAATTGATCCTAACGCGTACGCCCAAAGCGCGGCTATAGAATGGCGGAGTGCAGCTAAAATTGGGCCCCTCTATTTCTAGTCACCAATACAAGAAAACTGTTGGCTATTTTGAAAGCAATTTTACTGGAACCTGTTGCAGCAATATTGATGTTAAAGTAGCAACAGCTCTTCGCTAAATTAGTTTCAATATATTCAACATAATATTCCTTAAATCGTAAAGAATGTGTAAGCGCTGAGGCCATCGTAGATAATATTCTTTGTTTACCACGAGAATATGGTCATATCCCCTCACAAATACGACCACCTACCCTGGTCTTTTCCCGAGGTGATATAAAAACTTTCGTAAGCACAAAATTAGATTCTATTTTGTGAACAATTCGGGAAATAGGACTGATTTTTAAATCCCAACAACCTTTTAATCAGAGAAGATTAATGTATGTTATTGAGATATCGATTGTTGTAAATGCCACGAGATTATGGAACATCGTGATATATTAGATGTTATGGAAAGTTTCGATCTGTCACTCAAGAACATGGCGTCATAATCTAAACACAATACTTGCTATCTGACATCATAATCAAATGCCGTAAGTCTGGATACGAAAGCGGCAAATGCTCACCAATAATTTAAATTCTGCCAATTCCATGATTCAAACTGTTTAAATCAATTCAATCGCACGTGCAAAGTGGGCGGAGCTTAGTCAGAAATGGGCGGAGCAATGCTAGAAATGGATCCGTCTAGTAGAATAATAGTTAGTGTAGTGTATATCAACTAACTACACATTGCATAATGGAGGAATCCAGTATGCCCCGCCCATCTTTAGCTAAGCTCCACCCACACTACGCCTGTTTTGGGATCAATCGATCCATAAACACCCTGACTATCAATTTCCAGAAAACTACAGGTAACCCGCGGAATGTTATGAAACAAATTTAACTGGGTGCTGTTGCTTCCTATGGCAGGAACAGCGCCCAGTCAAATTAGTTTCAAAATATTCAGCAGCATGTTTATTAAAATAGTAAAGACATACAATTCGTACAGCAACGCTTAGTCCGTCATCAAATAAGCGTTCGTGACGAACTTAGCTACGTCATTCAAGGTCATTCATGACGTAATTGATTATGATGTAATCCTACACGCCAGGTAGTTGATTATGACGTCATATGATTGATGGATAAACTGGAGTCCTCCATGATGCTATAACAAATGATAGATTTCTAGGATATGCCCTCACCTTTTATATCGAAAATTATACTTCTTTTATAACGATGTGCATCACCCTAAGCATTGTTTTGTATAGTAATTATGCTTTCAACTGAGCGATCGCTCAACGTGAAACTGTGTTGCTGTAGTTTGTAATTTCTGATATATTCTATATGAAAAATAAAATGTTAATATAATAAGCTGGTGTCTGTGAAATAATTACTACAATGAATCGAAACTTTGCAAGAAACCTTTATTTGTGTCAGTGGATGGCGGAGCTTTAGCTTAGGTGGTCACTTTCGTAGCAGGTTACAAGAGAGTATAACCAGAATGGCACGGTTCATAAGAGGGAGCATACACTAGTCAACCGGATTTGATCTGGGTGTGCTAGGCGGGTTAAAGTGGTAGCCACGAGTATCTACCCGTATAGTAACCTTCGAATGTGGATTCTGTGAATTCGGGTTTCAATGTTACAAATCGATTCCAACATGCGTACAAAGTTTGTGAAGCCTTACTAGAAATTGGTGTAATTTCTACGAAAGTCTACTAGCAAGCTTACTGGCGTAGCCTACTAGTCTGCCTACTGACCTAGCCTACTAGCATATAAGCCTCTCCACTCGCCTAGCCTAGTAGTATTCCTAGTGCCCTAGGCTACTTGCTTACCAGTATGGCTACTGGCCTAGCCTGCTAGCTTACCTACTAGGTTAACCTACTAGCCTGCCAACGGGTCTATTATAATAGCTTGCTCACTGGCACAACCTGCTAGCCTGTCTACTGCCCTAGACTAATAACCTAGCTTAGTGGCAATCCAAATGACTAGACTAGTGGCTCGCCTAACCTATTGGCTTGTCCTACTAGTCTAGCTTATTAGCATAGCCTACTAGTCTAACCTACTAGAGAAGCTAGGCTAGCCTTCTAAGATGTCTATGCTCGCCTGCTGTAGCGGCTAGTCTAGCCTGCTATGGCAGCTAGGTTAGCAGCTAGATCGGCTAGGCTAGCCTCTAGCACAGATAGGCTAGCTGCTATGGCTAACCTCGTCTAGGCTAGGCTAAGCTAGGCTAGGCTGGCTATGGTATGCTAAGCTTAGTTGCTATGCCAGCTGGGCTACTAGCGTGGCTAGGCTAGACTGCTAGCCTAGGCTAGGCTTGCCTGTTACGTGGCTAGGCTATGCTGTTAGGATAACATGTGAGGGTAGCTATGCTGGCCGTCTAGACTATGTTATGCAGCTAGGATAGGTTGCTAGACTAGGCTAATCATTTAGTCTAGGCTAGCCTGCCAGGATATGCTAAGCTTGGTACGTAGACTAGAACTGTAGACTAGGTAAGCCCAGTATGCTTGACTGGTCTGCTAGGCTATGGCCTGCTAGCGCATAGACTAGATTGCTAGCTTAGGGCAGCTTGCTCTGCTATGAGTAGCCTCTTAGCTTAGTCAGGCCTGCTAGACTAGGTTATCTTGCTAATCTTGACTAGCCTATGCTTGCCTACTAGGATAGCATGCTAGGCTAACATGCTAGACTAGTATGTTATGCTAGCCTGCTAGGCTAGTAAGCTAGGCATGTATGCCTAGTCTAACATAACCTACACAACCTAGTCTAACGTATTAGCCTAACATACAAACCTAGCCTACTAAGCAAACTTGTTAGCATTGCATATTTTTTTCGCTTATTGGGTAGCTTAGCATACCAGGCTAGGCTAAGCCAGGCTATGCTACGCTAGGCTATGCTATACCTGGCTAGGATATGCAAAGCGAGCATACTAAGCTAGCACATCGGCCTAGTAGGCTAGCCTAACATACCGGCCTAGCATGTTAGCCTAGCGTGCTATCCTAGCATGCTAGCATAGCGTGGCCTAGCTTGGCCTATGCTAGCCTAGCCAAGCCTAGCCTAGTCTATTATAGTATAGCTAGCCTAGCATAGCGCCATCTAGAAAACGTATCATAACTCATTAGCGCAGCATAGAGGAATAAAGTACAAACCTAGCACACTGACCTAGTAGGCTAGCCTAACATACCAGCCTAGCATGTTAGCCTAGCATGCTATCTAGCAGGCTAGCATAGCCTGGCCTAGCCTGGCCTAGCCTAGCCTAGCCTAGCGTAGCCTAGCCTAGCCTAGCCTAGCCTAGCCTAGCCTAGCCTAGCCTAGCCTAGCCTAGCCAAGTCTAGCCTAGCCTAGCCTAGCCTAGCCAAGCCTAGCCTAGCCTAGCCTAGCCTAGCCTAGCCTAGCCTAGCCTAGCCTAGCCTAGCCTAGTCTAGCCTAGCCTAGCCTAGCCTAGCCTAGCATAGCCTAGCATAGCCCATGCTAGCCCAGCCTAGCCTAGCCTAGCCTAGCCTAGCCTAGCCTAGCCTAGCCTAGCCTAGCCTAGCCTAGCGTAGCGTAGCGTAGCGTAGCGTAGCGTAGCGTAGCGTAGCCTAGCCTAGCCTAGCCTAGCCTAGCCTAGCCTAGCCTAGCCTAGCCTAGCCTAGCCTAGCCTAGCCTAGCCTAGCCTAGCGTAGCGTAGCGTAGCATAGCTAGCCTAGCATAGTGTAATCTACAAAACCTAGCCTAACTTATTATCCTAGCATAATAGCCTAAGCTACAAACCTAGCATAACATATTAGCATAGCATAATAGGCTAACGTGTTAGCATAGCATATTAGTCTAGCTTATTAGGCTAGCTTAGCATACCAGACTAGTTTAGAATACTATCATAGCCAAGCCTAATCTAGCTAATAGTTTAGACAATGTTGGGCTTCGCTAGAAGGCTTGAATAAGCTAGGCTCACAGGCTTGGTTAAAAGCATTGGCAAGTACTAGCCTCGTATGACAGACTAGGCTAGGAGGACAGGCTTGTATTCTAAGCTGATATTCTATGTTAGACTAGTATGTTACTATACGTAGACTAGCCTAGTAGGTTAGCCAAGTATATTGTATGTATGTGTTCTGTATTCTGCGGTTATAGTAGTAGAATTGTCCCACATGTGAAATCAGTCCTTCTTCGCTTTTGATTTCTGTGACTAGCCCTCTGCCAAAATCTTTAGTTTACTCAGGTCCATTCTTGATTTAACAGTACCGATTACCGAGTCATACTATATTGAGGTCACCTCGCAGCACGCTTAACATATTTATGCAATGACGTCCCCTCCTGGCTTTATATTTGCTGACTCCCAGTAGGGTGACGTACATGATTCTGTGCTGGTGTGTCCTCTGCAATCGTGACTTACAAGGTTCTGTGCTGGTGTGTCCTCTGCAATCGTGACTTACAAGGTTCTGTGCTGGTGTGTCCTCTGCAATCGTGACTTACAAGGTTCTGTGCTGGTGTGTCCTCTGCAATCGTGACTTACAAGGTTCCGTGCTGGTGTGTCCTCTGCAATCGTGACTTACACGGTTCTGTGCTGGTCTGTCCTCTGCAATCGTGACTTACAAGGTTCTGTGCTGATGTGTCCTCTGCAATCGTGACTTACAAGGTTCTGTGCTGGTGTGTCCTCTGCAATCGTGACTTACAAGGTTCTGTGCTGGTGTGTCCTCTGCAATCGTGACTTACAAGGTTCTGTGCTGGTGTGTCCTCTGCAGCGTGACTTACAAGGTTCTGTGATGGTGTGTCCTCTGCAACCGCAGCACATGGCTGAAAATGGATCATCTTTGGGTGGGGGTGGGGGCATGGCTTCATGCACTTGTGTTGCGGAATAATGGGGTCTTAGTCTACAGCATCGATTGGAAGGTGGTGCATAAAAGCGGAATTGATTATGTGCGCATATTTGAATAGTTCATTGCTCATGCCATCAGATCCGAATGCACGTCCCTTTTCAGGGCTTTGCGTGCCTTCTCAACTTCTGCTGGCGCCACCTGAAATCGGGGTACAATGGCTTATAGTTCTGGTCGGTGAACTGTTCCTTGAACCATTCTCGAATTGCATCAGCTTTGACTTGGCCAGTCCTGATAAAGTGTCCTTCAGAGTTGTGTACAGTGAGTCGTGGTGTGTATTCCGTAGCTCTCGGGGCTTGGGCTGCCAGAAACATTTTGTGACAGTCATCCGGGGCAGTGATTTCATCTGCCAAGGAGTCTGCTTGTTCAATAGCAAGATTATTTAAGGATTCGCTGATGCTGCGCAGAATGTTAAATTGAGTTTCCTTCGTAGTTTAGAGTGGTATTTACTTTGGACACTTTGGTAGATGCGCAGCCGTAATGCTTTCTGCTGCGCTGATAGTTTTACTACTACTACAGGAGCATCGGTATACATAGTTTTTGTTTTTGAGAACGACTATTGTGCTGGTAACTCATGATTCCATGCATTGGGTATTTTGGTTAGGGCTTCGTTTGGATCAGAGTTGACGTCCATGTTAGCTATCTGCTCCCCGAGGGCCTTATAGTATATTACACTACGCTAATAGCCTATAATAATAGGTTAGACTGGATTATTAGGCTAGGTTATTACGATATGCGAATATGGCATGCTGCGCTAGGCTAGGCTAGGTTAGACTACGCTATGCCTCTTCCGGGTTGCAAGACCATCCTGTCTTAAATATCCACAACACTTTGTTGTTCGAAAGCAGGTGTCTGTAATACAGAGCTCTCAACTCTTCCACATTCAGCCTAAGACTCATCCATTAGATTTTAATCTCACGCTCTCACACATCTGTCAGTAATTCTCACTCATTTGGGAGAATTTCTATTTTAAAATAGTCTCTTTTGATCCTGAACCGGCCTATGACAGATATTTGGATTGACTTACGGGTCGACTAAGCCCAGATTAACACAGCTAGTCAGTCTGTCAATGGAGGACTCCAGTTTCAGCTATGCCCCGCCCATCGCTAGCTGAGCTCCGCCCACGATTTGCCTGTGTTTGGATCGATTCATGTACTGTTCGAATCGCAGTTTCCAGAAACCTATAGAGGTAAGCAGTTGAAAATGTTAAAACTAATTTGACTGGGTGCTCTTGTTGGCAGCAACAGCCCATAGTCAAATTAGTCTCAAAATATTCGACAGCATATTTATTAAATAGTAAAGACATACACTTCGTACAACAACGCTTAATCCACCAAGAATTACGAGTTCGTGACGAACGTAGCGACGTCATCTATGACGTAATTTGATGATGACGTCATCCAACACGTCACTTAGTTGATTATGACGTCATATGGTTGGTGGATAGAGTGGAATCGTCCATTACCTCTCATAGAGCCGCTTCAGTTTGGGAGCAGACTGATTGGTAAAAAATTGAAAATCTGCTTTAAAGTACACCAAACTTCCTTATAATGGACAGTTCCACTTTTTGCTAAGCCCCGCCCACCTCTAGCAAGCTCCACCCATACCTCGCTCGTGTTGGGATCGATCGATCCCTGAACTCCCTGACTATCAATTTCCAGAAAACTATACAGATAAGCTGTTAAATATTTTGAAACTAATTTGACTGGGTGATGTTGCCTATGGTAGCAACAGCGCCCAGTCAAATTAGTTTCAAAATATTCAACAGAATATTTATTAAATAGTAAAGACATACAATTCGTACACCAACTCATAGTCCGTCTTCAATTGTGCGTTCGTGACGTACTTATCTATTGATTATAATGCCATTCTACACGTCGCGTAGTTAACTATGACGTCATATGATGGATGGATAAAGTGGAAAAATCTATTGATAAGTTATAAGTTGAAACCGTCAGTATCTTCTATATCCAATAATCCACATTCAAATCCATAACGTAGCTTGCTACGGTTTGTTGTTGTCAGTAGACTGTTCTCCCGGAACTCAAATACGGTTACAGTATATCGGGGCAAGTGTGGGGGCCTATGTATACAGTCTAACTACAAGGTATGCAACTTTGCCAAAATGTAAAAAATTGGGAGAAGCAAACAGAACCATAAGCCGATAGACTGACCCACATACTTATACTATCTGCGAAGTGCGGGTTAATATCGAAAGATTACAGCATGACACGAGGTTACAGCAGGCAACAGGCACGATGATACAATAGGATGTCAGAATATGGTACTCCTCTGGTTGTCAATGTCTAAAAGTTACCAGCTCCTACAAACTCTATGTATGTATGTACGTACGTGCGTGCGTGCGTACGTATTTATTTTTATTTTATTGACGCACTGGCAACGTGCGGCTTCAATTTATATGTGCCAACCAACCGACAGTCATGCACCCATTAGTTTAATTTTTTGATCACCATCTCCCGGTCGCGGGATCGAACCGCCATACTGCGACTCCGCATAGCATCAGCAACCAGACATCTTTCCACTGGACCACCGCGCCAAGACTAAAAAGTCAAGGTTTGGCCGACCAGCTTTCACATGTCTGATATACTGATACGATGACGATTCATATGGGACTATCTGTGGATGCACCTGCCACGATTCAATCCTAGGCTTTTTACACCAATTGTACGTACGTACGTACGTACGTACGTACGTACGTACGTACGTACGTACGTACGTACGTATGCATGTATGTATATAATATTGTCAAACGCACCGGCTCAGAATTTTCAAAATTAAAAAAATTCTTGTTTATTTTATTCCTTGAGATTGTCATTTTGTTTCAGAGACGCCATATGGCCTAATTGTCACACAATGATAAATCACTGAGTGGTGTTTTGAAAACCTATTTCAGTTTGGCTTTTACTAAGATGTCACATAGATTCGGATTTTTCTTAAATTCAATTACTGGACGCTTGTCGAAAGGTTGTCTGAGATTGTCCTGTAATTTGTGATATTCATCTTTTAGGTTTTTGGCAATTTCAACATTTTTCCGATTGTATGTGAGAGAAAATGGGATAATCTCCCTTTGATCTAATAGGCCTGGGTCAGAATTTATGCCCCGAGGCCATTGCGTTTCCAATTGTTTAATCCAGAACGATTCTCTTAGTTTTCTTTGTTTATCAGTTTCCTCTGTTGTGTCTGAAAGAGGAAGCTGTTTGATAGGCATAATTTCAAAGTCACGAGTGACTGAATGATCAGGAAGATTAAAATGGCCAGCCACATGTGTGTCTTCCTCTAGTCTAATATCTGAGAGGTGTCTAGTTGCGCGCCATCTTAGTGGAATTTTCGTTTCGCCAACATACTGCTTTTGACACAATTTGCATGAAATTAAATAAATGACATTTTTAGAATCACAATCTAAATTTGACTGATTTTGTTTTTGTAAAGCTTTGTGAATGTACTCTGGGAAGGAAGAAAATTATCCAATTTACACCTTTTCTTTTCGCATTTCCGAGATCCTCCTTCACTTAAAATTGGACGATTATGACAAATTTTGGTAGGCCGAGAATTTCTGGCATTATCCGGAATGAGTTCCAAATTACGCAAAGTTTCAGACTTTATTTTACGTATGAACCGAGAAGAGTACCCTCTCGGTCTGAGAGCTTTGAATAAGGTCGAATATGATGTTTTTCCTATCACTCGAATTTCGAATTCCGAAAGCGGATTATTTGTGATTTTACAAGTCCCTTGAAAGTATGCAGTGGATGGGACGATTTCTTGTGCAGTAGTTGATGGGAGTCGGTTGGCTTAAAATAAACTTTGTAGTCTAAGAAACCAGTTGTTTCATACTTTATACCTTTGTATAAGGTTACATCCAGGAAATCCACGGACATCTCATCAATTTCAGCTTTTAGTTTGATATTCGGATCATGATTGTTCAGAATGGCTAAAAGTTCGTTAAATGTTTCTTTGGTATGTTGCCAGATCATGAAAATGTCATCCAGGTACCTGCGGTAAATGAGTGGCTGAATTGGACACTTTTTGAGTGCTTCCTTTTCCCACGCTGCCATGTAAAGGTTAGCGAAACCTGGGCTGAAACGCTTACCCATTGCGCAGCCACAAATTTGTTGGAAAATTTCACCAGCAAATTCAAAGTCATCGCCTTTCAGACTAAGCTCTAATAGAGCTATTACTTCTCTGTCTGGCCTGTTGGTGTCAGGGTAGTCGGCAAATGTTCTACGAATTGAATTTAGACCCTTTCGATGGCAATGCTTGTGTGCATAGCATCGACGTCCATCGTAATTAAGAATGAATTTGGAGGGACCGAGATGTTAGAGACCTGGGCTAGGAAGTCTTCAGTGTTTTTCAGATAGCTAAAATGTCTGTTTGCAATTGGCTGAAGATGGTAATCGATAAATTCACTAATCCTATATGATTTCGAACTACAATCTGAAATAATTGGTCGCCCTGGTGAAGTCATTGGGTCGGTCCACGAGTCAACAGACTTATGGATTTTAGGAAGAAGATAAAATGTACGTGGTTTCGAATCATCTTTTGCAAAGAGATATTTAAATTGCTTTTCAGTTATCCTCTTGTTATTAACCATTTTTTGGAGAATTTCATTAAATTTGCTACAGTTATTTTGCCAAAGTGGTTCCTTTAGCTTTTGGTAATGTTTCGGATTACTAAGCTGTCTATGTGCTTCTTTGATATAGTTACTTTTATCCATTATTACAGTAGCTGATCCTTTATCCGCAGGTTTAATAACAAATTCATTATTTTTAGATAACCCTTGTAGGGCATGGCGCTGCTCATAAGATAAATTTTGCTGATCATTTGGAAATGTTGTATTTTTAATACGCTCTGAATACAGTTTTATACTTTCACTGATTGCTGGGTCAACCAGTTTCAAAGTTGGTGCCCAGCCTGTTTTCTCAATGAAAGGTGGAATGTTGCTATTCGAGTTTCGAAAAAAATCTGCCAATTTGACGCGGTGACCAAATTCAGCTGTTTTAATAAGGCCATTTTCTAAATCTGCATCCAAACCAATTTTGGGTTTCGGAGTTGGTACAAAGGTTAATCCAAAATTAAGCACCGATTTTTCGGTTTCGCTTAACTGATAACCAGCTAGGTTGACAATATTACTGCATAGTCCAATTTCTGGGTGGCAGCTTCCTTGACCCGAATCTAGTTTAAATTAAGGAAATTTAGCCAATTGCTATAGATAGTGTTAGCAGTCCCCTCAGTCCAATGTATATTGTCACGACACGCTCTGAAATCTGCGATTGGCAGACGTGGTATGACAGTAACATTGGACCTAGGGGACTAAGCAATTCGTAATTGCCTCAAGAATTTCCTTCTGGTTGGGGGTCGAGGTAGCTGAGAAGTTCAATTGGCTGAATTAAATCATAGTTTTAGGGAATTTATTTCTTATCATGCTGAACATCAATCTCAGTCGATTACAATGGCCGGCAGTATGAAATAAAGTAACCGTGAACCGTGAACTTTGAACTTTGCATGCCGTTGATGAAATTATAATTTTTAACCATTCTGTCGAATATTTTGAAACTAAATTGGCTAGTAGCTGTTACTGCTATAGGCATCAACATCTCCCAGTAAAATTAGTTTCAGAATATTGAACAACTTGCCAGTATATTTGCCTTGATATGGACCTTTCCAATTTATTCATCAATCATATGACGTCATAATCAAATACGTCACACGTAGGAAGACGGCATAATAAATTACGTCATGAATGACGTAGATAAGTTCGTCACGAACGCCTAATTTATGGCAGTAGTTCAGTGTCTATTGTCATGATTTTTGGTCTCGTGTGATTTTAGTGATAATTTTTGCCAACATATGCAAAACATACATTATTATATGGGATTTTGAAAAATAATTGCTGGCAATTTTTCCACTCACTTCTGTAAGCTAGATCAACGCCATAGTTTAAGGTTGTTCTTCATCCTTCAAACTACATGTAGTGAAATTGTTCAATAATATTTCCCCTCCAATCACGGATGTTATTTTGGGGGAAATTAAATTTAATTGTCAATTTTGTTAGATGAACTAACTGGTAAGTCATGTTGACAACCATCATTCATCGTTCATCATTCACATGTCCAATATGTCTGTCCAACTATCTGTCAGCCAATCGATATGCCTGCATAGCTAACAATTGCTAATATAACATAATTTTCATTTCTTTACACGTTTAAGAAACTTTGTCCAAATATTTGATTTTACAAAATCACATATAATAAGGACTGTTGTGGTATAGCTTGGTAAATTTAATCATTCTCATAGAAAGGCAGGAAAACAACATTAGGAAACTATTTGCTGTATTTGAGTCTTGTAAGAATCCTTTCACAGATGACAGTGACATCTTGTTCAGGGTAATCACCAAAACTAACATTGTAGTCAGGTTGGATTGGTCATCAGCGCTTTTCTCAGTTTGTAAATGAATTGGTTGTTTTGGGACACGGTAACATCTGATCGCCTTTAACCCTTTCGCGCTTAAATTGTTTAAAGACAAATTTTAATTTCTCATAGAAAATGTCCATTTGCAGAGCAAGAGAAGATTATTTTTTTAAGATTTATCACTGGAATGGCTGGCTCGGTTATCGAGCCAGTCATTTCAGTGACACATTTTCAAAAATAGTCTTATCTTTTTATATGAGAGTTAACGGGTTAAAGGTCAGTCTTCAGACACGGAGGTCGGTTGGAAAGTTAGTTCGCCATCTGCTTTCTGAACAACTAGTTGAGCTAATAGATAACAGTGCCCTATTTCTAGGCTTCTTGGACTAGCGAGGCCACGCTCTAAAGTGAATGTTAGTAGATTACTTGAGAAATATCTATTTTCTTCTTTCTCTAGACCTTTGTTTAATGTCACTGGAAAACTACTTCCATACATTGACAAAATTAAGTTGATGGGGGTTCCTAGCACATCTACCACCAGCAGATCTGGAAACTATTGAAGATCTATCACAGACAGTGAGACAGATTTAGAGTGCAACCAAAAAAAGCGGTGTAGAATAATTAACGGTTTGAATCTAATTCAGGAAATGGGAAAACCGACTTGGATCAAAACTTGTCAGAAGTTATGATGTTACAGCATTCCTTACGACAGCAACTCGGGATCATCGTAGTGGGAAAGACCCATTAGCGTGTCACGTATCATACAGTACACATATAGATAACATTCTCTCTGACACGCACCAAGAACTTGCTACGTCTCTACTTTGCTAGGAAGATCAGGCTCATGTCTGCTCATCATCCAACGTGGCAATGGACCTTTCGAGTTTTAGCCATTCCCCGCCCATCTCTAGCTAAGCTCCGCCCACACACCCGCTCGTGTTGGGGTCGAACGATCTATGTACTCCCTGACCATCAATTTCCAGAAAACTATACATCTAAGATGTTGCATATGTTGAAACTAATTTGAATGGACGCTGTTGCTGCCTATGGCAGCAACAGTGCCCAGTCAAATTAGTTTCTAAATATTCAACTGCAAGTTTATTAAATAGTAAAGACATACGGTTCAAACAACCTGACGGACTATTAAGCGTTTAAAACGGATTAAATCGAGTCATTCATAACGTCATAATTATGACGTCATCAACACGTCATTTAGTAGACTATGACATCATATGAATGACTGAGGAAATGGATTCATGAAGTGTCACTTTCTAACAAGATATTTGTATAAACAAACCTAATATCGATGTGAATCATTTGAAATGGTCACATAAAGAAACCAACACTAAATTAATTCGACATACTATTGATGCCGTCAACCGAGGTGCTAGAAATATACAGATATCCAATCCTGTGACACTGGCGTGTTTGTTCTTACACTTCGCAGATTCAAAATGCTTTATGGAAAAACATCGTTTCGGACTGGTATTAGTTCTGCTCGATGCATTATTTCACTAAAACCAATATCTGAAGCCTTGGGGAAAGAAAGTCATTGGCCTTTCCAGGATTCCATGCTTTTTCAGGTGTTGACCAAGTTGGTTGGTTTGCCAAATAAGGGAAATCAACATGTTTGAAAGTTTGCATTGAACTAAATGGCAGTATAGTCGATACTTGGAAATAAGGATGTGTTTGGTGATGAAACCGTATCGGTGTTGGAAAAGTATATTTATCAAATATATGAGTCTAGTACCACAATGGACCTTTGCAGTTTTACCTATGCCACGCCCATGGGATTGATCGATCCCTGAATGGCCTAACTATCAATTTCCTGAAAACTGCAGGTAAGCTGTTGAATATTCTGTAACTAATTTGACTTGGTGCTGTTGCTGCCTATGGCAGCAACAGCGCCCAGTCAAATTAGTTTCAAAATAATCAACAGAATATTTATTAAAAAGTAAGGACATAGAATTCGTACAACAACGCATAGACCATCTTCAAATATGTGTTCGTGACGTACTTATCGACGTCACTAATGACGTCACTCATTATGATGTCATTCTACACGTCGCGTAGAAAGATCTATTAGTGACGTTGGAGAGAATATATGACGAATTTTCAGTCACAAGCACCAATGTGGCTCTCGGGGTCATGAACACCAATTTTTATCTCTAGAAAACAGTTATAGATTTACTAACATTATGCCACAAGATCACCAAATCCAACATGGCGGCACATCGTGTTGTTATACATTATTGTTCAGTTCCCAGATATCACATACAGATTGCATATGTGAAGGAATTGTATGATTAGAGGTCGCGGTAATGTGGTCTGACTCTAGTGACGTTTCAACTCTGCTTCAAGTTTAAATTATATGTCACATGGCCGTCAAAAATCCAAGATGGTCGCCAAGTCTATTACAGTTGTTATTTCCCAGCTTCTATATGTGACAGAGAGATGAATTTGGTGGCTATACAGGGGTTTAGAAGGATAAGGAAATGCTTTCTCGTCCGATAAATGTCATCGGATCAAAATATGGCTAGTAGGTCCCATGGCCAGAATAATCCAATATTTCCAACACAGAATTGTAAATTGCTAAACATATTCTCTCGACGTAATAGAGTAATCTGGTAGATGATGAATATATTACCTCGAAGCTATAGAAACTAGATGTTGACGTTCGGCGGACTGGTGTATGAATAATTTGATGCCCAGTATCCATACTTTTTCTCAGAAAAGAAAACACCGTAAGACTCTATTATGCCAATTCATTGCAAACTAATATCTTCAACCTGACCCTATGCTATATGCACAACCCGCATCCTCATTAGTACTCACATTCACTATCACGATTAGAATCAGATTCAGATACACCAGTGTTGGTATACTCCTCATTCTCTGCATCATATTCCGCAATATTACACACTTCGAGTTGTTCCTTTGTTCGTGCACAATATCTGTCATTAACTTCGGTATTACTTATTGTTAACCATCTGCTCGATAATCCGCAAGCACAAATTTGCTCTAAGACTTTCTACGTTTCTTGGATAACCAACTCGGTGCGAACTGAGAACAGTTAAACTATAATGCCATCAAGCCAGCATCAGATTTTATCCACCCTCTACCTTCGACACATAAATAGTCAATGTTCCTCACATTCATTGACGTCAGATATAAGATTGATAGTCGGCCCGTTTCAAATGTTCATCCATGCTACAGCTTTACATAACCAATGGACGTTTCCATTTTTAGCTATGCCGCGCCCATCACTAGCTAAGCTCAATCCACGCCTCACCGTGCTGGGATTGATCGATCCCCGAATGCCATAGCTATCAATTTCCTGAAAACTATACAGGGAAGCTGTTGAATATTTTGTAAAAAAACCCTAATTTGACCGGGTGCTGTTGCTGCCTATGGCAGCAACAGCGCCCAGTCAAATTAGTTTCAAAATATTCAACAGAATATTTATTAAATAGTAAAAGCAAACAATTTGTACAACAACGCATAGACCGTCTTCAAATATGCGTTCGTGACGTACTTATCGACGTCATTCATGACGTCATTCATTATGACGTCATTGTACACATCGCGCAGTTCATTATGACGTCATATGATGGGTGGGTACAATGGAAAGGTGAATTGTCTTTAATCCATGAGAATGCTGGTCTCTCCAATATCTTCATTGTCTTTGCCTGAGTACTTAACAGTTTTGGCTGTATATCTGTGCGTTAGTAGTGTTCTGTACAGATGATTGCGTGTCTCCTATCCCACAGAAAACACCCATTTTGTCGGGTATTATCATTTGCTTGAAAGGCTTTAACTTGGCTATTCCAAAAGGAAATGAGGATTTGTCACAACCAGTATTGCTGTAGCTTGCGGGTGGGTGGGTGGGTATACGCTGGTCCGTTCGGCTGCTCCGCTCTGTTGCACCACATGTACAGGATGCGCGGGAGGGCTGGTTAGCTGCAGTTCTCAGGGTTACAGATCCCGTTTCTCGACTCTCCGAAAAGTACAAAGACCGACTTCTAGATCCGGTGGAATGATAATGTTCCAGTGGGGCCGTGCGACCATTGCCACCGAGATTAAACCTCACCGTCTCGTCCCAACTATTTGTGTCACCGGTATGAGGGTCTATAACTCAATTTAGGAGTCTAGACATAATAATTAAAATACAACTATATAAACAATGGCTCGCGCGGGCCTCTGTCACAGGGAAATGCCTTCAACGCCGAAGTGGAGGAAGAGAGTTTGCAAAAAGGGTCACTCGCTTGTTCAAACATATGCTAGGTGTGTAGTGTGCGTCAACCTAGTGAAATTATAATTAATGTGATGTACGCTGTATTACGTGATGGGGTGGATAATTTCCGTAGAATTCAACATCGTCATCTTATGTAAGTCCAAGATACTGTATTGGTAGTTGCCGCTTTTATTTATGCGGTCCTTCTGCTAAATCCTAAACTATCATTTAGTTGTTAGGTTCATGTCTAAGCATGGTCAGCTTACGGAGCATCTCCCTCAGAAAGGTAGCGTGCGGACATGTTACGGAGTGACAGCTTCAGAATCATATAACAATCTGGTTACATATCACATCGCAACCACATAAAACATCACTAGGATACGTCATTATTACATAAGCAATTGAAAAGCGCATAAAGGTTTATGGTGGGGAGTAAGAGACAGGTCCAACTATAGTGACCTTCCCGTGAGGGCGTGGTGGGTTCCAAGACCGCACCCACTCACTGCACAGAGTTCGATGAAGATCTGCGTCCCATCCATCACATGGTGTGTCGGGGGGGGGGGGGGGCATGTAAGATCCGATCCCGGGGACAAACGTTTGCCTATCATTATGGTTAAGTTCCAAAATGTCCAGGGATGCACTGCTGGCCAGTTAAAATAAATGTAATATTTTCGCAGTGCTTCCTACTTTGGCCGGGTTATCTATGCTAACTAATGTCCGGAGATACAGAGCGAATGTATGCGAAATCGACACTTTGCCTTCCACCGCTCAGAAACCCCAATAGTTTCCGGAGTCGGATCATGCCAACGTGGTGATGGGAGTCCCAGACAAATAAAAAGCCTTGCGGCTGGAGGAGCGTAGAAAGCGACAATCACTCAATTTAATAAGAGGCCCTAAGGTAACTGGCCAATTTTGCACAGCCGGTGTGCGGTGTTACATATATGCTACATCCGGAAAATAGGCCTACACAAATGACTCCCAAGGAGTGGTTGTCCCTAACTACTATTAAACCTATCCTATCGAGGTAGAATAGCCAGGTTTAGTCAATCACATGTCAGGTTCGCGCAATGAGAACATGAGCAGTGACCTCAGTGTAAAATTTGGGGTGGGGTGGGGTGAGGGGGGGGGGGAGGGGTGATGCGGATTTATCGTTGGTGTATAGTAGAGCATAGCGTACTGCGTCCTAGTATTTTATATAAAATATACAAAATAAGTAACTAGGATGGCTGCTGCCATATATATAACCAACTATCACAGTATTGACAATAAATCAGGTCATAAGACCTTGTGGTGCTCATTACTCATAAGCACAAAAATTAGGATAATATATACATTAAAGATATAAATTATAAAATTCGGACGACCGGTCGGTATCTATTAGTCAGCAGTACCTGTAAAGAAATGAATAAATACAATAATAGAAAGATATAGCTAAATTGAGTACCTATTAGTCATCGGTACGGAAAAAGTTCATAAATCACTGTAGATGCTGCGTCACAGATGAGGAACGCGAGATGGCACGATTCTGGAGTTGCTGGGACATCTTCGCAGGCGAACTGTTGATGCGGCTCACTCTCAATGACGGTGAAGTAGAACGATTGTAATTGCGGATGTCCACTAGATAGTCACAATAGCTTATACAAATAGCGTAAGCAGATTGATAAAAAGTTCCGTACTGTATCGGAAATTTGAAAGCTGCCCGTAACATGAAGGCCTACAGTTGAAAGTTATAATTATGAAATGCATGTGCAACCTCTGTGTACACAATACCTGGTGCACCGCATAGCTCTTGCGGCATTCCAGGCAATGTTCCACTAAGCTGTCGCCTAAAAGTTAATTATCACGCACGACATGCTGCACAGAAATTTGATTACCACTTCTCAGCGTGGCTCGGCACATCCGCAGGAAGGCTCCTCTTAATTAACTGCCCCCGGATGGTCGTCCGAGGGCTTACAAAAACTGAGATGTGGATGCTGCGATTTCGGGCCAGAGACTTTGTGCGTAACCAACAGTCAGTAAGAAGTTGCCCACGCTTTGTACTGCTCCCGCCACACAACCTACCACTTGCTCTCTCTCGTCGAAGTGTGGTCTCGATTCTTGATTCTGCGCTCCTTTTATACTACTCGTGATCTCACACGCAGAATGCTCAGCCAATCAGAGAGCGGTGTGTCGCCAATCTGCGTGCAGCTAGAAAGGGCGAGGATGTCATCACGTGATAGACATCCTCCCCCATTCATTTAGTACATACACGCGTTTATGACGTTTTCACTATTTTGAAAATAATTTCCAAGAAGCTAACATGGATAACTCGGCCATTTCTGGTCCGATTTTAAAAGGGTTAACAGTTTTAGATTTTTCGTTCCATTCCAGTCCTGCCACGTACAAGAACGACGAGAATGATGTAATTAAAAAAATTACGTGCACCATCCCTGTACACTTTAGTATGCATTCTCTCCCAACGCTGACACGTGTTGTAAGGGAAGCTCCGACGCTCTCATGCGCGCTACGCGATCTCACGGACTTAGACGTTTTACAGAAACCTCTCTTATATGGCTTTATACATGCGTACTATCCTACTAAAGCGGGGTGGGGGCGTGCTTGGAACGTACCCGGAGCGGTCGTCCCGTACCCAGCTGAGCTGGGGATGGTCCATACCCGTCCGGCCGAGCCGCGCTACAATACCATGATATGCTGGCAATACATTACCTACTTCATCACGCAATCTATTACACTAATGTATCTATCGATGTTAATTTCCATCATTCACTCGTCTCTAGGTATGGCAATGCTACATGCATATCACTAGGGTAAACCAGGAGTACTTAATTGTCAGTATTAGCTACCATAACTACGGGATTGTCACTTTTTGAAGCATGCATCACTCATCTTGTATCACCCTCATGATAAGTACACCGTGCAAGATTCCCTATCCCATCAACTACTAGAAATCAGATATTCTCAGACTCTGTTATGACTAATGTAATTTTCAAATTGCCTATTGCGTAATTCAATTTATAATGTTCCACCAAGAAATTAATAAATAAGTTTTGTTTTGTTTTCAATGTTGGATAGGAATGCATCATCAGCTTTCGGGCATTGCTTGCCTCGGACTTGTGAAATAACTCCTCTTCCCATAGTTAGTGTGCCTTTTTGTTATATTAGTCAATGTTTCCCATGTGCCCATCACGATGTTTAGTTCCAATGGATTTGTATATGTTGGTGGTGGTGTACATAACTTCTGAAAAGGATGAACTAGTCCTGACAAAGGTATTTGTTGCTGCATTGCTTGTACTACCACATTTTGTATTTACCTGACGATGTATTGTTGTTTCAATGATGCTATCCCCAATGAACAATGGAAAATGGATCTCCACTAAAACTGCCACCATATCACTAGACCTTTCCATTTTTAGCAATGCCCCGCCCATCTCTAGCTAAGCTCCATCCACACCTCCCTCGTGTTGGGATCGATCGATCTCTGATCACCCTGACCATCAATTTCCAAAAAAAATACACAGGTAAGCTGTTGACTATTTTAAAACTAATTCGACTGGGTGCTGTTGCTGCCTAAGGTAGTTTCAAAATATTCACAGCATGTTTATTAAATAGCAAACAATTACAAAGACATACAATTCATACAACGTGTCGGAGTATTTGAGAGTTGGTGACGGTCTATATGGAACCCTTTGTGACGTAATGATTGTGACGTCATCATACATGCGCTGAGCTGATTATGACGTCATACGAGGTCAGATGATAGATGGACACTCTGGAAAGGTGAATTATCATTCAACTCTCGCCAAGTATTTGGTTGGTACCCGATAGGCTATGGAACGCAACGTGCTGATATATTAAGTAGTGAACATAGTTAATGTGACCGAAAGCGAGTAATGGATGACGTAAAGAGTACAGCCTGCTCTGCTTGTAGGTGTTATTATATACTCATTTCCCGAACAACATTAATCAGAGACAACAGGGATCACACAAATAGTCCACCAGTAGGTGGCTAGTGGTTTATTGGTGGTATGGCAGCTGTGCAGTTAATATCTCTAAGAGATACTTGTGAAGACTAAGCGGATGCTTTTCAGAAGGTGTGTACCACACCAACATATACAAATCTGTTTGAAACTAACTAGTGTGATGAACACATATGGGAAACATCGAATAAGAGACGAAACACTGAGAAGGCGGGATAACCATGGGACGAGGACTTATATGACACCATAAATAAGTTAAATTGATGGCATGGTTGCTGAAGTTACACACACATGGGATAGATTAGTTATCACAATATAATAAGTATTTGGGAACTCTATAGTTTTCAATGGTTGCAAGCAGCCTAAGGCAGAAAACAAGGGAACAATTTTGATATTTAAAAACATTTCAGTTTCCAGATTGTAAGGGACCTCTGTATGACGTCATAATTACGTCACTTTTGCCGACCTAAAGAGATGTACAACATGCATATTCTGAATCAGGGCATCTTAAGGATTCAGAAAATATATGCATATCTTAGTTTGCAACCGGTGTAATCATTATTCTGAGCAGATAGCTCAAAGTGGCTACCGACTAATAATTAAATGCCCTGAGTCATTCCAGACAAATTCTGATAACACTTGCATACCATATTACTAGCTAGTTAACTGGGGCTTTTTACAGCATGCGTACAAGTGCCATGTTTATAATTATGCTCCATAAAATACCCCAAGCTATGAGCCTGATAAAATGTGTTACATATATATACCACCTAAAAAACCCGTGCCAAGTTTTATCACTTATCAGCCTGAATTAGCCATAGAACTGTTTTATCCAGGTTACAAGAAGATTATAGCAATCATTTGCTCCCCATTTTAAACCTTAGATAGGGGCACTGTCCCTGATCTTTGGTAAACAAGGTCAGTTGATACGAATCTTGGCTAGCGGCTTTAGTAAATCAATCGTTTTTCATTTGATCACCGTCCGGTGGCGCAAGTGATATCACATCAGCGCTTCCTTAAACGAATATTTTTCTTCACAAAATGAAGTTCTTACTGGTTTGTCTCGTACTGATTTATGCGTCACAGGTAATTCTTGGCCGTGTCCGCTTCCAGATCTAATTGGATCTCTCTGCCTGAGCTGAGGTGGATTGATGGAGATATATTATAATCATCTCTATATACGTTAATCATTAAAATCAATGAATTCACTATGGCAACCACTCCATTACTGTTCTAAATGACATGAGTGACTATTGAAATCGGGATGTATTAATTCTTGTATATGACCCCTGTAAATATTTAACTTGCTCTTCACCCGATGAAGCGCATTTATGTGCCACTGCCTTTTTACAAATACATTTGAAATTTTGTAAGTATATTTTTACTCAATCTAATTATTTCTTATTTATTTTACAGGTCAAGGCTCCCTCGTGTAAGTATGATATGAGTGCTTATGTGAGAGAATTAGTTGTTCATTTACATTAGGAGAAAGTGCGAATATGGATACTTACTTGGGCTCGGGATGTGTGTACATTTAGTTAGCTGTACGGAGATGAACGAGTATGTGGCATCGTACAGCGCAGAGTGGCTTTGTCTATCAACCAACACTTTGAAACCTGAATTTTAGATTTAGGCAATTTTAGAGGTAAGCAGTTGAATAGTTGGAAAAAAATTTAACAGGAACCTTTTGCTGCAGTACGCCGACAGATCGACCAGCATGCCGACTAATAGGCTATTAATTGCAACCTGCGACACAATAAGTAGTAAGTGCAGTAAGCGTTTATGCTGTAGTGAGATAGTTTGCAAGCTCCCGAGGAGACTCAGGTTTATCCAATTAGTTGTGACGCCTGTCTGTCGTCGATCTGCAGGTTGATCGGTTTAGTCAGGGCAATGGACCTTTCCGATTTTAGCTATGCCCCGCCCATCTCTAGCTAAGCTCCACCCACTCCTCGCTCGTGTTGGAATCGATTGATCTCTGAGCTCCCTGACTATCAATATGGCAGCAACCGCGTCCAGTCAAATTAGTTTCAAAATATTCGACAGAACGGTTATCAAATAGTAAAGACGTACAATTCGTACGCATCGGACTACAAGCGTTTAAGACGGACTAAATCGAGTCATTCATGCTGTAGTTGATTATGACGTCATCCTACGCGACATGTAGTTGTTTATGACGTCATATGATGGATGGATAAACTGGAAACGGCAATTCAGGCTTTGCCATGGGAGGCAAGTGATCACGCACTCTCACTTCCACACACACCTGGCAAGATTTCAGATGGGCTGTTTGTTCCTCGCCTGAAATTACCATGGTCATAGTAAGTACAGTCAAACTTGCCTAAAATATGTTTATATAGAAAAGTTCCATGCGATCACTCGTCTTTCACCTGCCTGGTTAGTCTCAGAAGAGCGACTTAATAACTCGTTCGCACGACTTAATAAACTCGTTCGGACACCTTAATAACTCGTTCGCACACCTTAATAACTCGTTCGCACGACTTAATAACTCGTGCGCACGACTTAATAACTCGTGCGCACGAGTTAATAACTCGTGCAGCACGAGTTACTAAGTCGTGCTCACAAGTTATTAAGTCGTGCGTGAGAGTTATTAAGGTGTGCGAACGCGTTAACTGTTAATATTTTGTTTTGCACGTCCGTTACGGGGCTCCGTAATTTTGCTCTTAATGAAGCCGGCAATTTATATATATATATAAATTGCCGGCTTTATTAAGAGCAAAATTACGGAGCCCAGTAACGGACGTGCAAAACAAAACATTAACATTTCTGACAAGGCCACCTAAATTGCAACTGTGATAACTCGGGTTTATGGGCCGATGCTGGGAAATACTCGGTAAATAAGACCCAGTCTTGTCCCAGCAAAAAAATAAAAGGAATCAAGATTGTGAATATCCCAGTAATCCGCTTTAACATGGATATACGGTATACACGCTTGTTGTTATTCATGGACTATAAATTGTCTGTTTAGCTGGAAACGTAAGATTGGTTGGCGGCTCCTCTAGCACAAATGGACTAGTTGAGGTGTACTACAGAGGTGTATGGGGAACTATTTGTGACAATGAATTCACAGAGAGATCTGCTCGCGTTGTCTGTCGAACCGCCGGAATCAGGTTAGAGACTTTAACTCTTTAATGTCTAAATTTGGTCAAGAAAATCAAAATATTCCCTTATTGAATGTTCAGTGGCAGGGCATGAGAAGACTATTTTTGAGGATTTGCCACTGGAAAGGGTGGTTCGGTTACCGAGCCAGTAATTCCAGTGGTAAATTTTCAAAAATAGTCTTCACCTTGCCAGCAAGTGGGCGTGCACAATGAGTACTGGGTGAGACCGGTTATGGCCCGATTCGGCATGAAATGGTTAAAATTCATAATAAGCATACTACATACGCCTACTTTTAAGTTGATATTAGGAGATGATTGAAGTTCCCCAATATTTGATCACGGAACCTGTCTGGCGCTTTGCACATAGACACGTTTAGAGACGCATGATATTATAATTCAAAGGCGGAATCCAGTTTTAGCCATGTCCCGCTCATCTCTAGCTAAGCTGTTGGGATCAATCGATCCCCCAACTATCTGAATGATCATTTCCAGAGAACTATATAGGTAAGCTGCTGAATATTTGAAAAGTTATTTAAGTAAATTACTTTCCAAATATTCAACAGAATGTTTATTAAGTAGTAAGGGCATACAATTCGTACAACTTGACGGAGTAGTAAGCGTAAATCGCGTCATTATGGCGTAATTTATTATGACGTCAGTCTACATGTGACGTTGTTGATTACGGCGTCATATGATTGATCGATAACCTGGATTCCTCTATTGTTATGGATTTTCGCCTATTTCCAATCAGTGCAATAATAGAGGGCTCCATTTCTAATTACGCCCCGCCCGTATCTAGCTAGGCCCCGCCCATTTCTAGCGAAGTTATTTCCACTTTAGGCGAATCGATCTGAATCATTGACGCCTGAATGAATGGAGGATATCGAGTTTCTCAATCCGTCATATGACGTCATAATCAACCACGTCACATGTCTTCATAATCAATGAACCTTTCCAGTTTTAGCTACGCGTCACCTATCTCTAGCTCCGCTCCAACCACACCTAACTCGTGTTGGGATTAATCGATTGCAGTACTCTCTGAATCTCAATTTGCAGAAAACTAATATAGGTCAGCTGTTGAATATTTTGAAACTAATATGACTGTGTGCTGTTGCTGCTTATCGCAGCAACAGCGCCCAGTCAAATTAGTGGCAATATATTCAACAAACAGTTTATTAAATAGTAAATGCCTACAATTCGTACGACTTGACGAACTATTAAGTGTTTCTCACTTACTAAATCGTGTCATTCATGCCATAATTGATTATGACGTCAGCGTACATGTGAGGTTTTTAATTTTGATATCATATGATTGATCGATAAACGTAGGTAATTATCTATTTATTAAATAGCAAATAAATACAATTCGTATAACGTGACGGACTATTAAGCTTTTAAGAAGGACTAAATCGAGTCATTCATGCTGTAATTTGATCATAACGTCATCACGCACGCCACCTAGTTGATAACGACGTCATATGATGGATTGATAAACTGGAAATATCCATTACGTCATGAATGACGCGATTTAGTCCGTCGTAAACGCTTACTAGTCCGTCAAGCTGTACGAATTGTATATCTTTACTATTTAATAAACATTCTGTTAAATATTTTGAAAGTTATTTGATTACGCGCTGTTGCTGCCATAGTCAGCAACGGCACCAAGTCAAATTACTTTCAAAATATTCAACACCTCACCTGTATATTTTTCTGATGATTGACATTCAGGGAGTGCAACGATCGATTGATACCAACGCGGGAAAAGCGTGGGTGGAGCTTGACTATAAATGGACGGGGCATAGCTAAAACTGCGTTCCGCCATTCTCAGGCAGCCGTAGGCAGCAACAGCCCATCGTCAAATTAGGTTCAATACATTCAACAGTTTACATAACATGTATAGTTGGGTCTAATTTCTAATATAGATTTTGGAAATTCAGGCTTCAAGGTTTCAAATTTATTCCAATACGCGTAAGAAATGGGCGGATTCCAGTTTGAAATGGGCGGAGCATAAGTAGAAATGGATCGCTATCTTATCGCAAAGATAATCTGCTATTTGTTATTTGTTTCTAGCAATGCCGATCCGAGAATTCTTCCAGCTCGGAATTTTCCAGTCAGCACTCTAGCAATAATTTTGACTCGGGTTCGCTGTGCAGGATTTGAATCCAGTATTATTCGATGCTTGCACAATCCCACACCTCCAACTTCCTGCCAACATTCGAACGATGTGGCGATTGATTGCACCGGTAAAGCATATTAATTATTATCCAATCTAGAGACATCTGAAAACATCAAAGTCAAAGTACGTTTGAGAAATAAGCTGACAACTAAGCACGATTCACTGTAAGTTAAAATATACCTTTTCCGCTGTATCAATCCATCCCATGTCGGCATAATCAACCACGCGACGCGTAGAACGCCATCATAATGAATAACGTCATGAATGACGTTGATAGATAAGTACGTCACAAACGCATATTTGAAGACGGACTATGCGTTGTTGTCTACTATTTAATAAATATTATGTTGAATATTTTGAAACTAATTTGACTGGGCGCTGTTGCTGCCATAGGCAGCAACAGCACCCAGTCGAATTAGCTACAAAATATTCAACAGCTTGCCTGTAGAGTATTCAGGTAATTGATAGTTAGGTTATTCGGGGATCGATCAATCCCAACACATTGCGAAATGTGAGGGGAGCTTAGCTAGACGTGGGCGGGGCATAGCTACAACTGGAAATGTCAATTTCTAGGTTCGTTTGATGAACTTGCAGTTGGTTTATTATATGCATTACTTCCATTTGGTAATGTATGCGAGATACGAGAAGCTGGCCTGGTTTCGGGTCTGGTGGTACACATGTTATATGTCACTATGTTAAGGTTCTGTCAGATTTCTATCAGCAAATGCTGTTAGTATGTTGTTGGTTGTCATTGATTTTCACTAAATCCCCAAAGTCTCTCATGCATGATGTGTGATGACATGAATAAGAAGACATGACAGGTTGGTATAATTGATGAATCAAATCTGTTGCGTAGTAATAGTAGTAGTAGTAGTAGTAGTAGCAGCAGCAGCAGCAGCAGCAGCAGCAGCAGCAGAAGCAGCAGCAGCAGCAGCAGTAGTAGTAGTAGTAGTAGTAGTAGTAGTAGTAGCAACAGCAGCAGCAGCAGCAGCAGCAGCAGCAACAGCAGCAGCAGCAGCAGCAGTAGTATTACACTTTTGCTTAGTGAATGACCATTTGCTGGCCACAACAAAAACTGTTTTTGTTGGTTTCCCACTGGAATTTGGGGAAATAATTTTCTTAAGAGGCGGTTCTTGGAAATGCAGAAAATGCAACTCAGAATTTCCAAAAATATTAAGAAGTTTAAAACAAATTTGTGAGCAGAATTTACCACCGCTTCACAGAGAAAACCAGAGTATTCGCTTACTGTCATGATTCATTGACCCAGAGCGTGTGCGCTATATATATATATTATGCTATGATGATGTCAGTAGTTGATGTCCACACATATTTTTTTGCGGTTTGCACCATCACCCACACACCCAACCCCCACCACCACCCCCAACCACCACCCCACCACCCCACCACCACCACCTCCATCCGCGTTGAAAGACTTTGAAAAGTTTGTTGTAGAGAAGAACACGCCAGTATTCCGTCTGAAATTGCCAAATTGACTACACATATTTAAGTGTGGTTAAGTTCTTTCCAATAGGAATATTTTGTATTTAAAATTATTTCCCTCGATGAAACGGAGGTGCACACTAATGTTTACAGCAAAAATAGCAAATAATAAAAACCCGGTGACCGCTACGAGAGTTCTGTATAAAGATCGAGATAACATAACCAATATAAATACAAGTACACATATTGATGCAAGGCATCAATGGTAAATAGCGTGCCCGGAGGTTATTATAATTATGATAATAAACTCAACTGTTTCATGAAAAAATGAAGTTATATAAAGGCGTACAATAAACACAAAAGAAGGAATATTTCTTGCAAAAAGATATGGGCAGTATTAGTTATGGGCTAGGAAAAGCAGCTTATATTTTTGGTCAGTCCAACAATTTTTCCATCCATCCTTTTTCTCCAGCCCAAACTCCTTAACAGAAAGAGGAACAGACAAAATAAAGAGCAGCCAGTGATGAGAAAATTGCACTACTGCATCAACTGAGTGTAGAAGATCAAATTTGGGTCATTAGGTATCAACAACTTGTAAAGATAAAGAAAGCAACAGAGCTGGCTACCCAGTCAGTACAAAGTCAGCGCAAGAAGCAGTACAGACCCTGTCACCCATTCAAACAAGAAAACCTGTAAATAATATTTTAAACCTAAATCTTGATACCTTCTTAAACAGACGTGAAGCGCTTATTACCCGGAAATATATTGGTGAAATATACACTGCAATGCTAGCGAAATGCACAAAGCAAGTATGTTTTTGATGCAATACAGGACCCCGATCTGTACCAACAGATCAGCTTTTCAACAAGGTTAAGTGGCCAGGATAAAACCAATACCGTGAACCAAGTTTTCTCCAACGAAAATGATATAGTAGAAAACATTCTGACTGAAGGCCCAGTGGGAAACATCGTGATCTGTTTCATTTAGCTATCATATCCATGTCACCTATTAAACGATATATTTACTGGAAACAGTGACAAACTATTAAATCAAATATTTTTGCTAGACAAAAAGGGCAAAATTGGCCTCGACCGTTGTAATGATGACGATCTTGTTGACCATATGTGCAAATGTTAGGGTATTAGCCTGATAAATCAGGTTCTACCAGTACACACGGCTAATAATATGGGATATATAGAAATATTTTCACATTACTATAATAAATATTTGGTGGTAGAATTATTACAATATTTCGCACAGCACGAGAACATAGTGAGTTCTACATGGCCTTATGTTCGAAAACTGGTTACAAGGCATGTAGAGATATTCTGGTACCGAATATAGTACATTATTGGAATTTGACAATAGTGTGCCACTACTAAATTGCATATGACGAAATTACTGTATAGTAAACATTTTTTAAACCTTTTGTACTTTATTAGCGTATTCATATACGTATCTAACCATATGGGTGAACTTCTAGGGTCGAACCTATTGCAAACAGTGTGGTACAGAAAATCGTTGATCTGACAGAATTTGCGCCAATTTTCGGTATTGAATTGTGTACTATGAAATTACGTTCCTGTAGAATTTTTTTAAATTCGGAATACAGCTAGCATATTTCCTATAAGTATTTGTGGGTGAAATTCTGGGGGTGAACGTATTGCAATGAAAACCATGAATTATCCTAAGTTTGAGCTTATTTATGTTACGAAATTTTTAAATCTCACTACGTCGTAAGCATATGCCTATACCTATCAAAACATATGGGTGATATTCTGGGCCGAACCCATTATGAGCAATATGTCAGGACATATCGACACCTATCTGAATGTGGTGAACGTGAACCAACCGTATTACAATGGGGCCATATGGCGAATATGTAACAACATATTACCAAATTACTTGATGGTAGAATCGTGCAAAAGCACAGCTATATGTAAAGAATTGATTACAAACTGAGATTTTAATACTGAATATAGTAAATTGTTGGCATTTGACAACTGTCCGTGACTACTAAATTTGAATATTACGAAATTACTACGTGGTAGAAATCTCAAGATTCATTAGCGTATTCATATCCCTATCTAACCATGGGTGAAATTATGTAGGCACACATATTGCAGACGGTAGGGTACTGAAAACCACAGATCTGCCAACATTGGAACAAATGTATGCGATGATATTGCATACTACGAAAATACTTCACGTTCGAATTCTTTTAAATTCCCAATGTAACTAGCATATTCAAACTCCTATAGGTCTATGTGAGCGAAGTTCTGGAACCGACCATATTACGGAAAGTAGGGCACAGAAAACCACGACTACACCATCATTTAAGCTAAATTTTGCGTATTAAAATTACTTCATCTAGAATTTGTTATATTCGGAATATAACTAGCTTATTAAAGCTCAAGTCTATGTGGGGTAAATTATGGGGCTGAACATACTACAGACAATAGGGCACTGAAAACTGTGGTGGTTTATTAATACAATGAACCTTTCCAGTTTAGGCCATCTCTAGCTAAACTCCACCCATATCACTCTCGAGTTGCGATCGATGGATTTCTGAACCACTAGACGATAAATTTCAAGAAAACTATACAGGTAAGCCGTGGAATATTTTGACACTAACTTGACTGGCTCCTGATCGTAATATGATCGGCCAGTCAAATTATTTTCAAAATATTCAACAGCATTTTTATTAAATAACAAAAACATACAATTCGTACAACGTGTCAGATTATTAAGCATTTAGGATGAACTAAATCGAGTCAGTCATGACGTCATTATTTTGACGTTATCCTATGCGTCACTTAATTAATTACGACGTCATACGACGTAATATGATGGATAGACAACCTGAAAAGGCCCATTAGCAAGTGGTATTAATTACCCTCGCTCCGTCAGAGGATTAGTGTATTGTATTCGGGTGTATGTGCGTTCGGGATGGCAAGGGTCTACAATCTATGATTGGCCTTGTTAAAATGTGACCTATAAATACGGGTGCTCTCTTAATACAAGTGGTCCATATTGTGTGGACCACGCATTAACAAGTGGTATTAGCCCTGTAATGCTCAATTTTGTCATGCCAATTTCAATAGAGTTATCCATTTCTAGGTATGCCATGCCTATTTCTAGCTAAGCTCCACCCCTTTTTGCGTGTTGGAATCGATGTATATATATACGCTGAATAATGAATTCCCAGACTTCCAATTTCAGGGTAACTATACAGATAAGCTGATGACTATTTTTAAACTAATTTGACTGGGTGCAACGAAAACCATGAATGGGCCTAAATTTGAGCCGAATTATTTTATGGTAGATAGTTTTAAATCTCACTACTTCGTAAGCGTATGCCTATACCTATCTAAACATATGGGTGACATTCTGGGGCCAAACCCATTATGAGCGATATGCCAGGACATACCGACACCTATCTGAATGTGATGAATGGGAACCAACCATATTATAATGAGGGGCATACAGCGAATATGTAACTATCTACGATGAGATTACTTGATGGTAGAATTGTGCAAAAGCACTAGCTCATATTGAGTTATATACATCCATATATAAAGAAAAATTATTACAAATCGAGAACAGACATTCTGATACCGAATATAGTAAAGTGTTGGCATTTGGCAACTGTCCGTGGCTACTAAGTTGAATATTCCGAAATTACTACGTGGTAGAAAACTCAAGATTCATTAGCGTGTTCATATCGCTATCTAACCATATCGGTGAAATTATGTGGCCAAACCTATTGCAGACAGGTAGGGCATTGAAAACCCGCAGATCTGCCAAAATTGAAACGAATTTACGCGATGAAATCGTATACTACGAAATTACTTCACGGTCGAATTTTTTTAAATTCCCAATATAACTATCGTATTCAGATCCCTCTACGTCTATGTGAGCGAAGTTCTGGAGCCGACCATATTACATACAGACGGTAGGGCACCGAAAAGCACGAAAACCACAACATTTAAGCCAATTTTTGCCTAATAAAATTATTTCATCTAGAATTTGTTAGATTCGGAATATATCTAGTATATTAAGTCTCAAGTCTATGTAGGTGAAATTATGGTGCTAAACATACTACAGACAACTGTGAATCACCGGAGATTTAGCAAATTTTCGGTATGAAATTGTGCACTACGAATTTACTTCATGGTAAAATATTTTTTTACATCAATCCATTAATTCACTAGCGTATTGATATACCTATCTAACTATATGGTTGAAATTCTGTGGCCGAATTTCCTGTAGACCTTCTTAACTTAGCACATGCATAGGCCTACACTTTCGGTTGATTTCTGTATTCAACAATCTGCTACAATATTATTGACAGCAGTTTTGACTGGAAATTTGGAACATTGGTAGTCTATCAATACTGCCACATAATTGCATTGGCCCTACATGGATTTATTCCCACGGATGGATTAAAGACAAAAGGATACTACTGATAATCACACATCCATTATTCATTCGTATCCAGCGAGTTCTCTTTCGATACGAGATCGAGAAATGTATCTCGTATGTAGGGGCCTATTGAGTAGCCATTGACGTAGCGATTTCACGATCCAGTGTTGCTTTTACAGTCTGCTACGGGGATAGACTGGGTCCTGGTCTGTCTGGTGTCCGAAGTTGAGTCTGTGTAACAGTCCAGTCGTTGTGATAACGTAAGAAGATGACCGGTCATTACATTAGAGGTGTAGTTTCGAAGAAGCCAAGCCTTTATTTTTTAGATGGATCCATTATTGTTAGCGAACTCTCTACTTTTTCGCCCTCTACAATATTATTATGCATGTTTTTCTTTTGAAATTTACCACACTCATAGTACGCCTCAAGACTGTCAGTAACAAGTCTGTAATGTTTACCCTATCTCAAATGCAACAAATGTGAATCATACTATAATACAATACGGGAAAGGTTAAACAGACATGGTACATCATCGTTGTCCTCATAATTTATTAACCCTGTATTACCTAAATTGAGTCAAGAACATGAAGAACATTTTTTTGGTTATTGAGTGCCTATTTGCAGGCCAATAGACAACTGTTTTGAAGAATTACTATTGGAATGACTGGCTCAATTATCGAGCCGGTCATTTCAGTGGTGAATTTTCAAAAACGATCTCTTGACCTGCAAACTAACATCCTCAAGATTACTGTAGAGGCCGGTTTTGGTGGCCTCCTCATGAAAATACATTAAGAGAAGATGATAGGCTTACATGGGCAGTCGGTGTCGTTGCAATACTTAATACAGGTCTATGATAGCAACAAGTAGGTGGGTAGGGTGGGTGGGCTACCAGTCAAAGTATTAAAAAGATATTCGTATAGTTGTCTTTATCTGAGATGTTGAAATTTCGGTGTTAAACATTCTAAAGGATTTTGTTAGAAAAACACACAATTCTGCCTAAGTAAGTCACATCTTGGTGGCGGTTGCTTGAAATGACTTCCATAGGCCTAACGTTAGTCAATCGGTCACTGAATCCGGATGGTATATTAATACATTAATACCACGCTCGTGTTGATATCAATGGATCTCTGAGCTTCTTGACCATCAATTTCCAGAAAAGTATACAGGTAAGGTGTTGACTATTTTGAAACCAATTTGACTGGGTGCTGTAGCTGCTTGTGGCAGTAACATCGCCCAGTCAAATTAGTTTCAAAATATTCACCAGAATGTTTTGTAAATAGCAAAGACATACAATTCGTACAACGTGTCGGACTATTAAGCATTTAAGACGGACTAAATTGAGTCAGTCATGACGTCATGATTATAACGTCATCCTATACGTCACGTCGTTGATTATGACATCATATGACGTAATATGATCGATAGACAACATGAAAATGTCCATTAGCAAGTGGTATTAATTATCCTCCCTCCGTCAGAGGACGAGTACATTGTATTCAGGGCAACAATCTATGATTGGCCTTGTTAAAATATGTGACCTATAAATATGGGTGGTCTCTTAATACACGTGGTCCATATTGTGTGGGCTTCGCATTACCAAGTGGTATTAGCCATGTAATGCTCAATTTGCTCATGACAATTTCAATAGAGAGATCCATTTCTAGCTAAGCTCCACCCCTTTTTGCGCAAAAAGGGTTGGAGCTTAGCTAGAAATGCATCTCTCTATTGAAATTGTCATGAGCAAATTGAGCATTACATGGCTAATACCACGTGGTCCATATTGTGTATTAAGAGACCACCCATATTTATAGGTCACATATTTTAACAAGGCCAATCATATATATACACCTGTGCAAAAGTTAAGCACCACCCTATTTTTACTCACATGCGAGGGTATATTCATGTGCTATGAAGAAAGCAATAGCATAAACATTTATGTACCCATCCATCTTAGTGCAAGAGGTAATAATGCAACTAGAGGAATGCTGATTATGATGGTGGGGAAACACTGTATGTTTTTGTTTGAACTTGAAAACGAGGCCTGAATATGGTTACGTTGACACAACTGACAACTATTGCCCTACAGTTGACACACGTGGCTAGATTGTCATTAATGGTGTCTGAAAACGAAGTTTAACATCTGTGCATGAGTTTGAGACTGTCATTATTAATACCGAGTATATCCACCTTGTGCCTGGATGACGGCCTGGACACGACGTCTCATGCTGGTCACCAACCGACTGATACGCCATTGTGGTATTCGTTGCCATTCAAGATGGAGTGCGTCTGTTAATTCCTGTAGGTTCTGCACAGGAGGATCCCTCCTTCTCACCATGTTTCCCAGAATGTCCCAGATATGCTCAATAGGGTTCATGTCAGGGCTCCTTGCTGGCCATGGTAGGGTTTCGATGGCATTCTGGCGGAGGTATTCATGCACAGCTCTAGCACGATGTGGTCGGGCGTTGTCATCCATGAATATAGGGTGGGTTCCAGGTGCATGATTTACAAAATGAGGGACCACAACTCTATCCAGTATGGAATCTTGATATCTTTGTCCATTTAGTGTTCCAGGTACAGTCAACAGATCCAGCTTACAATCAAATGAGATGCACCCCCATATCATAACGGAACCTCCACCAAATGGAACTTCTTCCATGATGTTATGTTGGTCGTACGCCGTGCGTCTGGACCTCCATACACGAGTTCGACCATCTGTGGCATGAAGCAGGAACCGACTTTCATCGGACCAGTGTACCCGTCTCCAGGATCTCATGTTCCAGTGTCTTCTTTCGTTGCACCACCTCAGACGCTCCTCTTTGTGGTGTGCAGTGAGGAGAGGACGTCTGACAGGTCTCCTAGCTTTCATGCCAGCAGCATACAGTCTCCTTTTGACGGTAGACATTGACACTCTATTGCGCGTTTCCCATTGCTGGCTGAGCACTCTGCTGTTGGTGAATGGAGATCTCCTAACAAGGCGTACTAGGGCTCGATCATCACGGGCAGTAGTCTTCTTCGGTCTTCCAGATCTAGGCCTGTCCTTCACCTCGTTAGTTTGCCCATGTTTTGCAATCAAACGACTGATTACAGTATGGTTAATGTTCAGCTGTCTGCCAATCTCTCTGCATGACATACCAGTGGTATGCATGGCTATGATTTGCCATTTCATACGATCACTTAACCTTCGTCTTGCCATAGCGGTTCACAATCAAGAGCTAATTCTCTCTGTACAAATAAACCACGGTCATGAACACAAAATTCCTAATCTTGTCGCCTAAATCTGTATGTAATGTTCTACACCTCAAACTGGACTTTTACATAACTGAACACGTGTGCCGTTTCCCGCCACGCACGGACATCAAGCGGCGTGAAGTCATGCATGCATGTGCATTTCGTACTTGGAGTTATGTCAGCTAACGCGGGGACAAAAAGTATGGCAGCCTAGTTGTACCATCATGTTTCTACGTTCTATTGTTTTTGCTGGTGCTTAGCTTTTGCACAGGTGTGTGTATATATATATATATATATATATATATATATATATATATATATATATATATATATATATATACGCTGAATAATGAATTCCCAGACTTCCAATTTCAAGGTAACTATACAGGTAAGCTGATGACTATTTTGAAACTAATTTGACTGGGTGCTTTTACAGGTTTGCTGCCTCTGGCCGCAACAACGCCAAGTCAAATAGTTTCAAAACATTCAACACGATGTTGATCTTCTTCTTCTTTTCGTTCGCTGATCATACCGCCAGTCCTGTAAGTGACTATCGACATGATCATAAGCGTTAAGTGCGTGGATCCATGGTTTATTAGAGTGCGCCGTGCGGCCTGTAACCTCCGTCTTCAGCACTCGAGGTTTCTGTCAGGGTTACCTCACCCTTACCTCCTTTAGTCGCCTCTTACGACACGCAGAGGATACGGAAGGTGTATTCTAATCCCCACCTACAGGGCATTACGATGTTGATTAAACAGTAAAGACATACAATTCGTACACTTGCCGGACTATTCAATGTTCATGACTGAGCTCGATACGCCATTCATTTACACATTTTGGATTGTGACGTCAGCCTGTATATGAAGTAATTGATTATGACGACATATCCTTCATTTACAGATCGAACCCAGCCATTATCATAGAAAATTACTGTTGAACAAATAGCAAAGACATACAATTCGAACAGCATCTAGTCAAATTAGTTTCAAAATATTCAACAGGATGTTGATTAAATAGTAAAAAACGTGCAATTCGCATACTTGACTGGCTATTCAATGTTCCTGGTGGAGCTAGATACGTCATTCATTACACATTTTGATTGTGACGTCCAGCTACATCTGAATAATTATGACGTCATATACAGAAAAATCCATTATCATAGAAAATGTCCGATGTCTAATTGCCGTCCAAGAGACCATTGTGGTTTTTCTTTTGCAATTTACTACTGGAATTATAGGATCGGTTATCCAACCAGTCATTCCAGTGGTAAACTTTCAAAACAAGTTCTCCGGTGAGTAGCTAATGCAAATGGACATTTCTCACGATCACCGCAAGAAGTCAATTGTGGTCAGTTTGATAGAGTGCTAAAGTGGACATATAAGTTCCGTTGGCTGTTTATTAAAATAATTAAGCGGTCCTCGCCGAGCAAACTCTATTACAGTCGGACCAGAACAAATAAGAGAACTCGCCATGAATCACACGCATGAAGATAATAATTATGAGATATCCAGCAATCTAAAAATAGAGCCGTGTCTTCGCGCAGAGAATTATTAGATCTCGTATCGATGGAGATCTCGCGAGACACAATCCCTGCGCACCTATAGGCAATTCTAGCCAGCAATAAATAGAAGCGTGCCCGCACGCAAAAAGCATTTCAAAATGTATTTGTTTCTATCAGTGAATATCTCTTTACTTTTGGCAATACTAGCATATATTTATTTATTTATTTTCTAGGTGATTACAGTGGCGGGGCGGTTACGGTTCCAGGTGACACCGAACCTGGCCACGAGCCAGCTCCTGGGTTCCATGTCGGGACACAATTACCCCTAACCGTGTCGCTCCGATCTGGTCCAACTACAACGGGCACAAGCACAGGTGGCGTGCTCGTCATGAGCTTGCAAGGATCTTCTGCTACAGTCCATTTTGATGCTTTCTGGACAGAGAAGAACTCGCGAGTAGCTTGCAGAATGCTCGGTGTTGAGTAAGTATATAACCCTGTGCCAGAGGTTAGCATTCAAATGCCACCACGTGGCCAACTTGCCCTCCTGTGGACTCATATGTGTATTCCCATTTGTTTGTAAATGGCTACGATAGGCTACTCGACGAATTAAAAATTCAATGGAGCATTCCATTTTCTCAATGAATCACATGCCGTCATAATCAACTGCGTGACGTATAGGATGACGTAATAATCAATTGATCACAACACGTATGAAGTGCAGGTGGAACTTAGCTAACAAGGGGCGGGGCTTATCTAAAACCTGATTCGTAATATCTATTAGATGCCCCAGTAGTGCTTCATTACTGATAATTCTGATAAATACTCATTAAAATATAGTTCCTAGTTTCACAGTTATCGTTTTAAGATTTCCAAAGCTTTCTATTGAATTTATGTTTCATTCTACATCATTTTAACAGACGTAACACACTTTCACAAGCGGTATTATTACGTTATCGCTGTTAGGTGACAATGGCGTAATAATAGGATTCTCACGAAGTACGCCATAGCGCGTGACTTTATTACACTAATGGGACATAAAATGGCATGTAGTGGTTTAACGAGTCTTATGCAATGTTATATCTGGCTTATGTGATAAATCGAAATTCTATGATATCTTATACCGCGATGTTATCTAGATAATATCGTACCATTCTAGGTGCCGGTAGGCCTATAGGCCTATAGTTTATATCTAATCAATGTCAGCTAATTTAGAATTTATAGGCCGCGGTAATGGACCTTTCCAGTTTATCCATCAGTCATATGACGTCATAATCAAGTACGTGACGTGTAGGATGACATGTGACGTGTATGATGACGTCATAATCAGTGATGTCATGAATGACGTAGACAAGTTCGTCAAGAACGCATAATTGTTGACAGACTAAGCGTTGTACGGATTGTATGTATTTACTATTTGGTAAACATGCTGTTGAATATTTTGAAACTTATTTAATTAAATAAAGAAATGACTTTTGCCATTCCTCTCATTTGCTAGTGTTTTCCAAATTTATTTTTACTACAGCATTTAACCAAATAAAACGGCGGTATTATTAATATTCTTATTATAAGAAGCCCATCAAATAAGCTTACTTGATCAGTTTTTGAGCACCTGTTAGCAGACGACTACTACTAGGCATACGAACTGAAATAGATTAGTAAGACTATCGCAGAGCCACGACCATCAATTGTTACTTCGCTGCCGACTGATAAACTGTCAAACGATGACATTTTGCAATGACGTTTCATGAATGACAAATCGTAGTAAACAAATCGTAGTAAAACAGTACTGCGTAGCAATAATCCCTACGCGTCACATTCGCATCAATCGATGTTTTAATCAGTCGATTTAAATGGGTTGGGCACCTAACAGCCAATGAAAATACTCCGTTGAATATAGCACGTGTGCTCATATCGAAAAACAGGGAACGGGCTAGAAGGCGTGTTCATATGATAAGAAATTTTATTTTGAATATTTTGGACATAATTGAGCTTAAGACGCTCATTGTGGACAAGGCACGAGGGTGAAGTTGAAGAAAACCTGATTGCAGCTGCAATCAGTTTTTCTTCAACTTTCTCCACTGTCACTCATCATCATCATCATCATCATCACCATCATCATCATCATCATCATCACCACCACCACCACCACCATAGCCGCCTCCGCCACCACCACCACCACCACCATCATCATCATCATCATCATCATCATCATCATCATCATCATCATCATCATATTCTTCTTCATCAATTGGGTTGGAAAACATTACTGCCCAACAATGTCTTCCAATCCAATTATCTTCTAAATATTCAACAGTATGTGTATTTTGTTCATATTGCGTTATTTTTATTTCTGAGCTTCTCTGTATTAGATTCACTTTCACCATTTCTTATTCTCTTACAGCATGACCAATACCTACCCCTTAGCAGTCAATCCAAACTTCTACACTAACCGGCCTAGCTTCCCAATATTGCCAATGTACATTGACTGTCAAGGTCACGAGGCGGACTTATCTTTATGTGATCGCATGACTATCGATGTCACTTCTTTAACTCATGCAACTGACGTGGCTATTGACTGTATGGGTAAGTCTAGTTTTCGTACAAATACGTGTAGGGCGTTATTTTTGGGTTGAATGAAATTAAATACTAAATAGTTAGCACAACCAGAGCCGAGTTAAGGCAATGACTAATGGGACTACAGCACTGGTCCCCGAAAATAATGGGCCCCAAATCAAAAATTATTTTAGCATTTTGCACATTTGAACCTGTAATACGAATATCTCACTTTTACAGTCATAATATACGTAAACTGTTGAATAACTTTAAACCAACTTGAATGGAAGCCGGTGCTGCTTTAGGCACCAGTTCTTTTATATTGTATCAAATGTGTCTTATTAACACCAAGTACTGTCCACTCTTGGTAAGGACGTGTGCCAGGTGACGAATTAATAATATAAAAATTAAATTAATTTAGAAATTTTAAAGAATGGAGCATTTCGGACAATTCAGCAGTACCTTTCACAACAAATATCTACACTGAATAACCACATTGATCCATCTTAAACACTTGAATATGTCCAATGTCAATAATGTAGATATTACATAACCCATTCAAGTGCTACAAGTGCAAAATCATATTATCATTTCAGAGGACAACCAGTGGAATTACAATTAGGATTTTATGACATTCTGCTTGAAAACAGATTATTCCTATCCTTTAGAACAACATTACATAAAGAAAATATCCTTAATCTTTAGAATAACTCTGAGGGATGTAGCCCATTGTTAAATTATTCCTTAAAATTTGAGAAAAATCTCAAAATTTATTGGTAGAAAAATTTGACAATTAAATAAATCTTACGCAATTCAAGACCGTTCACGTCTTACTCTAAATAATTAATTCTAATTATTTTTAATGTGTACATTCTACAATGTTTTGTTTGAAGTCCTGAAAATAAACATAAATTCTTTCAACACCGAAATTAGGCTTTCCTTCATAATTTCCAGATACAGTCCGAATATAGACAAGGGATCGGCACAGCACTGAGATAACATTACCCCCTCTTGTATCAACTTAACACCTTAATGGTCAAGTTGGCCAAAAACGACCTCTGCATTTGTCTTGAGAAATATCCATTTGCAGGCTAAGAAAAGAATATTTTTGAGAATTTACCACTGGAATGACTGGCTAGGTAACCGAGCCAGTCATTCCAGTGGTAAATTTCCAAAAATACTCGTCTTGGTCTGCACTTTGACACTGGCTGAGCAGAAATTTGAACTTTCTTGACAATTACTCTTCTAATGACTGCCCATATGAAGGATAACAGAAATCTAATCTTTTGTAAATTTTCGTTATATATTTACAAGAATACTCTTTTCGGCTGCAAATGTCAAAGTTTCTTTGAAAGGTATTGGCAATTAAATTGTTAATTGAAATAAATGGTGTTTTGAGCGATTTAATGCGCTGTTGATACGAGAGGGGTTACGATTGCATCTTACAGTTTCGCCGATTTGCATAGTTTTTACACACAGATTTCATAATATGGGAATTCCCTCCAAATTTTAATTCACATCAATGCGAACAGAACGAGGAATGAAAACTTCCAGAAAAATATACGGGAAAGTCAAAACATCTAGAACCACCCCTCCCAACGACGCCCTGGAAAACCCCTGGATAAATACCTCTGAACTGCTACAAGTTGCTGGTATATTAGATATACGGTCACCTTTAAAAACAGAATTTCATAAGTTCTTCATTTCTTTTTACCAAACGAATGGCTACCTTCAACCAAAATTCTGTCAATAACAAAAACGTCCAAGCTGACCAACCAATCAGAGACAAACACACTTTCGCGCGACCAACCACACTTGGCGACACAAACGACACTTCGCCCCAAAGCAACTCGGCCCTAAAAATCATGGCACAATCCAAAACCACGTGGAATACATTTCATTTTAATGCGTAAACAACTTAAAGGCATCCTGACCTAACAAGTAATAGAACATATGTTTAAAAACATAAGGAGCTCCCATCACAACATAAATGAGACATGTGAATTTGACACATCAAGTCACTCTGTCACATAACGAAACGATGAACACATTGAGCTAACAGTTTGTATATTTAAAGGAGTCCTCGCCGTATCTTATACTAAACATTCAATTCAGGTGATGGAATTTGCCACCCATAAAAAAATCCTTGATATTTTTGGCTTTTTATCATGCCGGTAACGAAAGACATGCAGGCCTTAGTAGCTAAATGTTGATACATTTCTACAGTCCATGACGGCTGTCATGATTTACTTTTCAACCAATCAGAAAAAACCTAACGTGTCTGCCTCGGTATATACGTTCAGTCATAGAGGACCAGCTATAGTTTGGTAATGTTGTATAAAGGCAATCATACAGGTAAGGCAGCAACAACATCCATTCAAATTAGTTTTAAAATATTCAACGGGATGAGTGTTACATAATAAAGAATGTAATGAATTGGCACCTACATGACATCATACACTAGCGCTTGAGGAGCCAAAATGGTGGCGATCACTGTTCAACATTTACGCAATGTTACAAACCAGATAATTGTCATACACGTAAGGGAACATGACAGGATATGGATGGTATGGAATCTATAAAACATAATCTATCAGTGCAATACAACATTTGAAATGAGATTAGTGTCCCTTTAAGGATTCATTACTCATCGATTTAAAGAACAATCTACTACTTAGGCCTACACTAATATTATGTACACCGATAAGCCATCATAGTACCCGTTCAAGTGATCTTTGACAAGCAACATAACTTAAGCAGCTGTTCACCTTTGCCTGAATATTCAAATCCGTGGTTCTAGGTTCAATCATGCGACCAGGCATGTTTCCTGTGGATGTGACGTTAAGAAATCGGGCCTGTCTCGTATGGTGCCTGCGCCATGGGGAGCGTAAAAAACTCAGACTGACGAAGCACCGAAAACAACGTAACAAAGGGCACAAATAGCGAATACAATTGTATTTTATATATAGCCAGGTCGCAGATGCCAGCTCTGAAGTCAGTGTCTCCACTATGCTTTGTCTGATGCCTGAAAGGCACTACGGATGATGGCAGATGATACAGTTATGCACAGACACAATTTCGCTCCTGATAACGCAGGTTCCTTGGCCGATACAGGGCCTGGACTATATATTACCCGCTATTGGTCTAGTACTTGCCCCATATGCTTATCTTGAGGTAAACCGTTGAATATTTTGAAACTAATTTGTCTGGGTGCTGATGCTGCTTATGCCAGTAACAACACTTAGTCAAATTAGTTTCCCAAATATTAAAAAGAATGTTTATTAAACAGGAAATCCGTCAAAAACATACAATTCATACACTTGACGGCCTATTCCAGCTTCATTATCTGCCAATTATTATTGTGACATCAGCCTACCTGTGACGTAATTGATTGTGATAGAGTAACAGACGGGATTCATCCATTTGATATCGTTCTGCTACATTGGATGATTTGGTGATACCACGTTGAATTCTGTCATTACTAAACAAATGAGAGTAACATCAAGTTGCATTCCTTCCAGGTGCTAGAAATATGCAGACAGCCTTGGTCCCGGCTGGAAAGACTGGAGAGATACGAGTTACATTCAGTGGTAGATCGGGACCATCGTGTGCATTTAGGGGATCAGGACGTCAGACTGCCAAGGTGTATTGTCGAATGCTAGGCTACGGGTGAGTGGATAGAGCACACCCTTTCGCGCTAAGTGAGGTTGAAAGGGATATAAAGAATACCAATAATGTGGGTATCATAAACAGGCGTCGGTGGCTTGCTCTGGTGACTATCACTCAGGACTACTTAACCTGAGAACCAAGTTTGCGCCTGGAATCAGGGATTCGAGTGACGCCAATCAAACATATGACTTCTACTTGAGTATCATAAGGACAACAGCTTTCAGCCAAGTAGAGTAATGTAACTTTCCACTTCATCCATCCATCATATGACGTCATAATCAACTACGTGACGTGTAGAATGGCATTATAATAAATGAGGTCATTATGACGTCATGAATGACTTAGATAAGTACGTCACGAACGCAGATTTGAAGACGGACTATGCGTTGTTGTACGAATTTTTTGTCTGTACTGTTTAATAAATAGTCTGTGAATATTTTGAAACTAATTTTACTGAGCGCTATTACTACCATAGGCAGCAACAACACCAGGTCAAATTAGTTACAAGATATTCAAGAGCTTAGGGCATCCGGGATCCATCAATCCCAATACGGCGAAGCGTCAGTGGAGCTTAGCTAGAGGTGGGCGGGGCATAGACAAAACTGGTAAGGTCCATTAGCGAACAGCCAGCTCTTACATTAAGCAAAGCGATAAATTATTATAACCCTGCTGGTTGCACGCGTCTATCTTTTCGTCTCGCTAGTGTATGTATGTCCGTTCGCGGCATATCACGTAGCATGGACCCGTTCCTTTAAATTTCCACACACAAAGCCAAGGTAATAGAGAAATCCACTTAATCGATCAACCATATGACGGAATGATAAAAAATACCCTCATATGTAGGATGACGTCATAAACAATTACGTCATGAATGACGCAATTTAGTCTGTCATGAACACTTAGTAGCCTGTCAAGTTGTACAGATTGTATGTCTTTACTATTTAATAAACATTCTGTCGAATATTTAAAAAATAATTTCAAATTAGTTTCAAAGTAATCAACAGCTTACATGCACAGTTTTCTGGAAAGTGGGATTCAGAGGTTGCAGGGATCGATTGATCCCGACACGGGAAAAACGTGTGCGGAGCTTAGCTAGAGATGAGTAGGGGCATTGGTAAAACTGGACGCACCCATTATCCGTTAATATGGTGTGTGAGTAGAACTGGTTATCACAAGGCCATGTGTGTCGCATGGTGCTTATGGAGTTGATAGAACGCAATGAGGAATATCAGCCGCCTCCGCGTCATGCGACCCAAGTTGTCCAGCGTTAACTCGTTCATTACCGAGCCAATCATTCTAGTCGTAAATATAAAAAAATACTCTTCTCCTGGCCTTTCAAATAGTCATGTCTGAAGACCACTGCAAAGTTGTTTTTGGTGAGTTTGACCATTGAAGGGTTAAGTTGACACAAGAGGGGTTAAAGAATCCTTGAAAATAAAATTGTTAAAATTGTATATTTAGAGGCTTAAATTTAATGTGCCTAGTTATAATGAAACACAATAAATCTTAATATATGTTTATTTCAATACGTTTAAATTAACGTAATTTTAAATTTGTGAAATTGAATTAAAGACACGCAGTACCCGTAATTCAAATTGTATTAATTTATCAGGAATGAAATCATCATATGCTAAGACTCATTTTGCTTCACAATATTGAGGGGTGTCATTTAAGAGACTAAAAGAATGCAATATTAACCATTTTATTGTCAAGCATTTTGATGTGACTTTTAAGCGCTAAAGGTGCAAATTCACAGCAGGATGGTCCAAAATAAAAGTGTTGAAATTATATACTTTTAGACGCTTAAATTGTCTGCCTAGATGTAATGAAACGAAATAAAACGTATATATACATTTTTTAAGTTGTCAAATTGAATTAGAGGCACAAGTCCCTAATTCAAATTCGCAACTAAACGTATATAGAATGAAATCATCACATGTTAAGATTTATTTCGTTTCATTGCATTGAATACACGATTTAAGCCTCTAAAAGTATATAATTTGAACAATTTTATTTTCAAGCATTTTGGTGTGAATATGCACCTTTAAGTGTCTCGCGCTAGCATCCTGTCATCACCTGCTGAATCCCAAAAAGCGTGATGTGGAGTGTATGCGACCCATAGTGTGTGATTAACTCAATAATGAATTGTTACTCTATCACTACCAGTGACCACGACGGTGTCGTGATGACGTCCACCCCACTGCCCACTGGTACAACCGCATTGCTATCAGGGGAGACGTTGTGTCATGGCCACGAGAAGCACCTCGCTGAATGCAGAAATATACAGGCATTAGGCGAGACCAATTGTCCACTGAACACTGTAGCCGTCATCAGTTGTGTGCGTAAGTGCTTAAATAGTGACTATCAATTAATGATGTCAATGACGTCAGAGATATGTCCCTGTTATGGCGTATTTAAGTACGGTGCACATTCCCAGTTTATCCATCAATCATATGACGTCATTATCAACTACGTGATATGTAAGATGACGTCATAATCAATAACGTCATGAATGACGTAGATAACTTCGTCGCGAACGCTTACTCGATGACGGATTAAGCGTTGTTGTACGAATTGTATGTCTTAACTATTTAATAAACATGCTGTTGAATATTTTGAAACTAATTTCCCTACGCGCTGCTGCTATAGGCAGCACCAGCACCCGGTCAAATTAGCTTCAACATATTCAACGGCTAACCATACCTATATAGTTTTCTGGAAATCGATCGTCAGGCCGTTCAAGGGTCGATCCCGACACGGCGAAGTGTGGGTGGACCTTAGCTAGAGATGGGCGGGGCATAGATAAAACTGGATTCCTCGATTGCAACATATAGTACAGCACAGAAGTAACCTAGGCTGTCTCGAAAACTAAATAAAACGTACTGTTGAATATTTTGAAGATAATTGGATTGGAAGACATTGCTGCCTAAGGCAGCAATGGCTTCCAAACCAATTATCTTCAAAATTTTCACCATAATATTTCTTATATCGTGTTCAGATTTGTACTAATTAACATTTTTCTGATTTTGTTTTGTAAACATTTAAGCTTATTTATGAGTTGGTCTGTAAGGGATGGTGACCTTTATGGGGGTTCAAACCTCATTGGAGGTCATTCAATTATATACATTGCGGTATAAAATAACATTGCTATGTGATAACGCACTATACCATTATTAGTATCATCATCATCATCATTATTATTATTATTATTATTATTATTATTATTATTATTATTATTATTATTATTATTATTATAGCACAAAGCCCGGTGCAGGGTATTCGCCTGAGCGGAGGCACCAGTACATCTGGACGTGTGGAGATACAGTACGAAGGTCGATGGGGGACAGTTTGCGATAGTTGGTTTGAAGATGGAGGAGCGAAAGTATTCTGCCGCATGCTTAACCTTCCGTATGACCAGTATTTGCAGACACACATGCACGCAAGCACGCGAACACGCGGACGCACGCACACACGCGCGCATTCACACACGAACATACATGCACATATGGTGCACGCACGCAAGCACACACACACGCAAGTACGTACGCAAGCATGCAACAAGCACGCACACACGCTTATTATTATTATTATTATTATTATTATTATTATTATTATTATTATTATTATTATTATTATTATTATTATTATCATTATTATTATTATTATTATTATTATTATTATTATTATTACTATTATTATTTATTTAATATTATTATTATTATTATTATTATTATTATTGTTATTATTACTAGAACCGAGAGTGCTATATACTTTCTGAAGTCCTTAGTTAGCCTGAGGCTTCCAGCCCTGCCTATTCTGGTTTCATCTGTGAGGTGTGAGGGTGACGAGACAACCTTGAATGAGTGCTACCACGAACGATGGGGTGTAAACCGCTGTTCTGATGGTCACCAGCAAGACATATGGGTTACCTGCGCCTGAAGTAAGTTTCTCTAATACCTTTGATCTTTCGAGATATATTTATTCTATGGACAACATTATATCCGCCAATGGTCTTCAGTCGTCAAATGGATGTACGGTATATCACTGGTAGACAGGCATGATAAGGCAGGTTACTGGGTTGGTACTCGTCTAATACGGGCCTAATACGGCCTACTGGTTACCCGGTGTAGGCCCAGTAACCGGTATCATCAGGGAACAGTTCATTTAGTCCGGATTAACATTTCAGAAAGGCGGAATGAATGGAGGATACTATGCGGTGATCACTCGAAGTTGTTGGGTTAGGGTGGGGATGGTTTAGATTAGTTTATGTTATAATTAGTATTTCAATGGACCTTTCCAGTTTATCCATCAATCACATGACGTCATAATTAACTAAGTGAGGCATAGTATGACGTCATAATCAATGACGCCATGAATGATGTAGATTTAAGTTCGTTACGAACGCTTAATTGATGACGGACTAAGTTTTGTTGTACGAAGTGTATCTCTTTACTATTTAATAGACATGCTGTTGAATATTTTGAAAATATTCAACAGCTTACCTGTTATTTTTCTGGAGATTGATAGTTAGGGAGTTCAGCGATAGATCTATGCCAACACGGGCGAAGTGTGGGTGGAGCTTAACTGGAGATGGGCGGGGCATAACTAAAACTGGATTCATCCTTTGTTTGTTTTCAGTGACGTAATGGCGTGGAATTATGGTGTTGACGAGAGTTGGATTCTCCAATGTCATGTCTGTGCCAGCCCCAGTGTCTATCATCATTTTCCATACTTGTACATAGGAATTATTTATATTTGTCTATTTCCTGTTAGATTAGATGTAGGGCCAAGAGAGTCAAGATTTACTTTTCCCGGTGTCATGATTGTCCAGGTAAAACATATAGAATTTACAAATTAAGTCTCATTTTAGTTCAGGATTTCATGTTTGTTAATATAGAAATTTGACAACTATAAACATATATGACGAGATTAAATGCAACACAATAAATAGATTGTAAACTTATTTCCAATAAATTATTGTTTTCCATTATTGTGTAGGTTCCCTGAATGGATGAATCCACGTTTGGCTATGCCCCGCCCATCTCTAGCTAAGCTCCGCCTATGTTTTGAGCGTGTTAGGATCGATTTACATGCTTTAAATCCTGAATTTCCAGAATCCCAATTCCAGGATAACTATACAGCTAACATCTTGACTATTTTGAAACTAATTTGGCTGGGTGCTGTTGCTGACTATGGCAGCAACAGCGTCCAGGCAAATTAGTATCAAAATATTCAACCGAATGTTTATTAAATAGTAAAGACATACAATTCGCGCGTTTGCCGGACTATTGATTGTTCCTGACGGACTTAGTTACGTCATTCATTGCGCGTTTTAATTATGACGTCAGCCTCTACGTGACGTAGGTAATTATGACGTCATATGCTTGAGCGACAAATTGGATTCATCCATTGATCAGTGACGTTTAATTTTATCTATATTTAATGGGTTTATCTACCTTCTCCAGTTCAGTGATGCCTTCTGTTTCTTCGTTTAAGGCGTTTTATAGTGTGTCAAATATAGGGACCCTTTTCTAGCTATTGCATCCCCCCCCCCCCCCCCCCCCCCCCCTCCAGAGCATCCATCCATCATCAGACCTCGTATGACGTCATAATCATCTCAGCGCGTGTATTATGACGTCATGATCATTACGTCACAAAGGGTTCCATATAGATCGTCACCAAATCTCAAATGGTCCGACACGTTGTATGAATTGTATGTCTTTGTAATTCTTTGCTATTTAATAAACATGCTGTTGAATATTTAGAAACTAATTTGACTAGGCGTGGTTGCTGCGTTAGGCAGCAACAGCACCCAGTCAAATTAGTTTCTAAATATTCAATGGCTTACCTGTGTAGTTTTTCGGAAATTGATAGTCAGGGTGTTCAGAGATCGATCGATCCCAACACGAACGAGGTGTGGGTGGAGCTTAGCTAGAGATTGGCGGGGCATAGCGAACACCGGAAAGTTCCACTAATTCCAGATAGGTTGCATCCACTTTTTCCAGAATATAATTTCAATGTATAGTGGAAAGCTGTTGAATATTTAGAAGCTAATTTGTTTGGGATGTCCGTGCCCAGTCTATATAATGGCAAAGTGTTCAAGTATTCAACAGAATATTTATTCAATTGAAATTCATCCAAGGTATACACTTTGTACTTTATGATATCAGATAATTGATTCACAGATCGGATCCCACCATTGAGACGCCTGTAGAATGTAGCTGTGCACTGAACTTCCTGCCTATCAATTTCCAGAGAACTATGCAGGTAGGCCGTTGAATATTTTGAAACTAATTTGACTTGGTACTGTTGCTGCCTATGGTTATAAACCAGCCAAATTAGTTTCAAAATATTCAACAGCATGTTTATTAAATAGTAAAGACTTACAATTCGTACAACAACGATTAATCCGTCATTAATTAAGAGTTTGTGAACTTAGCTACATAATTCATGAGGTAATTGATTATGACGTCATTCTAACCGCCACGTGGTTGATTATGACGTCATATGATTGATGGATAAACTGGAAAGTCAATTAACATATTAATTATAACATAAGCCTATCCACGTCATTGATTATGACATCATCCTACACGTCACGTAGTTTATCATGACGTCATATGATTGGTGGAGCAACTGAAAAGTTCATTTGTCAATCAAATTTCCCTCAATTTTTTGGCCATGTTGTGCTCGTAGGCACATTAATTATCAGTCTACATTTGGCGTGCTGAAACGGTATATTTCAATTAGAATAATAATGCAGATCGATGTGTTCTATGTACAGCCTATGTACAGTCTATAGATACCGAAGAGGGAAGTCTGAAAACTGAGAGATCCGATCTGTCATACAGTATAGACCAGTGGCGTTGTGGCCATTTGGGTGGATATTGTGCTAGGAACATGCCAATCGGGTGCTCGTCCTGAATTGTTGCTGAAGACTGATTGGCTCATGTCATTAGTGTTGGATACGTTATTGATCACGTTGCATTCAGTCCCAGCCGGCAACTGTTCGTGTGTGGAGATTTGAATTCTAAGCTGGGTAAACTCAGCAACGCAACCACGCATTCGGGACGTGGCTTATGCATGGTTGGTGTCGTATGGCGGGGCACACGCAACATCAATGGAGAAGCCCTAGTGGTATTGCTTAGTTCTAATGGCCTATTTGCCACACATATGACTTTCAAACACCCATGCCATCACCGAACAACATGGACAGGATACACTAAAACGCCATCGGGGAGCAAATAGCTAACAACGGCGTCAGCTCCGATCCAAACGAGGCCCCATCCAAAATACTCAAATGTATAAAATCACAAGTTACCAGTACCATATCAAAAACAACACCCGAACAAGCTATACTGATGGCCCTGTAGTAGTAAAACTATCATCAGAGCAGAAAGCATTACGGCTGCGTGTCCACACCAAACTACGCAGGGAACGGAATAATATTCTGCGCCCCATCAGCAAATGCTTAAAAGATCTTGCTATAAAACAAGAAACTTCCTAGTAGATAGTTCTTCTTCTTTTCGTTCGCTGATCATACCGCCAGTCCTGTAAGTGACTATCGACATGATCATAAGCGCTAAGTACGTGGATCCATGGTTTATTAGAGTGCGCCATGCGGCCTGGAACCTCCGTCTTCAGCACTCGAGGTTTCTGTCAGGGTTACCTCACCCTTACCTCCTTTAGTCGCCTCTTACGACACGCAGAGGATACGGAAGGTGTATTCTAAGCCCCACCTACAGGGCATACTAGTAGATAGTTATAGGGAGGGGGCAATTGTCATAATTCCCGTTTGCAATGTCTGTCTAAAGCAGTTTTTCCCTTATCAGCTGCTCTCGATTCTAAATGATGTAAAAAATATGTTTGGCATTTTTTTCACGGTCATTTACCATAGATGGAGAAATTTCAAACATCGCACATGGCCATATATGGTATAAAAAAATCAAAATTTGCTCCAAAATGTTACAATTTGGTATTAAAATCAAATTTTATGTGAATTCAATTTTGCGGTCTAAACCACACATTCATGAGAGAAATTTAGCAAAAATGGGAAAATATGGCAAATTTTCAAATATCTGCATATACCCAAATATGGTAAAGCGATTTAAGTATGTTGCACGAGACATACACATTTGTCTGAATTCAGATTTAATATCTAAACCACACATTCTTGAGAGTAACTGAACAACAGGAAAAAAGACAAGATATTGTACCTAATAAAATCATTTTGTTAACTTTTCAACCGAATTTACGGCGACCTTCTTGATTTTAGGTATTAAAGCAGGCAAAATATAATCAATGTCTTATGCGCAAATGTGAAAAAAAATATATGCAATAAGTCAGTCGAAATGTGACAGGTGTAGACGTTCTTTGCTTGTAAGACCATAAATGTATCAGCTTCCTCCTGATTATAATCGCGAAGGATTTCTGGATATTCGGGAATGTTAGATACACACTCGGTGTCAGATGTCACAACAAACCTCTTGTGTCCATTTCTGTTAAAGTAGTGACTGTGCATTGAGCAAGATACACCGTTAGATCCTTCTTTGTCCTGATGTGTGACAATAGCTGTTTGAGTGTAATATTTACTATGGATGTTGAATCACTTATGATGTAACGAATGGATTTACCAGATGTTCGCTTTGCGCTAGTCTGCTCCTTAAGAGACGATTCCACGTGTCTATCGAATATTAATCGAATCTCAGCAAATCCTTCTCCTTTTCGAGTCGGTTTACCGATGAACATATCACTCAAAACTGTGAATGTCTTCATTTCTTTTGTTTTCAATCTGATTAACTAATGGCATACTATCAAATATAACTACTTTAGTAGCATTAGTATGTGACGATTGCGTAGTACCGTTGATGGCATCATCAAAACTGGTATTTGAAGACTGCATCGTAGTTGGCTTTGACTTGTCAGCTGTATCCTCAATAATATGCATAAGTTTGCTTTTATCATTGCATGGCACGAGTTTTCGACCAAAGCTGAAGAGACAACGTGAGAATACTGTCCAATACGTTTATTTAAATCAGCTTCATGTTGTTTCTCTGAGACTACTATGATGCGCTGCATAAGTGCACGATTGTCTTTGAGCTCTACCATATACCCTTCCAACTTTGTTTTAAGAGTCTTTGCAGAAGATTTAAATGTGAGACGATTCCTCTTCTTGACCAAATACTGATTTCACCAGCTATTCGTTCATTCACATAGGTCTTCTCCAATGGGCCTGTGATTCAACATATCCATCTCTGCTTTGTCAGACGACACTGCTTTTGATATCAAATTGTAGACTGATTGTGAATCGTTTAAACTGACATCAAAGGTCTCGAGGATGTCATTCAATTTACTAACGATGGACATTATACAGTCATTATTTATACGAGCATTCATCGAACCAATGAGTTGATAATGATGTGTTCTCGCATATTTCGTTACATTGTTAGACAAGGAAAATTCAGGACATATCTTGTTTAACCCTGTGAAACCAGACCAAATCTACACCGGACGGCCTTGTTAGGTAATATACCTTTAACTCCACCAAATACTTTCATTGCATGATGTTTCTGCTCGATACCATGATCTGGGCCAATAACACTAAATGCTGCAACAGTTTTATTGACTGAAAAATCTCCGTCTAAATACTGCCATGTATCGGGTTCTTTCTCTTTCAACTGTTGCATTTGTGCTAAGTACTCTGGCATTAGATGGGCATAGTTGTGAAGGTCGTGCACGAAAAAGTATGTAATCATCAGATCAAGAGCAGAAATGGGCAAGTTCCAATTGTCTTGTCATGTAGCACATGTGGGGAGAAGTAACATCTCTTACATAAACACGAAGTTTCTCAAAAATTTTGCTTAGTGTGTCAATGAATTATCACAGTTTTGTAAATTGGTGAAGATTTCAACTTCACTAAGAGTATTAATCAGTTAATGGGTACGCCGAAGTGTAGGATCGGCTGAACTCTGATTTTCAAAGTTCAGCAGATATACTGATACAAGCGACTTGAGTTTGTCATCAACATCAGGGTATTTGACTAAAATTGCTTGATGTATAGTTTATGCAAGGCAAGGTAGAGGGCCATGCATGCTTCCCCAGCATGTTTCATATGCATTCTGTGTAGAATCTGGTTTAACGAAGCTGGCCCATAAATCCCGGCCTCGATGAAAAATTGGTCTTGTCTACTACACGCAACATACTTTCAAATTGCTATAAGGAAAGCGAATACAATATGAAGTTCGCCAGGTCGGAATACAAGATTGTGGTTGGTATTTTCTTTTGCACGAAGTTGCAATGCTTTGGCATATAACTGGAGGTCTACGGAAATTATTGTTTTACCTTGCTTTGATGTAGTAATAGTGATATTCTGGCTAATACGCAGTGCCTCGTAAAGGTTAACCCAGTCTGGTGATGTACCAGGGTATAGTGGGAGGCCACAATAGATTGTTATCGGCAGTGCGTCAGTGATCATGGAGTTATGGGCTGCCCATGTTGGAGTTCCATTTTCTGAAATTTGGTTTAATGTGTTTGTAAGAAATCAGATATAATCCCACTTCCGGTAAATACCTGCGTCAACTGTATCTGAAACAAACGTCGGATAATTAGGATTTGTAGGATCAGGTTTATACTAAGTGTATCACGGGTGGTTGTTGTAGTCATTGTTTTATATACAATTTGTGCAGTGCCATGAAATTCTTCTTTGCCATTGGGAGTGTCATTCTTAAGGTCGCAATTGCCAATGGCGAAGTACAGCGGAACAGCGTGCTGTATTGATGTTGGTATATAAACAACATTATTTTCACTCATCCTCTTGATAACAGAATTTGCTTATGATCATGTCGATAGTCACTTACAAGACTGGCGGTATGATCAGCGAACAAAAAGAAGAAGATAGAATTTGCTAAATCTTAAGCACCTTCTCATAAACAATAGAAAAATTCAATGTAGCTAACATTTTCTCAAATGTCCTTGCTTCTGGTTTTCTTATGAATTAAAATCCCCTAATCTAACGGTAAATGACGGTTCATTGGCTTGATAGAAGAGTTTCGTACAACTAGTCTCGGCTGAATAGTTTAATTGGCGATTGATTTTTGTACTTTGTACTATAACTTATGTAAAATTGCCAATAGCCTGTTCAATGTGCGAGCATTTTTTCTCTGTCTTCAATACGGTGCTTGATCCAGCAGTAATCCGCTTGATCAGAGTTTTTAGTAGATCAGGTGATTGGTAGTCATGGAGGGAACCATTGACCTACCAGAGGTTGCTTTTATTTATATCGCTCTGGACTAACTTGGCTGCTCGAAAAAGGAAATCGGCATCATCACTTATATTATCCAGTGCCGAGTCAACAATCTCATTCTTGGTCTTTGTCGAGTAGATTTTTTCTGATTTATATTGACTCTTTGGCTGAATGAATTCATTGTCTGGTATGCTTTCACTAATAAATTGTTTCAATGGACCTTTCTTGTTTTAGCTACGCTCCGCCCAGCACTAGCTAAGCTCCACCCACACCTCGCTCGTGTTCGGATCAATCGATCTCTGAACGCCCTGACTATCTATTTCAAGAAAACTATACAGGTAAGCTGTTGAATATTTTGAAACTAATTTGACTGGGTGCTGTTGCTGCCTAATGCAGCAACAGCGCCAAGTCAAATAAGTTTCGAAATATTCAATAGCATGTTTATTAAATAGCAAAGAATTACAAAGACATACAACGTGTCAGACCATTTGAGATTTGGCGACGGTCGATATGGAACCCCTTGTGACGTAATGATTATGACGTCATCATACAAGCGTTGAGATGAATATGACGTCATGCGAGGTCTGATGGTGGATGGATACTCTGGAAAGGTGAATTAGCACTTGGAATTAGAAGCAATATTATTATGCTGATTGTCTTGCAGGAGATTAATGTATCATAGAGGTGCCATTTGGATACAATAACTCACACTGAATCACACTCAGGATTTCAATGCGATAACTTGGAATGTTTGGTCTATTTACCTAGTTTCCAGATCTTCCCCTGCTTTTTCGACACCTGGTTTGGTATATATCCAGCACCGCTTGCGATATTGAACATCATTTTCTACTGCGTCAGAAGGATCTGAAAGCATATTTAATCGTATAAAGAAACTCTTTTCAATAAACTATTGCGCATTTTCGATCATCTTTATTCCTTTTTCTTTAGTCATGACTTTATGTAACCGACCACCTGGCATCTGGCAAATAATGTAGAGATCCGAGTCATCTGGTGACGATACCGATCAAGGCTGTTTCTGCGATATCTCTGTATTGTTGCTCGTGGATGTTGATAGGTTACGTGTTTGTGAAGAAGATAGTCGACCTTGTTTCAGTGATGCATTATGTTTGCTGGTTGCCTTTTTGTACCTTTCGGTGGAGTGTTTTAAGTTCCTCTCGTTCATTATACAATTGTAGCAATCCGTATGAGAACAAGCATTGTATTCTAACAGTTTGTCTATAGTTAATGAATTTAATCGTCGGTGCCCAGGTTTAACATTGGCATCTCTGAGACTTTCATATTCGCTGAGAAAAGTCAACACTTTTTCAAAGATTCTGGCTTAGGATTTTGCAAGCATGTTTGCGAGTGATTGTTGGCAAACAACGCATAGCGAGAAATTTGTTTCCAACCACACTCTTTTGGGCGCTGATCCAGCTTTAGTGATTAACCTAAATATGTAAAACATTTTAAATTCTTTTTATAAAGACCAATTATTCCAGCGAATGATGAGTCTCGCTGTTCGGCTATTTTCCAATGGCATTGCCATTGCTATTTTAACCCCAAAAATATCTCCATTACTTTGGGAACACACGAACAACATGTGATGCAAGGTTGGTCGCTATCCATGAATCAGAACCTGAGCTATCATGCCCTGACACATGCACACAAAGGGTTATTGCAATAGTCTTGCAACACTTGCAAGACTGAATACTAATAGTAGAAACTAGAGTAAAATATAATATTTTTGGAAGCTCCCACTTGAATAACTGTCTTATTTATCGAGCAGATTATTCCAGTGTGATGTTTTCTAAAACATTTTTTCTTGGCCTATTTGTGATTTTAGGACGTCTACATAAGCGATCTCTGGTTACAATCCCAGTACTTAGTGTCAGAGAATCAGGGAAATGTAATTTTTGTAACCGGATTTGACCATCAATGACTTATAATTCATAGATTCTAACCTCAGATTCCGATTCAGCACCAAAGGATTGTATATGGGGGCAGCTGTTTCCAACAATTTGGCGATATTTTGATTTTGACTATATTTAGGCATGCACAAATTTACAAACATGACTAAATATAGACGTATAAAAATGCCAAACATATCTTTGGCATTGTTTAGACACTACATATGCAGAATAAATCAAGAAATGCTTTAAACAGTTAATGCACACCGGAATACAATTGCCTCCTCGCTATAACCTCCACGGATGACTATCACAAAATGTTGCAGGCAGACGTTTTCCTGAGAGTTACTGATTACACACCACCACTCACTGTACATAACTTTGAAGGACACTTTATTGGGACTGACCAGTGCAAAGCTGACGCAATTCTAGAATGGTTCAAGCGACAGTTCAGCGACCACGGTGATAATCCCTTGCACCCATTCTCAGGTGACTTTAGACCATTACTAATACCAATTAAAAGACTAGAAGTTCAGAAGGCACTGAAACCACTGAAAAATGGACGTATATCAGGGCCTGATGGCATGAGCAATGAACTATTCAAATATGCATGTGACATTATTTCAAACCCGATCATGCACCTAATCAATTCAGCTTTTATGCACCACCTTCTCATCGGTGCTGTAGGTCAAGGCACCCTTATCACGCTACCCATGCTCAAGAAGCCACCAGGCCGCCAGCAATCTGCGGCCCATTATGCTCGTTGACAGAATATGACAAATCCTATCCAATGTTTCTCTATGCCACATCCGAGACAAGATCGATAGTTTCACTGGCTCATGTCAAAATGACTTTAAATGTAGACGAAGCTGTGAAGATATTGTATGTACTCAATGCATGCTTGTGTCAGTAGTCATGCCCACACATCGGGATTTCCGCAAAATATCAAGAGCCTTTGACGCAATTAAACGCCCAAAGATCCTAGATATACTACGCCAAGCCAGTTGCAACGAAGATGACGTATTACTAGTGAGACTACTACCTACACACCAAGCTGAGCGTACGAGTCAAGTCAATGAAGTCTGCAGAGTTTGAGACATCAATCGGCTCCCGACAGGGAGATGCTCTATGCCCTGTGCCTTTCGCCTGTTACCTGGCTGTTGCATTGAAATCTATGCGGGAAAATGCTGCAAGACCAACCCCCACCTCCGATGTCCATACTGTGTATGCCGTTAGAGATGGAATATGCCGACTTCATAGACGAGGAAAGGAAACCATTTGATGAACTACTCCCAATAGCTGCAAAGAGACTAAAAATGAGAATTTGTTTATGAATGAATCCAAGTTCCTATCGACAAAGCATGAAACTAAAGAAATTAAAGAAAATGACGATCCACTTAGTGGCAGCGAACACAATGGAGGGAAAGTAAAATTATGGGTTCACTGTTCTGTTGTACTGCTGATATTGCTGTATGCTGCGTCATGGGGAACATATCGTTCCAGTTCTGGAAGCTATGGATTCATGGATCAGACGCCCTTGACAAAAGGACTACTGCGCATCCTCGAAGCTGTATAACTGTAACCGTGGGCATATCCAAATGCAGCTCTAGACAAACTTGATGCCTGCCGCACCATCACAGATACCCGCACCATCACTGGACACCTATGGCCAAACAGCATAATTTAAAAATATGTGTAATACATTGCCGCCGTCTGCAAAGATGCAACATGCGTGGCCTTGCGCTAAGGACATCGGAAGACATACTACCACAGTGAGCCTTGGAATTCTCCCTGTTGGGAGCCAGCAAATATAAAGTCACGAGAGAACGTCATTGCATATATATGTTAAGTACGCTGCGAGGTGCCCTCGAGCAAGCAGGCCTCGGTTTACTCAGATCAAGAATGGACATAAGGAAGCTAAACATTTTAGCTTAGGACACGGTACAGTGGTTAAACGCGATGAAGAACTGATTGCAACTCACCTTTCCAGAGTATCCATCTATCATCTGACATCATAGGATGCCATAATCAGCTAAGTGGCGTGTAGGATGACGTCATAATCATAACTTCATAACTGATTCTATTTGGCCCGTCTTTAACTCTTAATAGTCCGACACGGTGTACGAATTGTATGTCTCTACTAGATAATAAACATGCTGTTGAATATTTTGAAACTAATTTGACTGGACGGTGTTGCTGCCTATAGCAGTAACAGTGCCCAGTCAAATTAGTTCCAAAATATTCAATAGCTTACCAGTATACTTTTCTGGAAATTAATAGTCGGGGTGTTCAGAGATCGATCGATCCCAACCCGGACGTGGTGTGCGTGGAGCTGGGATTGAAATGGGCGGGCATAGCTAAAAGTGCAAAGGTCGTCTCTAGGATGTTTCTACTACTACAGCCGCAGAATACAGTAATCATACGCACTGCTTGTTAAATGATGAAATGTCCAGCTCATCATAATGATTTGTTGCGATTTAACAATCTGATCTCATGGAATCCAAGACACAAGTAAGGATTTAAGATTCAAATAGTTCATTTATTTACTACAACTACATGCTGGTGATTTCAGTCCATTTTGTAGATATCTGAAATGAAGAGAACAGATAACATAATACAAGTAAGGTATTGAATGCACTACGTAAGCAGTATGCTGTTTCACTGTACGTTGTAAGCGATTCTATTATTTTTCTAAGTGCTGGTGGGTGGGGGGGGGGGCGTGGACAAGTTCTCCAACTCTTCCCCAGTCCCCACCCCACCCACCCCCAGTAGCTACACTACTGACCACAATAATATTCCAGGTTATACAACTAAGATCTAGTAGTAGTAGCAGCAGTAGCAGCAGTATTATTAGTAGTGGTAGTAGTAGTAGTAGTAGTAGTAGTAGTAGTAGTAGTAGTAGTAGTAGTAGTAGTAGTAGTAGTAGTAGTAGTAGCAGTAGCAGTAGTAGTAGTAGTAGTAGTTAGTAGTTAGTAGTAGTAGTAGTAGTAGTAGTAGTAGTAGTAGTAGTAGTAGTAGCAGTAGCAGTAGCAGTAGTAGTGGTAGTAGCAGCAGCAGAAGCAGCAGTATCAGCAGCAGTAGTAGTAGTAGCAGAAGCAGTAATAATAGTAGTTGCTGCTCCCAGTCAAATTAGTTACAAAATACTGAATAGAATGTTTATTAAATTTCAAATTCATCAAACCATACAACTCATACACTTTATGATGGACTTTTCAATTTTCCTGATGGATTTATACGATTGTGGCATCAACTAACTAGCGACATATTTTATTATGACGTCACGGCTTAAAGGAATATTTATTATTTTATAAAACATAGACATTCCAGGGGGAGCTTTTTATAAACATATCTCTCACAATGATTTTCAGATGGGCCACATTTTATAACGTGTTTTCTGAATGGATATTCCTGACATTCGGTGGGCCACGTGTGTGGTATCTACGTTAATCTACATTACATACTAGTCCCCTTAAACTCTTACTTGAAACCTGTCAATCATTGTTATGTGCGGCGCCATAACACAACCCAGCGTGACAGAATAATTCCACAAATTATAACATGTTACTTACTACTTCTTAATAATGGAAGATATATCCCTTCATTAAGGGCACTATCTCCTTGTCCCTATACGTTGTACAGAAAGCCCTGCCAACAAAATATAGTCCCGCGTAGACTGCCCTGTACACGTAAATAATCACACCGGCTGCGCTGACATTGGGGTAGGAATACAAAAAAACCTACAATGTGTGGTCTTGCCTGTTTATATTTGCAGTTAATCACTTTCCTCTTTCGTTAGAAACAACCGGGTATAACGCGGCATTATTTTTTTCGAAAACATATTTGTTAGTCACACATGCAGTATCCCAGAGATCAAATGGCAGAAAATGATGCCATTATTTTGGAGACTAGAAATAATAGTGAACTTAAGAATCTAAAGAAAGAGAAAGCGATAGCTTCAGTTACACATTGCAAAAATATCAGTTATTGTTGCTTGTTGATGAAGAGTGAGACATTGCCTACTCGTCCTGAAATTCGCGAGGCCTCCAAAAAGCTTGATGTTGCACAAGATGTTGCCATCAATGCCATGGACATTTTGTCAGTCGAGCATAATAGGATATCAGATAATGTAAATAAGGTCAACATAAACCATGCACTTGAGATCATCGAACTGACATATTCAGAAGCATAGAATCATATATGCCATGTTTCTTAGACAACAAGCGGGACGAACTGAGCGCAATCTCCTCAAGTGGCCAGGGCCGAACTTAAAGTTCTCACCTATTCATAAAAGATACATATCCTAGCCAAAGTTATGACTATTTATTACTTTCTGGATACGTTAATTACCTAGGACTGCAGCCGATATTTTAGATAGATATTTGCTGGCTCTATTATCTTCGCCGGTGAGCAATTGTTGGTATAAAACCATTCTCGTAGTGCTAATACTAGTCATTCTTCTGCTGGCTTCCACGTTTAGCGCATAGAGGTGCATAGCGTAGTTCAATAGTAATTGTGTATTTCCTATGGTGCAAGTGACAACAGATATATTTATAACAAGTTTAGTGAAAACTGTTGCTGCCTATAGCAGCAACAACTTTCCGTCAAATTGTTGTCAATATAACCAGCTGATAATACAGTTGTCACTAGAAAAGGATTTGATAACAATTTGTCTGCAAATCGTCCACGCAACAACTTTCAATCAAATTGCTCTCAAAATAATCAGCAGTGTAGTCAATGTTGCAAGACTTGCTGAAGATATTTCGAGCAACCTTACTGACAATCATTTCTGACTACGGCAGCAATAGCGTTGTCAAATTTTTCTCACTTGCACAGCGCCCAAAATTTCCGGGAACAATTTTGAACACTAAGTAAAAATGTTCTGTTAAATATTTTGAACCTAATTGGATTTGAAGACATTGCTGCCTATCCAATTATGTGCAGAATATTCAACAGTATCTTGTTATTTTGTGTTTGAAACGTGTTACACTATTTCTGAGCTGTACTGTATAAGACGGATGTGGACAAATCCCATAGCCCTCTGAGCTCAGGGGCCCCTAGCAGCAAAACATTCAATTTGTGGGCTTGCCTCTTTATATTTGGATTTAATGTTTTTCCTCTCTCGGAAAAACATGAAAATTGTAATGTTTTGTCAACTTTCACTAGAAATTGAAAGGTATAATGTGACATTAGTTTCTGGAACCATTATTCGTTAGTCAATTGTGCAGTACATCCCAAATTGGAATAGGGTCATCAAAACATATGTATGTAAGCAAAATAACACGTCATATAGGCTACTTTGGGTAACAGATTGGATCTCTCAATCCTTTGGACCGGTAATGATGCCAGTTTCCTGGTCCACTAATTTGACAGACTGGATCCCGGCTCGTGGTGAATGGTTAGAGGTTTATCTCACTAACCTATTCGTCTTTATTGGCAGTTGATCCAAACATCTTCATTGTGCATGCAATTATGAACACCAAACGCGTGGTGATAGCATTCATTTACGTGCGCTTCGGTACCAGAGCAGCGAACATCATCGAGAAGAATAGGTTCGCTTTGTGTGCTCGGGTAAATCGGTTGTGATTGCCGTCTGAATGCCATTGCATTCTCGGATCTAATAATAATAATAATAATAATAATAATAATAATAATAATAATAATAATAATAATAATAACAGTAGTAGTAGTAGGAGTAGTAGTAGTTGTTGTTGTTGTTGTTGTTGTAGTAGTAGTAGTAGTAGTAGTAGTAGTAGTAGTGTGTGCATGTGTAAATGATGTCACACGTACGGCTGGTTAAGCATTCGACAGAAGACTTTAGCTGCATTCCTACTAAAGCTATCATCGCAGACAGATCCCCATCTACCTTTGTACTGCACCTCCAGTTTGCCAAATGTGCTGTTGCCTGACGTGAGGCGGACAGCAATGTCGTCTTGTGCTTAAATAATAATAATAATAATAATAATAATAATAATAATAATAATAATAATAATAAAATAATAATAATAATAATAATAATAATAATAATAATAATAATAATAGTAATAATAATAATAATAACTAGAAGACACTTACTGAAGTAACTGTAAGTTTCCGATGGCTGGCCATTAAGACACAGTATAAGGTCTCTTCTACCATGACAATTTAATGTCTGTGTAAGTGAAATTTATTTCTGCCATAACTGAAAACTGGTAACTGTGAGAAGCAAGAGGTCCCCTTCCACCTGGGACTAGGACCCATGGTGGTGGAAACATGAAAGGACGTCACAGGATAATCATCTATTATGTCCACTGACCTTTTCTGATGAAAGGGAGTTCATGTCTGTCAACAATGAAACCTGGTAACTTTGAAGATCAAGGTATGTCCTTCATTCTGGCTATATGACCCAGGGTTCAGATTAACATCAAAGGATAACTTCCATTATGTCATGGACATTTTCTGATGAAAGTGAGTTTATTTTTGCTAAATACTGAAACATGTATATTTGAGGCTCACTAGTGAGCCATGGGTATGGGATACAGGGCGGATGCCAGCATTAGAAGATGCAACAGGGTATCTTCTAACATGTCCATTGAACTTCTCTGATGAAAGGATGTAACTTTTGTCGAAAGCAAAAACTGGTTTCTCTAAGGCCCAAAAATTGCCCATCCGCATAAGTATATTACAATGGGTGTGGGTGGGGGAGCTGGCTAATTATAATGTTAAAGGAATTCTCAGGCTATCCTCTAACATTCTCATTGAACTTCTCAGATGAAAGGGAACTCAATTTAGTCAAAAACGGCAATTGGCAAGTTTGAGGCCCATTGATGCCCTTGCACATGGGCCTGTGACACAGAGGTTATGGAAATATTATATTATCTAATATGTCTACTTAACTTCACTGCCAAAAATAAAAACTGGCAATTTTGAGGTCATAACCTTCCACTTGGGCATGTACCCCGAAGATCTATTAACATATCCAGGACTCTATTGGTAACATTCGGGACAAGTATGGTAGTGATCTGATCAAAACTCTAGTTGTAGTTCTACTTCAAATATCAATACTGTTAATCTACACACATTTCCTACGGGGTATTTTACCCAATGAAAAGCTGGATAGCTCGAAACCCCTTAGGCAGACCCAGAACAATAGCCATACCACACGGTTCCAGACTAAGTAGCAGAAGTTGACTAAGTTTGGAGTTGATCGGATGAAAGTGAATTCATGTCTTCCAAAAACGAAAACTGCTAATTTTCAGGCCCAAGTGGTGCCCTTCCACATGGCTATGTGATCCAGCGGTGATGGCACACGGTATCTTCTAACATGCCCATTAAACTTGCGTGATAAAAGGTAAGTTATTTCTGCCAAAAAAACTAACTTTAAGACCAAGGGGCGCCCTTCCCTTGCATATGTGACCCATTGTTTGATGATAACATTAACGGAAGTCACAGGCTATCTTTTAACATAGCTATTGAACTTCTCCGATGAAATTGGAGTCATTTCCGTCAGGAAAACGGAAACTGGCAACTTTTGATGCCCAAGGGGTACCCTTCCACATGGGCCTGTGACCCAGGGGTGATGGAAACATGAAAGAATGCCACAGGGTATCCAGGGACGGATCCAGGAGGTCATTTGCCGGGGTGGGGTGGGGTGTGGGGTGTGGGGTGGGCGCACCCAAAATTTCAAGGGAGTAACATTTGAAAATGGGCTAATTCCGCCACCAACAGGTAAGTTAAAAAACAAATTGACAACCCTGCCGGGGGGGGGGGGGGGCACGTGCCCCAGAGTGGTATTGCTAATTGCTTACGCAAACAGGCAACGGTAGGCGAAACATCACATTCTCCAACAAGCAATGGATTCCGATGGTTACATTCAAGAATGCTCTTCTCTGTTCCATCACAAAGGATAGAGTATACAAATCCTGTAGTGCCATTCTGCTTTGTAACTCCCATAGATACACCATAATGCCGACTGCGGATAACAGCATTATCTCATTAATAATCGAACTTCAAATTATAGACCTTGAGCTGATCAAATTAGTATCGGTGATAGCAATGCTTATTTTAGAGATGTGGTTATTGTATCTCCACACGCAAATTTTAAAGAACGCACACGCGTACGCTCGTGCATACATAGGTTGAGAATTGCCAATAGGAGATGCTCTATATCATAATAGTAAATATTCTCTAATATCAAATGAAACCTATTGTGAAATCCGTGTGATTGTCTATGATGGGTATTTCCCTCCCCATGGCCGTGGACGTGCTGTGATGATGATGGGTTATAACAGGTACAAGCTCATCGAAATTGCATGGGCCCACGTCAATGATTGGTTCCCGAAGGAACAAACAAGGAAAAAATAGAATATACGCAATTTAAGATGTTGCTGGGATGTTGCCTGATGCTATACGAAATGCTCTAAGAAACCGTTTCCGTACGTACAGATACGCACACCACCTAGATCCGGCCTTGCTTACCTGTATCCAAGCATACGACAGTACACTTTCATGTTCATAGGGTTAATGTCATAGCCACATAGAGGTCCAGAAGCCAAGTAGTATGAGAACTGTATCTGTCCGTACGTCTCATTGCCATTTGCCAGAGTCACTTCCAAATTGCTTCCACCTATCATAAACAAAACACTTTTCAAAAGGACACCTTTCAAATTATGGCTTATTATGGACGAATCCGATCTGTCAGTCAAGTATATGGTGTTGAGGAAGCAATGGACCTGCCCAATTTTAGCCATGCCCAGCGCATTTCTAGCCAAGCCCCAGCCACCACTCGCTCGCGTTGGAATCGATTGATCCCTGAATTCCCTGACTATCAATTTCTAGAAAACTATACAGGTAAGCCGTTGAATATTTTGAAACTAATTTGACTGGGTGCTTTTTTGCCTATGGCAGCAAAAGTGCACAGTCAAATTAGTTTAAAAATATTCAACAGAATGTTTATCAAATAGACATACAATTGGTACAACCACGCTTTAGTCCGTCGTCAATTATGCGTTCTTGACGAACTTGTATACGTCAATCATTCCGTGAAAGAGGAGTCATGTCCTCTGGATGGTGGGGCAGTGGTAGATCACTTGCCTCCCAAACGTTAGGCAGAGAGTGTCGCAGAATTACCTGGCTACGAACCTCATTCGTGTTGAAAAATTGAAAAAGGTAAAAGTTGCATTCCAGATGATGACAGAGCTATATCCTAGTGACAGGGTTCGTAGAACTAATGCTTGACGATAATAAGCAACTACTACATTGCCTGACTATGATGTGCCTGCCTATTTAATGTAGGTGATCATCCGATTAAAGGCTGTAGCTTTCATAGACTGTCCATTCTTACTCTGTACTTATGTTAAGTGATGACGTCACTCATAACGCGACTTTCCTCTTGTGACTGTTCACGATAAATAACACGTGTTGTTCAATGGCCGTCGTGCGAGAAAGGTCTATGGCCATGAAACTGAAATTCATGGCTAGGCCTGGCGTGCGCGGGAAGCAGACGACGATCACATTGAAGTGAGGTATTAAATAATCTGTTCTTTAATGTTTTTTAAAATTATTATTTGAACCGTATTTTGTTTATGCCGTCAAGCTTTGTCATCCAGAGAATCATTTAATTAGCGTTATTAACTTTATATTGATCACAACACGAGCGGATCCCGGTTTTCGTATCACCGCCATCTTGTTTTTTCCGGGATTTCATGGGTCTCCAGTCTAACTAAATTGAGTCTCCACTCTCGAGTGCTGATTTTAACGAACTGTTATCAATTTTAAGAACATCCTAGAACGTCGAACTTTGTTTATTACTGCCGAAATCTATTTTATGTCGCTTAATACTATTCTCTACCTGTGCCTCCTGACTGACGACACCGACGCCCTTAAATTCATAAAATACAACACACGCACTGATCTTATTATTTCAACAGCAACAGGTTATGATTCTAATTTCCAATCTCATGATGTTTCGTTTACATACACTAGGTTTTCAGTTCAATTTTTCCCGTTTCTTGATCTTTTTATTCGCATGGCATTAACTTAATGTATTTCTTCTTGATTTCATAGCGTTACCTTTGATTTCCATCTTACTTTAATATGCTAAGATATGCTATTTTAGCCTAATTTGCCTTCTAGATTTAATTTCACGGACGTTCACCCAGACCAAAACCCAAGTTATATCTTTACCCAATAAAAGCTAGGTACCCCACTCCACCTCGCCCCACCACACCCCTCCACTTCACACCCCAACTCAAACAACAACACGCCAACATACACACGTACGCACGCAGGCATTCAAACACACGCACGCACGCACGCACGTGCACACGCCCACGCGCACGCACGCACGCACGCACGGATGCACGCACACACGCACAGGCCTTGCGACAGTACTTTAGGAGATAACGACAATGCCACATCCATCCTAAGCAGCAAATTAGTTTTTGTTTATTTTACTTTTCAAAATAGTATTTAGACCCATGTGACACGGGGCTTATGGATGAACTTCTGTTGGTCCCCGAAACAACCACAAAAATGTGTTGTTTACGTATTCGCTTGATCAGTTTTCTCTTTACAATTCAGCTTTGTTTTGTACCGCAGTGTACACAACTGTCTGAAACATGTTCGGAAGTTTCATTTTCTGAATTCCCAGATAATTAAAATGCGAGTAAAATGTTTGATGGTCTGATACTTTGACGGGAAATTGTGTCAAGTGTTTGACATATTTTATCTTAGAATATAATGGATGTTTTCTGATATAGCATATATATTCTTCGATTGATACATGACTACCTGAAAATAATGAGGATCTTATTTACGTAGTAAAGCATTTAAATGGCCAAAACTGGATTCTACAATAGGCTTGAGAAAGACGTTAATTTGCAGGCCAATTAAAGATAATTTATGAACAGTTACGACTGGAATGATGGGCTCGATAATGCAGCTAGTCCTCACAGTCATAATTTTCAAAAATAGTTTTACCTAACCTGGCAGATCTCCAGACATTTACTAAACCAAACTCTTTATTTCGACAAATTCTGACATAAATGGTTAATTCATACACATATACAGGCAAAAGTCAATACGTGGATTCGATGGAAACACATTTTACTGTATCAAAGTGCTGTTATATATTTAACATAGTACCTATATGTAAGGGAAAATGAGGATTGAGCTGGGTACCGGGTACCTGTTGGGGTCGAGTACAAGCAGCTGTACTGAGGCTGAGTACGAGTACATAGTAAATGTACTCAAGTACGAGTACATATACATGTTAATAACAAAATGGCATCCATGGTGGCTATGGAGGCGGTGGAGGAGAACATCCATACTATAATATTACCATGTGTTTGCTATATCGGGTGGAGTCTGACAGCCTTGAAATTTAGATAAAAAGGTTTCATTAGTGTCATTAGTCAAACGCTTGTTATATTATTCCCGATAAGCATATCTACTACAGCATTTGCCATTTTCCAGGCAAACATCCAGAAATTCAATTTTAAAACAACTGTTTAAAACAAATCACTACATGTATGAAAACATATTACAAGGCAGACCAATTTCAAAATTTTGAGCAGATACCATCAAGTCAGTCAAATTGTTTTCAAATATTTACTAGATTTCATATCACCTCTCTGAGAACCAGTGCTTTGAATTTTAAATGAAAAGAATAAAGTATGCATATAATATTTGTCTAGAAAAAGGATAAGTACTCAGCATGTACTCTTAAGTACTCAAAAGTATAAGAAGAGAGTATGTACTCAAGTACAAGTACAAGTACTTTGGAAATGTACTGAGGCTGAGTACAAGTACATGTACTCATAAAAAGGCACGAGTACTGAGTACATCCGAGTACTTGAAAATATGTACTCCAGTACACGAGTACTGAGTACATGAGAACATTGGCCCCAACCCTGACCTGTATGGATGTACTATAGAGGACAGAACTGATACTAGTGAATTTATTTAGCAGTAAAACGGAAATTTTGATCTATTGCCGTTGATGCATACCTAAGAATAGGTGTTTTGTAAAACACAACATGTATTTAACCACCTCCGCATAATACATAGTAATTAACGTAGATTTCATTGCTAGTTATAATCAGAATGTCATGAAATATTTATTTAAAAATAAATACATGTAAAACAGCTTCAAGTTTAAGATCACAAGTTCTTTATATCACTATGTTATTGATTTGGCAGCTGAAAACAGGCTGTCCATCAAACCTGTCTTCAGCTATCAAATCAATAACATAGTGAAATAAAGAGCTTTTGAGCTGTTGTACATGTATTTATTTTAAAATTAACATATCTTGTATCCTATGTGTGTCTAGGAGGTGGGTGGGAGAGGGGCGGTTGCTGGCTCATCAGCAATAAATAAATCGGTCCATATTGACAATTATCAAGTAAAATTAAAAAGTTTAGTTTAAAAAAAGCTTTATTTCAATAACTATGAACATATGTGAGTAATAATATTGCACAGAATGTATCACTATTATGTCTTTTACCCAGATGAGTAATAACAAAGAATTTGAAAACAAAAGCATTAGATAAGACATGAATCGATGCAGCTTGTAGACGTTAAAGAATAATGATGATATATAGCAAATATATATTAAATATCCCCTAAATTGTGTGTAAGAAGAAAATAACGCACTACAGATGGCAATCTGCCATTGCATAATAACCACAGTAACCCCCCCCCCCCCCCTCAGCCCTCCACTCACACACCCCACCCCATCCCAACGCAACACACACGCACGCACGCACGCACTCACGCACGCACGCACGCACGCACGCACGCACGCACGCACGCACGCACGCACGTACACTGCTGATCAGATTTTATCTAGAAAATTGCAATTTTTTTACAGAAGATGTCCATTTGCAGATCAAGAGAAGACTATTTTTGAAGATTTATGACTCCAGCGTGCATCGAGTCAGTCCTAATCAATCATTCCTGTGAAAGATTTTCAAAAATATTCTGCTCTTGGTCTGCAATTTATCAAGGCCCCAACAAGGGGTTTTACATGCCCACTTGGCTGGTGAATCACAAATAGTAGCTCAATATCTACTTTACTGGATTTAGTAGAAAACCAAGGATGCACACTGACCGCACAATTAAACCTCCGCAACCTTTAGTTCCATTAGCCCAATTCTGTTAAAATCAAGAATAAATCATCTCTTATAAACCATCAGAAAGTTCAAGACGGGTTTCTATTAGAGAATGTCTCTTTGCAAGCCAAGAATATTATTTTTTTTAACGTTGCTAGTGGAATGGCTGCCTATCTTATTGATTCAGGTATTCAGCTGGTAAATAAAAAAAATAGTGGCATGTAAGCTGACATTGATTTACTAAGAGGCTTAATTCTTTACCATTTGATGGTCAAGATTGTTTGAGAAAATCTAAATTATTGCTCAGTTAATGTCCATTTGCAGGTCAGTAAGCAACAATTTCTGGAAATTTACCACTATAATGACTGGCTTCCTTATTGATGCAGGCATTCCAGTGAACAAGTTTCAAAAATAGTCGTCTGTTAGCCTGCAAATGGGCATTCCTCAAGACTATTGCATGGACCACTACTGACCGGCTTGACCTTTAAAAGGTTAAAAAGCCTGTGAATACCCTTATTATCTCAACATAACCATTGAAATCTTTTCTTTGCAGGTTTGTGATAATTGTGTACCAATGCCTACTGTAGAAAAAATGTTAGCATGAGATGCAAGATGGATGCCCTTGATGATTTTTATGGTTTAAAATACTCAATGACTTAAAGTACTTGACGCACTAACTAGATTACCTCCCGAGCGTATATTTGCTCAGTTGAATATGTGATGTGAAAGTCATTTTGTGTTAACCAGTCACCATCACAGACAATTGTACTCAGCTTAGATAACATCAATTCAGTCCTGAATACACTGTGTGTAGACCCTGCATTAGAAGCTGCATTGTCCTACCTATTGCTTATAACTCACTCTGAACAATCTTATATAGGCCAAGGCCTAGAGAAGAGTATTTAAAGAGTCAATGAAAGGGTTAAATGCTTCATACCGCCGAAACATGGGTTTAATATATTCCCTGTCTCAACAAGTACCCATACCTGGAATATTATTTTGAAAACCATGGATTCAAAAAATGTGTCTCATATTTTAACACAATGAATATTTCAAAAGAGTTATTTCTCATTTAAACGCATTACATGTTCTGCCATGCATCGTGGATCTCCATAGAGTTTGTACTGGTCATGAAAATTTCAAATTCTGTAATTTTGTATGAAGGAAGCTTGGAAAACATGGAGAATCGACATATTTTCTCATAGGTCATAGAAAATTATTTGTCCATGGTATCTTGTGCCAGCATATTTATTTCAAGACAATTATACACCAATGTATAAACACCATTATTTGGTCTTCAACGTAGACAAGGTCGAGAAAATCGTGTTATTTTAGTAATAGAAAATGCATTGAATTTCTTAATGTAAGATAAGTACAAACTCTGTCTTCAATTTTGGCCTGTTTTCTTTACCTCAATCCTAGAAATGTTAAGAAATGTTTTTAAAATGTGTCTGAGATGGTGGCGAGAAGGTCTACAAAATCAGCTTCACAGTATGTGACTATACTTACAGCCCTTTGTTATCCTGTCATGTTTTTACCCTAGAAAATTATGGAGTTATGAGATACCAAATTCTTGAAACCATAGAAAATTCTATATTTGCTGCTATAGGTTAAGGAAATGTATTGAAAATTGAAATATTGTCCAGCATATTGTCGCCGATCCCGTGCTCCGCTGGACGTGAAGATATACATTAGCATCGTAAACAGTGTCGCCTTTCTGATAGGCACTAGGACATCCGCATTAGCCACCGAATCTGCGGATGGGATTCTTCATCTCCGAGGGGAAGGTACTCTCGACTTTGCGGGGGTAGAGGTTCTCGCATAACCTAATCGATAGTATCCTTCCGCTGCCGCTAGAGGCCTTAACTGCAAAACATTTCGCTCTCTAGAAATACTGCCTCGAGCGGGATCACTTAAGTTAGGTTAGCCACATAAAGAAGGACTGCCTCCGGTCGACTGTGGAGAACATCGGATCAGCCGAACGGCAGCCACTAAACGTGGAAGTGAGGACTCTCCCTTTTCCCCCCACTCCAAAGTAGAAGCATAAGTCTCGTACCCACTTTAACCGGAAAATAGCCGACTTAGAAAAGAAATTAGTACCAACGGCTTCTCGACCAATTAACACCTTATATATAGACGAGAAGGACGATAGTAGCCGCTAGAAATGAACAGATCACAGGGTGAATTTCCGTTGTTTCTCCCCGAGCTGAATCCGCCCGTCCTTTTTCCCATCCCCCGATAAGTTAACGCCCGAGAGACTGCTACGCGTGGCTCGAATAGGCCCTTCCGCCTCCCGAGTGATGATTAGTGTATGTAAACGACGCCATATCCGACGCCGAGGACGTGAATTGCTCCTCTGACGGCATCGACTACACTATTCTGGCCGGCTGAAAATACTGTGCGCAAGGCTTCTCCCCTACTTAAACTAGATCAAATCCACCATCAACACCACCACCTCACCCCCAAACCCACGCCCCCCACCCCTTCACCCCCACCACAGTGCAAACACTCTCTCTCTCTCTCTCTCTCTCTCTCTCTCTCACTTGATAACGTTAGCGGCTCTCTGGCGCATTAGTGATCTCAAGAGAGAATCGCCTAACTTGGATGTAGGTAGATAAGATCGGAAGACCACACGCTGTACTCTCCGTCCTTTATATGCATACCAAGCCCTCATCGTGCATCACCACCTTCCTCCCGCAAGCACATCTCCATCCCTCTTTCATTGCGACCACCAAGGAACCACGCCGACCAGGAAGAGAAGATGTCAAACCAACGCCAACGACACCGACTGGCCACTCACACCGACTCCAGGATGATGGCAGCCTCCGCACCTCTCACTGGCATGAAGGCCACCAACAATGACGAGGAAGAGCTTGTCGCACCTCTTTTCAGGGATGGCCCAATCACCAGAGGCCGTGTCTGGAAGGAGATGACTGGCCGCTCCAGCTAGCAATTATTTGTGAGGGAGCCCCGTAGAGACGCCCGTGGGACAGCGTCGCAAGCTCCGAGATTCACCACCACCAACCTCTAGGAATTGGCTATTATGTAGACCATCCAACTGGCTGACCAAGCCACGCCAGATCGCAGACCGGCCGACCCAGAGCTCGAGAACATATATGTGGACTTGCACGACGACCGGACCAGCTCGCTGCGAACAGGCGCCAATGCACGGCGATCGCTCGGCCACAATTACGACATCCTCCTACAAGTCACGTAGTTGATTATGATGTCATAGGATTGCCTGTGAAACTGGAATCCTCAATAGGCATCGTGGGTTCGAGGTTTACCAAGTTTCATCTGATATGTATGTGCAAAATTGATAATGTTAGACTTTAAAATTACTAAATTCGCTTCTGTTATCGCTATGTAATGTGATGGATCCCTTCACCAAGGATGGTGCCGCCCCTTATAACGCAGGTTACTGTGCCGATACTCGCCAATACCGGGCCCGGTACCGGTCAAATAATCTGGATTCTTAAAGGTGCGCCTTTAACCATTTGAACACGAAAGGCCAAATAAGAAAAATCATCTGCAAGACAAGAACTATGTTGTTGAATATTTTGAAGCCAATTTAACTGGAGGCTGTTGCTGCAGCTTCCTTTTACATTAGTTTCATAATATTCAACAGCTTACCTTAGAATAGAGTTTCTGGGAATTCAGGCGTCTAATGGTTAATAATAGTTAATATCTATAAACATACCAAGACAGTCAATACCAATAGCTCTGTTATCTGTACAACTTGAGGAGCCCATACCACGATGCTGACATCTGGATAAATCACTTTCGTTACCTCGACACTGCACCCTCGACATTAACACTGGCATATCAGTGCTTTGTCCAAAGAAGCTGGGGTTCACTGCCATGGGAGCGATGCCTGATTGTCTTAAAAAATAAAACAGAGGACATGATGAAACATAATTAGTGTGATTTTGAGACGAGATATAGATGTTTCCAGTGATAAATCCCAGAAAGTCCTCCATTCACATTGATCGATCGGTCAGTTGTTCAGTCCATCAGTCGCTCGGCCGGCCGGACTGGTCGGTCGGTCGGTTGCTTTCTAGATTGATTCATTGATTGATTCATTGATTGATTCATTGATTGATTCATTGATTGATTCATTGATTGATTGATTGGTGCAAAGCTTTAGCACTAGTTGCATATTTCTTTATATAGACTTCTCTAAGGAAACCATTCAATGTCATTACAACAGAGACAATGTGTTCTGGGCAAATACGAGGCCCGCTAATGGCCTACTACTGGGCCATCAACCCACCTTTTCAAATAGTTGTCAAACAAGTGATATACTTACTCATATCCTACCATTCTGCATGCAACACGTGACTCTGGATTACCCCAACCGCTATCAAAGCAGACAGTACCAGCAATACCTCCATATAGCAAAACTAACACACCGTCTGTGCTTGTCCCATTCCTGAGCTCGCCTGCCCTACCGATATCCTGGCCTGGGAATAACACAAATATGGAGAATGGATTTTTCCAGTTTACCCATCCATCATATGACGTCATAATCAACTACGTGTCCTGTAGGATGACGTCATAATCAAATATAGCACGAATGCCTCGATTTTGTCCCTCTTAAATGCTTAATAGTTCTACACGTTGCACGAATTGTTTGTCTTTGTCACAGGCAGCAACAGCGCACAGCCAAATTAGCTACAACATATTGAACAGCTTACCTGCATACTTTTCTGGAAATTGATAGTCAGGGAGTTCAGAGATCGATCGATCGATCCCAACACGAGCGAGGTGTGTGTAGAAAGGTCAATTGAAAACTACTTTTAAGCCATGATAATGCAGGTTATTGGTCCGATACAAACCAACCATTCTCAGGAGGTTAAAAAAATAGTTTCAATAGGTCTTTGTAACAGAGCGCTCTCGAGTAAAAATATTCTATGGGCTTGTTAAGTGATGAAGTATTTCCGGTTTCCACTCGATTGTTATATGCACAAAACAATGTTTTTGTTTAATAACAAATGATGACGTCATAAACACTCACTTATGATGGAATAAAGCAAAATACACACTTCCGGGAGACGAATCTCGCACAGTGGCGTAACAAGCCAACACGGAACGATAATGTTTGCTAAGAAATGGTGTCCCAACATCTTTTGCGTGACACGCTTATGACGATTCAGATTCAAATTCAGATTATTTATTGGCACAAAAACCTTTACATGAAGATATAGCCAAACATGTTTGCACAGACATTATACAGATTACAAGACACACATTACGAATAGTGAACAGTTGTGATAGTGAATAGTTGTAACAAGAAAATGCTAATATATTAAATTGATTGACAGACTAATATATTGCGCTAAGACGTCTGTTACTGGTGGACCGACGCTTAGCGTGTTTTTAAAGGCATTTTGCCTTTTAATGGTGCACTAACAAAAAAATAGATTTCTAAACTACTAATGCAAATTAATACTAATAAAGGTGCAAGTATTGATAACTTTAAATGGAGTATCTTTAAAAATTGTCTAACAGAATTACTAATTCCTTTAACTCACATATGCAATCTCTATCTGGAGTTGGGGGGGGGGGGTGTCTTTCCATCACTGTTAAAAATAGCACGCGTGACACAACTATACAAAGCTAAACACTAATCTGACTTCACTAACTATCGATCCGTCTCAGTACTTCCACTGGTTTCAAAACTTTTGGAGAGACTTTTCTATACTAGATTACTGAATTATCTAAATAAGTACTTAATAATATATGAGGCGCAATATGGCTTTAGCGAAAAACATTCCACAATGATGACCCTCATTGACATGCTGGAAAAGATTTCAAATTCACTAGAAAAAAAGGAACACATCCTTGGTATTTTCCTAGACCTTTCGAAAGTTTTCGACACAATTGATCATGGCATCTCAATACAAAAATTATCCTTCCATGGTTTGTGGTTTTCCCCAAGGATCAATACTTGGCCCCCTTTTATTTCTACGCCATAGGAATGACTTACCTACTGTCTGCAACCACCTCTCACTAATACTGTGTGCCGATGATACGCCTACTAATGGTTTTTGCCACCATAATAATATAGACACGTTGCACAAAAATGTAAATGAAGAAATGGTAAAAGTAATAAATTGGTTTAAAATAAACAAATTATCATTACATTTTGCTAAAATTAACTGTATGCTTTTTTACAAAATCTAGGACAAGTAATTTATCAAACCCCCACTTTAATAACCAAGAAATAAAAGAGGCTGAATTTGTTATATCTTTAGGGGTTTACTTGGATAATGGTCATACTTGGCAGAAGCACATAGAGGTAGTGACATCTAAGTTGGCAAGGAACGTTGGCATCATTCGACAGCTTAAACATTACTTACCACCAACCATACTAAAACATTACACTGCACTCTAGTACTCCCCCAAATCACATTGCAACACTGTTTGGACTAATACACACAACAATAAATTAGCAAAACTAAAATCACTTCAAAAGAAAACTATTAAACTCTTCTCCAAAATGGGACGGGTCCAAGATATATATAAAGCAGAAAGATTACTAAAACTTGTAGACATTGGAAAACTGCAGCTATATACAATTTAAGGAATTTTTAATGGTAATTTACCAAGCTCACTAGCAGGGATCTTTAACATAAATACAGAAATTCACTCATATAGCACGAGAACATTCACAATCTACGTATACCATATAACAGAATGGAATTGTCCAAATATAATCCCTCTATGCAAGCCATAAAACTATGGAACAATACAGACACAACCGTACGCAAATAAATCATTACACAAAATTCCTTTAAGAAGACCGTCAAGCAGAAAATTATAAATAATTATTAATCCTAATCCTTTTTTTTCACTGACAAATACACAGAAATGCATCTCAATTTCAACACGCCCACACAGAAAAACCCTAATCTTTTGGCATGTTTGGTTCTGTGTTTGTGTTAATACTGACGATAGATGAGGACGAAGTTGATGATAATAGTGATTTCTCTGGTGCCGATCCTGTATCTGATTTCTAAACATATTTCTTCCCTTCTCATCCTTAAGTAATGGCCCGTCTTCAACAAAACGTTAACGAACGGATTCTATTGTGATGGGCTTCAGCACTTCTCGCAGTAATCTTGATTTAACCAATCTTGTTGAGGTCCATCTAGCACTTTCTGAAAGTCCTTTAAAGGTATCTCCTAAATCATTGTCCAAATTTCACCGCATGTAGCATGCAGTGGTGGGTTCCAGAACCTCATCATATGTTTAAGCTCTGAATCAATGAAAGGTCTAGTCAATGTTAATTATAGTGATGAAGATGATGATGATTATCATAATAATCATTATTGATTGTAATAGTTGTGATGCTACCTGTAAAATAGCTATAAAAACCTCAGGGAGCAATGTCTTCCAATTCAATTATGTTCAAAATATTCTACAGTATCTTTCTATTTAATTTTGAAATATGTCAAACGATTTCTGAGCTGTACTATATAAAACTGATGTGGCCAAATCTCACAACCCTATGACCTCAGGGGCTCCATCATCATTATGGTCGGAACAGGACCCAACTTTCTCCCGATCATAGCGGCAGTTCAGATGGGCCCATATAAGAATTTCGGAAACTTTGCACCGCGGGGGTGGGGCGGGGCCGGGGGCGGGAGGGGAGGTAGGTACTGAGTCCTACGGTCCTACATCTGTATAGTTACATAATCTCGAAGAATACTGCAGATTTATTACCGTAACAGTCAACTCCCACATCTTCTTCATGATCGCAATCATTGAAACCAATGGTGCGGTGGCCACAGTGCAAGATGTTGCTCTCATTCCCTACACACCGTACATCATCCAGAAGTATCCTCCCAGTGGCAGGAGCGCCGAGGTAACGACTATTGAAGCGAATAGGCCGCGCATCGCTGTGGGAAAATGTTGATAGTTCGTGATACTTCTGTGTTTTACTTTGAGTAGTTAAAGGTGCATATTCACACACAAATTACTGAAAATAAAATTGTTTAAATTTGATACTTTTAGAGGATTAAATTGTATACCTCAATTTAAAGAAATGAAATAAATTTTAACATATAGTGGTTTCCTTTCATATAAAGTAATATTATCATATGTTCAGATTTATTTCGTTTCATTGCAGCTAGAGACACAATTTCAGCCGCTAAAAGTATATGATTTTAACAATTTTTGTGTGAATATACTTCATTAAGTCTGACATAATACATAAGTACAGACGTATGTTGATTTAATGGAGGGTTGCGGTTTCCCAGTCAACGATATCACGTCATAATCAACTGCATGACGTGTAGGCTGACGTCATAATTAATTACGTCATCAATGACGTCGCTCGTTTCGTCACGAACGTTAAATTAATGACGGACTAAGCGTTGGTGAGCAAACTGTATGTCTTTAAGTGTTTAATAAACATGCTGTTGAATATTTTGAAACAAATCTGACTGGGGCCCTGCTGCTGCAGTAAGTTTTAATACAATTTCGTAAATATATTCTGAAGGCGATTAGTCAAAATAAATGACATTAAGTATTACGCTTAAAAGTATATAATCTGAAACTAATTCGAGTTAGCTCTAACTCTGAACTTATAATTAGATATTTGAATAGACATATCCAGGCCCACCAGTCTATCCACAAATATGTCATAGCACCGACCCAGGATCAGAGCTGTCTGGGACTAACCTGAACCCAGCGTTTCTACACGTGACCTGAGCGGCCCCTGCGTTAAAACCATCATCGCAAACACTTCCCCAGCTCCCCTGATAGTACACCTCAACGCGGCCGCTTGAACTCGTCAACCCATTAACCAATCTCACGTCTCCGTCTAAATAAAAAATACATATTAGCTAAAGATATGTAAGACAGATGTAGACCTAGTTTGTTTCAAAGAACCATTCGTATCTCGCGATATCTCCTTCGATAAGAGATCGAGAAACGTATCTCGTGTGTATTGAGTAGCCATTGGCGTAGTTTTTTCCACCAGAATATGGTGGTAGAAAGAACTGAAACTTAAAACGGCACGGGCGCTACTCTCTTCATACCAGACAATATTAATTCACGTAAAACGAGATGATATAAGTCTAATAGTAGTCTGTATGGCAAGTAGTTAACAGTAAAATAGTCACTCTGAATTTGTTGTTCTGCCGCACACAAAATGAGGTCAGGAATTTGCTGACGTTGCGTAGATGATGATATCACACGAACAACTGGATGGATCAAGTCCATTTTAAGGTCTGTATCAAGCTAGTGATACTGAGGTTAAGATGATACAAAAATCAACACGATCCACAGTGTTCCTTTTACAGTCCGCTGCGGAGATGAACTGTATCCCGATCTTTCTGGTCTCCGAAGTGGAGTCTGTGTAGCCGTCTGGTCGTTGTTATGACGCAATAAGATGGCCGGTCATTACATTAGAGGTGTATTCTCGAAGAAGTCACACCTCTCTTTTTAGATTGTACAAAGAGCATGTGAGAAGACACCTTTTTGTATTTTAGGGTCATGGCGGCCTTTCAGGTTTCGAGAAATCTAATTTTCCATGGCCAACATAAACCTATGGGAATTTCAACTAAGGATCTTTAAACTGCGACTACACCTAGACATTTTATCGGCTCAGCATCAGAGATGTTCAATGGTTATATACAAAAAGAGGCCGTGTACTATTCCCTAATAGCTAGACATTGCAGATTTACAGTTACTTCAGTAAGTATCTTCTAGTTATTATTCTATTATATGAGATAATTTCTGATTATATTTCAGAGCACATCTCGCATTTTATGGTTTGAATAAACCTGACCTGCTAGCTGTTAGACAAATATCTGGCCTTGGGCTGTTACACCATCTTGTCCAGTACCATTATGCCCGCGCTGTTGAATAGTTTCGAACTACTTTGACTGGGTGCTATTGCTGCCCTAGATTGTGATAACAGCTCATTTGTGACTTAAAGTTTATGACATCATATACTTGATTGACAGATCGTACCACGCCATTGATCAGATAGCTAGGTGGTGAGGGTACTAAGTAGGTCTAAAGTGATCTTCCCATTTTATCCATAAATCATATGACGTCATAATAAACTATGCGACGTGTCATAATCAATGACGTCATGGATGAAGTTGATAAGGTCGTCACAGTCGCTTAATTGATGACGGACTAAGAGTTCTTGTACGAATTTTTTGTTTTTACTATTTAATAAACATGCTGTTGGACATGTTGACCCTAATTTCATTGGGCCTTATTGCTGCTATAGGGAGCAACATCAACCAGTCAAATTAGTTTCAAAATATTTATCAGATTGCCTGTATAGTTTTCTGGATATTGATAGTCAGAGTGTTCGGGGATCAATCGATACCAACACGAGAGGCTTGGTTCGAGCTTAGCTAAAGGGGTGGGGCGTACCTAAGCCTGGATATCTCCATGGGTAAACCTGACAACAAATGCGCGATACAGTGCATCCCCCAGAGTCTAGTTTAGACCTCAATAATTATTGTTAATACTACAATATAATTAGCCCTTACTTGATTCTGCCCTGACCTACAAGAAAATAAATAAAAACACAGGAAAGGAATATATAAAATAAGAATACTATCAAAACAAGGGTTATTTAAAGTTACAAGGTAGATCTGGATTCTGTTGCAACTGACTAAAGATTTCGATTGCCTATGACCGAAATTCCTTAAATGAGTAGAAGAGCAAGCAGAAGAAATATCTACAGACTGGAAAGTTGCGTGTTTCTGACCAAATCATCTCCTCTCTCTCTCTCTCTCTCTCTCTCTCTCCCTCTCCCTCTCCCTCTCCCTCTCTCTCCCTCTCCCTCTCCCTCTCCCTCTCCCTCTCTCGCTCGCTCTCCCTCTCGCTCTCCCTCTCGCTCTCCCTCTCGCTCTCCCTCTCGCTCTCCCTCTCGCTCTCTCTCGCTCTCTCTCGCTCTCTCTCTCTCTCGCTCTCTCTCTCGCTCTCTCGCTCTCTCTCTCGCTCTCTCTCGCTCTCTCTCGCTCTCTCTCGCTCTCTCTCGCTCTCGCTCGCTCTCTCTCGCTCTCGCTCTCTCTCTCGCTCTCGCTCTCTCTCGCTCTCTCTCGCTCGCTCTCTCTCGCTCGCTCTCTCTCGCTCGCTCTCTCTCTCTCTCTCTCTTCTCTCTCTCTCTCGCTCGCTCTCGCTCTCGCTCTCGCTCTCTCTCTCTCTCTCTCTCTCTCTCTCTCTCTCTCTCTCTCTCTCTCTCTCTCTCTCTAAGGACTGGGAAGTTGCCTATTTGTGATCAAATCCAGTCAATCAGCGAGTAATATTACAAGAATTAATCAATACCTATTTTTGCTTTTTATTAATCCACTTTTAATTTTGACTTTAAACATGTAGCGTTCGCAACATCCATTTTTCTGATTTGAGTAAGCTACCTATTTTTGCGAAAGTATAACACGATCAGCAAACAAGATAAGCTCATGAAATTTCAAAGATATAGGCCTGAATAGTTGTACCAATCCGTGATTACACTCATCGGATGTTCTACTAAACATCGGAATATACAGGACCATATCCGAATCTACCGGAATATAGCACAGAAATATACCGAAATATATGTTTTTATCACTATTAAATCTATCAATAATTTATTTTCTATATAATTAAAATTTATTAGCTATATAATTATTATTAAGTTATCCCCCACCCCCTATTATTCACAAATGTTATGACAACTGATTGCAACCTCTGATGTTTCACTAAGTTGGCATACCGGTAATAAATGGACAAGTCAAGGCACGTTGGACAACCAACAATTGCTTACTAGTTACCGTACTGACAACGGAGGAATCTTAACTATTGTTGGAATAGATCGACCCATGCACTATCCTGATCTCAATTCCCAGCACATTATACAGTTAAGCTTTTGAATATTTTGAAAACAATTTTAATATTTTAAATTAGTTACAAAATACTCAACAGCACGTTTATTAAATAGCAAGGGCAGACAGTTCGTACAACAACGATTAGTCCGCCATCAATTAAGCGTTCATTCCAAACTTATTTACGTCATTCATGGCGTCATTGATTATGACGCCATCCTACATGTCACGTAGTTGATTATGACGTCATATGATTGTTGGATAAACTGGAAAGGTCCAATGGCAAAGCAACTTCAGTGATCGCTACTCGGTATAAAGAATTCAGGATATGTTACATTGGAAAGGATGATTGGGTGCTTAAAACGACTGACGAGAAAGATAGACATTTCAAGCGGTTCGTGAAATGGACCTTTCCATTTTCACCCACACCTCGCTCATGTTGGGATCGATCGATCCCTGAATTCCCTGACTATCAATTTCCAGAAAACTATGCAGCTAAGCTGTTGAATATTTTGAAACTAATTTGACTGGGTGCTTTTGCTGCCTATCGGACTGTTAAGAGTTAAAGAGGGGCCTAATAAAATCATTTATGACATAATGATTATGCCGTCATCCTACACGTCGCTTAGCTGATTATGACGTCATGTGATGTCAAATCATCGATGGATACTCTGGAAAGGTGAATTTTCTGGACGCACAACCAAGATGGACGGGTTGTTAACTATTTGCGTGACACCGACAGCTGCTAAAAATACACCAAACAAAGCGTAATCCATTACTGTTCACAGCACAATACTAAACTTTAGATTGAGCGCATATACCGAGGCAGATAGCATATGTTTTAGTTACGAGTTGCTTTAGTGTGTGGACTGGTGTGCCTCTCGGAGTTTTATACATTCCTGGCAAAGGTACCCAAGTCTATAACGTTTTTCGCAACTGTTTTCTGATTCTGTGAAATGGAAATCATGGGATCATTCATAGACTGGCGAAACTATCAACGTTTACCTATTAAATCTAAATATTTGAAGGGTGGGGTGATAAATCCCAAACGCCCTACTAGTGCCCACACCAACCAAATGACAAATTGCTCCTACCATATGCCTGTTATGGCCACCTTGTTTAAACAACTGTCATTCTTTGTTTCCAATAAAACTATTGGTCTCTGAGAATCTTGATCTGTCTACGATTGTATTAAATACGTGTTGTCTACCCATTAGGATACTATATTCAACCCAGGCAATATCACTGCGTAAACAGATGCACGCGCAACGCTAACGGATTCACTGACGTACCTGTAAAGCGCAGGCCAGCACAAGAAACGCCAATGAAGTCTTCATACTGTATTTCTTCGCAAATTATGTCTTCTATGCTCTGTTTTAAATGTGTAGGAATGCATACAATGTCCGTTATATCGTCACTAATTCATACAACTACGTGTTCCTTATCAAGCTTACTCTGGAAATCTAACCAACAGTTCGGGTCACGTATCGTATGAAGAGCTGATAACGCACTTAGATTATGAATTCCCACCTACATGTTTGTGCCTCAAGGCCTTGATACAAGATTGAGAAGAGATATATCTTGGAATTTACACCTACAGTCACACTATAAAGTCTTATATCTATATGCTTTTCATTAAAATAACAGAGATCTAGAAGCGCACAGTAACATCGCGTGACAATGTATATAATTTTCCATTTATGTTTCAAACATACTGTATTACTGTATAGTTTCATTGTAATGACACATGCCACATGGTGACGAATGTGTGAATAAACCAATCTCTCAGTTACCCAGTATCGAGTATGACAGTTGAAGCCTCGCGACTATAGCTACACCCTTTAAATGAGTTATCAGCTAGAAAATCGTCATAAAATCGATTTTTATTCAAATCAGACAATATGTAAATCTGCTAATTAATAATTACACAGCAGCTTTTATATTTCTAATTGCGAATCAAAACTCGTTTATGTTTTAGATCTATCTGTCTGCCAGTCTGTACGTCGGTCTGTCGGTCTTAACACTGAGAAAAACGCATTGGCATATTTTAAATAACGATTTAAATTTGTGTTATTGAGGCCAAGTTTGAATTTACTTAGCGTGATTCTCTCCTGAGATTGGTTGGAGGAAAAGGTGCATAGCAGTAGGTCTCTTCAACGGATGATTGCTTCCATGTTGAACCAACTAAAACACCCATCTTTAGCTTATCTCCACCCACACTTTGTCCATGTTGGGCTCGATCGATCCTTGAACTCCCCGGCTATTAATTTCCAGAAAACAATACAGGTAAGCTGTTGAATCTCTAGAAACTAATTTTAGTGGGTGCTGTTTCTGCTTATTATGGCAGCAAAAGCGTCAAGTCAAATTAATTTCAAAATATTCACCATAATGTTTATTAAATACTAAAGACATACAATTCGTACAACGTGTCGGATTATTAAGTGCTAAAGACGGACTATTTCGAATCATTTATGACGTCAAATAGTTGATTATGAAGTAGTGAAGGGGGACGCTGGGAGCTTTTGTTATGCAATTGAGCTCTTGACCTATTTAAATACTGCGTTTTGATTGGTTGTTCCGAATGAGTGGGAGACGCTATTTTTCTAAATGAGTGGGTGGACGCTGTGCGCTAGTGTTCTAAATGTCCGGCCACACGCTATTGTCTGTTTGCTAAATGACGTATGTGTATTGATGCATAGATTAATGTGGGTTTTTGTAATAGGTATTGATATGCATGCGTAATGATGAGCGTGATCTGGCTGATCGTGTTTAAGGTATTAATTAGGTGGGAGGCGGCGGCCCCACCCCGCCACCTCGTGGTTGAATTAAAAAGTAGAATATTTTTAAACTAAGTGGCCTCATATGTCATCGAACATGACTTTTGAATAATGGCATACTGCATGAACAACGGTCACATATGACTTGCAGGTGACCGGCTGTGTGCTATTGTTCTCCTGTCAAAATGATTAATGTGACATTTGACCATATCTCGACTAATCAGGATTTAGAACAATAGCATCCAACGGCCACTTGCATGAACAACAGCTCACAGCCGTGTCATTTAAAATGATAGCGCACAGTGCCCACTTATGAACAATAGCGCACAGCCAACACTTATGAACATTAGCAGACACTCCATGAACAATAGCAAGCATCGGCCACCTGCATGATCAAAATGGGTTCTAGTTAGTATAAAAGTGATATGATTTTACATAAACACATGTATCGACCGCTACATGCTATACAATTGATTGAAGACGTTAATAGAATTGTGTTAAAATAAATAATGATAGTTTATTGTGTAAAGAAATTGTCAATATATACGGAACCTATTCTCTCAATAGTAATCTTGTTTCTTAAAGCTGGTAGTGAACTATATTTGACCATTTAGAGTTAGGATATCAATTTATTTACACAATTATGGATGATAAACTAAACGAACAAGAGAATGTTACTAATGCGATTTTACAGCAGATGTTTGACTAGGATCGCATGCCATTAAACAGTGACACCACACAGCGTGTGTATCAGACACCATCTGAAAGCATACTTGACCATGCTCATCAAGTGCCTATCTACGATCAAACAGAACAACGTGTCATGCAAAATAAGACTAGTGACTATGTGGCAAACCTTATGCGGCTAATATCATCATGTATTCCGCTTACTAATGACGATCTTAATCAATATTTGTAGCATGTTGACCCTGACCTATTGAGCAATAATGAACAGTTTCTATTAGATCTGTTGGATAATGACAGTGTACCCACTCCTACTGCCATCACGGTGGATGCGAATATCATGCAGCAAATATATGACTTTTTTCCCGCAAACTGATGTACCTTCTTCTAGCCAACCTCAGTACGACAGTGTATTGGAATATGGTAACCATATAAATGAGCCTACACGACAAGTGCCTATCTTCAATCAAACAGACCATCGAATCGCTCAAAATGAAACTAGCAATGACGTGGAGAACATAATGCAGCAAATATCTGCAAGCATTCCACTTACTAATGACGATCTTAATCACTATTTGCAGCATGTTGACACTGAGCTAATGAGCAATAATGATCAATAATGATCAATTTCTAACTGATTATTTAGATAGTGACATCGTACCTGATCCTAATGACATCGCGGTGGACGCGAATATTATGCGGCAAATATCTGACTGTTTACCGCACACAGACGTATCTGCTTCTAGCCAGCCTCAGTATGACAGTGTATTGGAATATGGTAACTATATAAATGAGCCTACACGACAAGTGCCAATCTTCGATCAAACAGACCAGCGAATCACACAAAATGTGACTAGTGACTACGTGACGAACATTATGCATCAATTATCATCTCGTATTTCGCTTACTAATGATGATCTTAATCAATATTTGCAGCATGTTGACACTGCGCTATTGAGCAATAATGATCAATTTCCAACTGATTTTTTAGATAGTGACATAGTACCCACTCCTAACGACATCATGGTGGATGCGAATATTATGCAGCAAATATCTGACTGTTTACTGCACGCTGATGTACCTTCTTCTACCCAACCTCAGTTCATTGATTTATTAGATGCAAATGTACCTACACGACAACTGCCTATCTTTGATATAAAAAAACCCAGCGAATCACGCAAAATGTGACTAGTGACTTCGTGAGGAGCATTATGCATCAAATATCTACACGCATTCCACTCACTAATAATGATCATAATCAATATGTGTTACATAATATGACCATGATCTATCGATAAATAATGATCAATTCCTCTTATATAATGATGTTGCATATGCCCCTATCCAACCTCAGGTAGGTGGTGGTCTGATCGATTATTCAGACTATATAACGTCAAAGATTATACGTAAGTTCCGTAGTAAAAAATATCATATTGACGGTACTGAATATAGCGCATCATTTAAGAAATTTCCTATTGCTGATTCGCCATTAACTCATTCAGAGTTTATATCCAGCAATTGGTTCAAACTCTGCTCGATACTTATAGTGCCTATAGCAATGTTCAATCGAATGACCATGTAAGAATTGAGATCATTCAATCAGCATTGGATATGCCTATCATGATGGATTTTATGACATGGAATAAAATTACAGCGGATCAAATTTTGGATTCGATTGAAAAAGTAATTCAGTCAAACACTAAATGCAAGCTATCTGATGGCTCTTAATTTCATGTTTTTCGCGTTGAGGGCTACAACTCTGGCGGTCGGCATGATATTCACTGTGATGCTATCGAGCGTAAGCATTTAAATCTGTTAAATATACATTGCGATGATAATGATAAGTACAGGCGTGTCAAAAAATGTGTTATATCTGTCCATGCAGAATATCCATTCTGTTTCACAGCCAGTATATATTTAGGCATACAATTTATCGAGAAAACAAAAACAGATCACTAAACATTAATGGAACAATTTGATTCATAATAAAACATATCAGACGCATATGGCATGAGAGTATCATACAGCATGTTGTATTCCTGAATGCGAGATTAATAGTACTGACTGGTTGAAATTTCAACAACATTTCGGCAACGAATTTAGTATCCGCGTCTACTCCGATTCAATGCACGAAGGTCTATTCAGCAGTGACTCTACTACTACTCTACCATCAATATATCTTTTACATTCAGAAAGCGATACTCACATTTCATTAATAATGTCTATCACAGCATTTCTTATTGTGTGCAATTACTGTCCCTATTGCGATGTATCATATAGTAATACTCACGATTGCATAGCACTCTGTCGCTGATGTTTTTCTGCTAAATCAGGTATCGGTGTGTATAATTCTACAATCGCATCACATATGATAATGTGTAATGATTGTCATCATAAGTTTTGTAATGAGTGATGTATGACAAATCATCTCGCAAATGGGGCATGCGAAATCATAAAGGCTTGTCCCCTCTGCTTCATACATGTACCTAAAGGGGGTGATAAACACGTATGCAGAATGACTAAATCTCATGCATGTAAAGAGAAGTTTAATGTTCATGAAGAACATATTTGTTTTCATAAAGTAATTGAAGAACTGCTATGTCATTATCACATGCGCGTGCCATGAAAATGGGTGATGAGGATCTAACATATGAATCGTATCAAAAATACATCATTTATGATACTGAAACATATTTAGAACCCGTTAACAATACCAACACTAATATTGTCGGCGAGCATAAAGTTAATCTCGTGGTAGCAAACATATGCTGTGACACATGCATTGAGCAGTCACTCGAAGCTGAGTGTACTACATGTAACCGAGGCATGAATAATGGATATGTTCACTTTCACGGTTTAGACGCTATGGATCAGTTTGTTAAATGGTTAACGAGCATAAAATCTAAGCATGGTAATAAATGTACCCTGCGAAAATATGTTTTCTCTGACCACCTCATTATTGCGCATAATGAAGCGTGCATATGATTCGCTTTAACCTTCATCTAAAATCCACAAACATCATCATGCATGGCCATTCAGTTCTCTCTTTTGAAATAGGAACAATTCATTTCATTGATTCCATTAGCTTTTTTCCTCTTTCATTACGTAAGGTCGGCGATACTTTTAATCTTCCTGTGCGCAAGGGAATATTTCTCAATTGGCTGAACTCGCCTCAGTTTTGGAGCAAGGTAATACCCTTTCCCGAGAGGGAGGTATTTGGTGTACAAAATATGAAAGCGAATGAACTGCTCGAATTTGATCAATGGTACAATGAGCAGATATCTAGAGACGCACACTACAATGTTGATAAACAAATTCATCGAATATTGTAACGATGACGTAACCGTCTTACGTTTAGCCCTGTCTAGATTTAAGTCCTTATTTTATGAATCAACGGATGGACAAACTCCATGCATATCAGGGATAACACTAGCAGGTGCATGTAATGTAGCATATCTCACTTTATGTCTATGTCCTGATAGCATTCAGGCTTTACCCGACTACTTGCTAAGAGCAAAACGTGCACATAGCATGATCGCTGTTGAATGGATGGAATGGGTTAGGTTAAATGAGGGTTACCAAATCTTACACATGCTAAACCAGGGTGAGCAAAAGCTTTGCGGGCATTATGTAGATGGCTTTGCTCCACGCAAAAATATTATTTTCAAGTTTTGCAGGTGTAAATTTCACGGGCACGAGTCTGATTACTGTGGCAATAAACGTGAGCAGACATATACACCATACGGTGATCAGACATATGAAGCAGCATATTCCGTTCTTCAATATTGCATTTGATTATTTGAATCGCACAGATATATGGTGAGAATTATGTGGGAATGCGCATTTAAGAAACTAATCACTAATACCGATATACTAAATGATTTTATCACTGAATTGGACTTACCACACCCCATAGCACTATTTTGTGGGCGTACATCCGCAATTTGATTATTTCTGGAAGCGGATGAACATACTAAGCTAGAATATTTAGACTGCATTTCCATGTACCCATCAGTGATGAAACAATGTTGTTTTCTAGAAAGTGTATACGAGATAGTAAGAAGCGACGATTTGAATGATAAGATGGTGCATGACTTCTTCGGTCTTATTAAATACAAAGTCCTCCTTCCTCATGATTTATACTTTCCAGTATTATGTACTAGAATAAGTAAGCAGCTCATGTTTGTACTATGCGCCAGATGCGCAAGAATTGGTCAATCTACTGTATGCGAACATGCAGAAGAACAACATTCCTTAAGTGGGACGTGGACCACTCCTGAGCTACAGTTAGCTATTCACCATCATTATATCATTAAAAAGATGTACAAAGTCTGCTGGCATTATCCTGAGTCATCGGAATATGAACAACATGGCAATATGGGACTATTTTCTGAATACATTAACCGCTTCCTAAAATTTAAGCAGGAAAGTAGTGGGTATCCAGACTGGGTATGTGGTGAAGGCAATAAAGAGTGCTATATACATGAGTACTACGCACATGAGGCTATGCAACTTGACCCAGCAAAAATAGCAAATAATCCGGCTCTATGTTTTACAGCTAAATCCAGATTGATTATTTTGTGGGGCCGTTTTCGCTATGTGATCACACCAAGAATAAGATGGTATCAATGTGAAAGAGAGCTACTAGAGCTTTGATGGGTAAAAGTAAATCTGTCAGCAGCATTTAATTCCTCAATGATAATCTTTTAATGGTGGCGTTCTCAGTCAATGAAGAGTACATTGAGTCCCCATTAAATACCAACTGTATTCTTGCATCTTTCGTGACAGCTTATGGGTGAGTAAAACTGTATGAAGTCTTGTCCTTACTTGGTCACTGCATAGCCTATCATGATACAGATTCTGTGGTATTTAGTACCCATGCAGGTGAGCTGACCATTCAAGATCAAAGCGGGTATTTAGACTCTTGGACGAGTGAAATCCCCTCCGATTACAAGTTAACAAGTCTTGAAAAGAAGAGTCGTGATGATCCATCGATTGTTAAACAGGTATCAAAGGTTAAAGGTTTAATGCTGGGTACTGAACAATTAAAACAAAAAATTTTGATGTGATGAAAAAGCCATCGATCAAATTATAAAGAATGGTGAAATTATGAATAGTAATAGTGTACTACTAAGCTACTTATCTAAGATCACACACACGTCTCAATTTAGAATTCTTTCAGTCAATAGTAGTAAGATCTTCAGACCCGTCTTCAAAAAACGAATTTTGAAACAGGGCAATTTATCTTCAGTTCCATATGGTTACACTAGCATGGTATAAATATAAATAGTAACATTGTACTTTATCAGTCAGTTCATAAACTATGTCGGGGTTAGCCATAAACGATGAAGCCACATTCGCTGCCTACTCTATAATAGCGTATGTCGCTAGTCGGTGTAGCGATGATAAGGACAAGATGCACATATTGATTATGAGGAGTATGCGATGGGTTTTAAGTGATGGTATAATTAACTACAGGAGGATTTTGATCATGACCTAAATTAGTACACTATTATTAACGGAATAAGGAATAGGCATTGACCAATGGCAGCGAGTATTATTATTACAAAACCTCATTAGAAACTTCATTAGAAACCTTATTAGTTGACAAGTTCTAATATTTGTGATATCATCTTCATAATGTACTACTGACCCGTGTTCACTATTGTCGACATGGACGTCATTCTCAGACACGTGAGAACATTGGTACGCATTTGCCAGGTTCATGCTATTGTTCATAAGTATATGCTGTATGCTATTGTTCATGCAGATGGCCTCTGGACGCTATTGTTTCCAATGCGATATAAATGACGTTGTCTCACATGTCGCAACTATCACTTTCAATCATTCATAATGTCGACTGATCAATGTTCGAAATATTTAAAGCAATCATCATATTGGTGTGATCTCGGAAATTTGCATAAAGCGATAACGATTTGATTTGGTGAAAAGTGGTGTATCGATCTGTGACAGTTTCATCCTGACGGTTATCCTACTAAACGTGCTGTATATATAAGCATAAAAGCATTTAGACAACTGGTGCATATCATTCCTGATCTTGAAGAGAAAGTATGTCGTGCACGCAAAAAGGAGGCCATACAATTTACAAATTTGCTGGACTCTTCTGTTCACATTTTTCCTGCATTGACATACGTTACTTTTTCTGCTCTGATGGAGCTCCGTGAGCTACGTGCAATGGATTTTACCTGTCAGACGCTGAGTGGGAACTTTTGAAACTGAACACTGACTCACTGTTATCCACATTGCCTACCTTTAATGGTAAAACAGAACAGAACTCCACAGACTATATATACAGTAATCTGAACATATCTGACATGCTACCTACTATGTCAACTAGCGATACTCCCATGCTCCAGTATTGTCAATGGACATTTCGCCATATACTATAGATGCTATATACCTCGACGACATGTGTGTCGATGATGAACTAAATCTCGATGCCATTGATACTGATGATGAACTAAATCATAATGATATGAAATTATGCCAGTATTGTAAGAGTAAATATCTCGCATGGCATTATTGGCCTTCGCACGAGAACAGCCAGAGATTATTCGTTTTATATATTGTCTACAAAGATACAAAAGCTAGCGGTACAAAATTGTTATGGTTGCAATGTGAATCATCCGAGTCAGCGTCAACATTCGTGTTTAGGTATAGATTTTAACTTTACTCTGATTGACAATATCGAACTATATATTGAAGATGCATTACAAGAGATGATTCCGATCTGTACCATTTGTGTATGACATCATGGTTACGGTACATCGTCGGTATAATATATGGTAAACAACTGTTAATGCCATAATATTGATGGCTTTAATTAATGTATCATGCTTAACCCTTGAATGGCGAAATCATCCATAGCCACCCTCCTTAGCAGTCTGTCAACTATATATTTTTGCTGATGAATATTACAAAACTAACATGAATGCGAGTCCGTAGCTTCGTAAGTCACCGCCCACTCAAATTAGTTTCAAAATATCCATCAGACTTAAATAACCATTGTGCCATGATTTAGATACCTGTGACAGTCATTCCGGTGGTAGTTTTCAAAATTAGTCTTCTCTCGGTCCGCAAATGTGTCTTCCTCTAGTCCGCTAAGGAGGATGGCTATGTACGTTTTCGTCATTAAAGGGTTAAGCCCGATATATTAATTTTCAAGAACAAATTTAGTCACTTAATAGTTAAGTACTGATTTGTACCAGTTGTGTATGACGTCATGGGTTAGACGCATCAGCGATGTAATACATGTTAATCAATGGATGATGTCATAATATCATTGCCTTTAATGAATATATTGTCTTAATATTGCAGTATTAGTAAACATATCGCAGTATGATGTTGCATACCAAAATCATATCAATGTAATAATATATGTCGTTTACGATGTCAGTATTAATAAAAGTTTAAAATGATTTAATTTGTTTATTCATTGTCGATCATGCCATTGAATCGTGCACCCAACACCCCACCCCCTATTGGCAATGTGTATCAGTATATTAATGCAGCACATCAAAACACATCCGCACTCTCCAAAAGATACACATCATTATGAATAATGTGATCATACTTTAGTCCGAACCCGGGAAGACTGAATTGGGGAAGTCGATTCATGGAGGTTAAATGGATACCAGAGCAAATATGACCATTACACACAATCAGATGAAGGAATTGGCAATATTTCAACCATCTTCGCTAGTACAGTTTATGCTTTTTCCCTCTATGAACATAAAATTCCCCAAATGGAGTTCCTCAATTCACCTTTCCCCAGTATCCATCAATCAGCTGACCTCGTATGACGTCATAATTAGCTCAGCGCGTGCATAATGACGTCACAATCATTACGTCACAAAGAGTTCCATATAGACCGTCATCAAATCTCAAATGGTCTGACACGTTGTATGAATTGTATGTCTTTAAAATTCTTTGCTATTTAATAAACATGCTGTTTAATATTTTGAAAGTAATTTGACTGGGCGCTGTTGCTGCCTTAGGCAGAACCAGCACCCAGTCAAATTGCTTTCAAAATATTCAACAGCTTACCTGGTTGGGTTTTTTTTAATTGATAGTCAGGGCATTCAGAGATCGATTGATCGCAACACGAGCGAGGTGTGGGTGGAGCTTAGCTAGAGATGGGCTGGGCATAGCTAAAACCGGAAAGGTCCATTCGGACTAAGTATGAGCATTGCTTTCACTCTGACGGAATGATGCTAGCTGTAGCGAATGTGGTCGGCGTAGAGTAAATTGTTTTATCTGATTGCGATCGAGAGCGCGCTCTTCTCATTTAAAACGAGTTCCCTGAGTGGAAGTAGGTATGAAAATTATCCCCAAACTCGACTTCCCCTCTGGAAAGGTGAATTCAAGCTTCCGCGATTAAAAACCAAGTATGGTCACCTTTCTCCAAATTATAGTTAATTCCTACACCCCTATATAATACAGGGGAATGAAGCTCATAAGCATTAAGCTTCGTGTATTTCCCTTCAACATATATAATCTTTCGTTAATATAGACATAGTTATGAATAAATATAACCATGTATTCGTTTGTATACGGAAATGTAATTATAATAAATATATGGTCAGTTTTGTCGATTGCTTAAGAATGTAAAGCTTTTGTCAAGAAATAACTTCTGTTTAGTAATTAGCAATTGCTCAGTGAAATAATACATGATTTAATTTCGCCAAATAAATTTACCGTGTGTAAATATAGCCTACACAATATCATCGTCCTATTGCACGATCCTGGCACTCCCACTACGTTCCCGTACCGAGTACCGCGCTTGCACGCCTCGAACAGCGTAGCTATGTGAGTGTGTGTATGTTAGTACGATGACACAATATCGGTTTTCAGAGTTTTTGTGTACTTAGGTACCCGTTTCTAACAGGGTGTACATTTGTTATTTCTATAGCGACAAGATGATGTTATGTTTGTCAGCTACAATGATTATACAAACGTCGCTAAAAGGGAGTACAACTTAATTTATCTGAGTAAATCTAGACCTGGTCAAATTCCATTTTTTTGTAATATTCGGTATAGATAGACAGCAGCAAAAAAACTTAGGTACCCGTTTCTAACAGGGTGTGTACATTTGTTATTTCTATAGCGACAAGATGATGTTATGTTTGTCAGCTACAATGATTATACAAACGTCGCTAAAAGGGAGTACAACTTAATTTATCTGAGTAAATCTAGACCTGGTCAAATTCCATTTCTTTGTAATATTCGGTATAGATAGACAGCAGCAAAAGAACTTAGGTACCCGTTTCTAACAGGGTGTGTACATTTGTTATTTCTATAGCGACAAGATGATGTTATGTTTGTCAGCTACAATGATGATACAAACGTCGCTAAAAGGGAGTAGGCCTACAACTTAATTTATCTGAGTAAATCTAGACCTGGTCAAATTCCATTTTTTTGTAATATTCGGTATAGATAGACAGCAGCAAAAAACTTAGGTACCCGTTTCTAACAGGGTGTACATTTGTTATTTCTATAGCGACAAGATGATGTTATGTTTGTCAGCTACAATGATGATACAAACGTCGCTAAAAGGGAGTACAACTTAATTTATCTGAGTAAATCCATTTTTTTTGTAATATTCGGTATAGATAGACAGCAGCAACACTATTTTCAAAAATCTAAATCCTGTATCTTTGCTTTGTAAAGTAGTAAAGCTTGTGTTTAAAGTGAAAATAAGGATTGTTATGCATACCATAAAACGTTAAAATTATTACTGAAAAAATCAATCTAGATTCGAAGACAACATAAGCAAGCACCCCATGCCCCTTCGGTGCATCCGTAGAACGGAATCACATATTTATGTTTGTGAAATCAACATGCTCGATCTGTTTGACAATAACCGGCATATGTCGCCTGATGCGAAAACTAGACTAGTTTGTTTCATTTCGTTAGCAGTTATGAACATTTTCATACCTTGAAAAAAGTAATAGTGAAAGCACATGTTTTTCACACGTTCAATTATAAGGTCGGTAAAATAATTACTAATTATTTCTGCTGCATTTTGATAAAATCTTCAAATGTTGTACAAAATTGATTATCGAAATAAACCTGTTTTGACGATGTCACCATAACAGCGAGTGTGGGAGAAGACAAACAGGCGCAATTGTTAGAAATATAACCCCGTTAGAAACATGTACATTGACCATAAATGTTTCAGGTGTTGAATAAATTGAACAGCGCAAAATATTGACAAGGGAGGTAACTCTAACTATCTTCTATATTCTAACTTAGATTTAATGGTGTGGTAATGGGAGATACAGGAGGAATTTACGTATCAGTTGCAAGCATACGTGGCGAATTAGAAACGTTCACCAAAGTGATAGAAAGAAATGCATAAATGAAAATCCGCACCCCATCCCAGTCAACAAAAGGATTTTGATTTACCCACTCAAAGAATTATATATGTAAAATCATTAAGACAATTACCGATATTCACATTTGGCTGGCAGGCTGAGTTTTAGGATAAACTCTGGCAGGCTGGATGTTCCAGGAGGAACATCCAAGCGCTGGATATTTTTGTATTACTGCAGAGGATTATTTCTTAGCAGTAGCGTGACTTTCACAAATTAAAAATATTGCCAAATTGAAACCTTTTTGTAATTCGTTTTTAATAAATGTGTGGTGTTTGGAGGCAAGCTCATATTCAAAGGTAGAATGATAACTACGCGTGTGTGAAAAAGGGGTGTGCTTACCCTGCTAAGTTGATTCCTATGGGTTCCATGTTGTGGAGCTGATGAATCCAATGGGATTCTTTGGATCTCCTCCATGGCGTTGATTCTGGGTCTGTTGGGTCGGAAGAGAGTACCTGAATGATACGGTAGCTAATGTCGGCTCTTGTATGGTTGTTTTTGTTGAAGTGACGTGAGACCGGGGTGTTATAACTCTTTTTTGTGAAGTTTAGTCATGGACCTGAGATGTTCTGGAAGCCTTATCTTGAATGGGCTCAACGCCTCTCCCACGTACTGTTTGTGGAAATGTTTGGTGTTAAGCAAATAGACTATATTGCGTGTCTGGCAATTGCCTATGATTTTGCACTTTGGTTCAAATACTCCTAGGACCCAGTATTATATGACAGACACTACATGCTAGTCACAAACCATTGAAATCATACCGTCCACAAGTGAAAAAGATCTTGGCGTACACATAGATGAAAACCTCTCCTTCGATACCCATATAAATGCAACTGTACCAAAGGCTAACAGCATAGTTGGTCTAATTAACAGAACCGTCAATTACATAGATAAAAACACGCTTACCCCGTTATTCAAATCACTAGTCCGACCAATTTTGGAATACTGTAACTTCATATGGTCTCCTCGTTTTAAAAAACAATCTTGTATAATCGAAAGGGTCCAGCGCAGAGCCACTAAACGTGTTCCCCATTTGAGAAACTACTGCTACACAGACAGGCTTTGAACCTCATGCCACTAAAATACAGAAGGCTTAGAGGAGACTTAATCGAAACACACAAATTTATCCATGATAATTACAACATTGACAAAAACACATTCTTTGACCGATCAGTAACACACGTACTAGAGGTCACACATTCAAGCTCAACACTAAACACAACCGAAAAGAAATTCGTAGGCATTTTTCCCAAGACTGAATTATTAACACATGGAACTCACTCCCTTCTGTTGTGATCGAGGCACCCACGCTCGGCGTGTTTAAATCAAAACTAGATATGCACCTAAATGGCATAATATACGATCATGACATAACCAACTAATAGATATTTAATAATAAGACAATCTAGAAATATACACAACTGCTCAGCGCAGAAGGGTGTAACCATGAGCGTAGGTGGCACACTGCAGCTGATGCGGGGATAACCCATTTGCCCCACGGCACCTCCAAACTCAACCAAGGTCCTGATTAATGCCAATGAATAATGCCAACCAAACAAACAAACAATTGTAACTAAACAAAGTACAAGCATTAGTAATACAATACCAACACAACTCCAGAGGCAATAACAAGCCAAGGGCGTATGCCTCGTAAAATGATGATGATGATCAATTATGAACTAAACCTAACTGCTGCCGAATCTGGGTTATACAGTCAATTATAACATCAATTTTGAACTAAACTTAACTGCTGGAGAATCTGGGTGATATGAAATGTTGTTCCCTACAGTTAATTATAACATAAATTTTGAACTAAACCTAACTGCTGGAGAATCTGGATGATATGAAATGTTGTTCCCTACAGTCAATTATAACATCAGTTTTGCACAACAAAATGTTGCGCAAAATTGAATAAGTGCGTGGGCTGCATTATGTATATAACATCAGACAAAGGATGTAATGGTCAATGAGTCATGTTTTTGTGCAGCCAAATAACAATAAGTAGAACTCTAATGAATTGAGCAGACTTGTAACAACAAAACAGAGGCCATGTTTCTTTATGTATCAAATTCTCTTGAACAAACTTTATTGGCCCTCAGTCATCAATATCATATCCCGCAAATTTCGTCACAATCCATTCAGTGGCTCTGGACCAGGTCATCCAAGATGGTCGCCCATCCATTTGGCAAATCAACTTCCCTTGAACTAATCGTTTCAGTTCAGGCCCTAAATGATATTTTATGAGTTTTGAATCAATCGCTAAAACAGTTTCGGTGAAGATTTTTAAAGACATTTCTAAGAATCGACCAAAATCCATGATGGCCACCGGACAAATTTGCCGATCGGCTTCGTTTGAACAAACTTAAATCTCCATGCCCTAAGGATGTTTCCTGCCAAATATAATTGAAATCGGCCTAGTAGCTCTCGAGAAGAAGACATTGTAAATTTCCCATTGCTTTAATATGGGCGCCTTTGGTGGGAAAATAATCCAAGATGGCCGCCAAACCGTTTATCAGATTTTAGAAAATGGCGGTTTTGAGCTCAGGATACCAAAAACATATATAGAACCAATTTTGACATCAAAATCAATCAAATAAAAAAAATCGAAAATGGCCGCCACACACACCATATTTTGAGTGTCCCACGGCGGTCATGTTTTTTGACGGATCAACTTCCCTTGAACAAATTTTAATGGCCCTTAGTCTCTAATCATATCTCCCAAATTTCGGTCTGATCCCTTCATCGATTCAGGAAGTCGTTTTTGTTCAAACCTAGGTCATCCAAGATGGCTGCCAAACCATTTGATCAGTCCTCTTGAACAAACTTGGCTTATGTCTTTCCCTAGATGAGGTTTCACAAGTTTTGAATCGATTCCCTAAGCGGTTTCGGAGAATAAGATTTTTAGACGTTTCCTAAAATTGGCCGAAATCCAAGATGGCCACCGGCCAAAATGGCCAATTGGCTTTTTTTTAAATAAACTTAGATCCCTATCCCCTACGGACGCTTCCTGCCAAATATAATTGAAATCGGCCCCGTGGTTCTTGAAGTCGTTTACAGGAAAAGTTGACTGACGGCGGATGACAGACGGACACACGACGGACGGTTGCCACGGCATAAGCTCACTTGGCCTTTCAGGCCAGGTGAGATAATAATAATAATAATAATAATAATAATAATAATAATAATAATAATAATAATAATAATAATAACAATAATAATAATAATAATTTTAAAGGGACACATTCACAGCAGAATGCTTGAAGATTAAATCAAAATTTAATACTTTTGGAAGCTTACATTGTGGGCCTAGATGTATCCAAACGAAATAAATCTTAACAAATGACGATTTCGTCACACGTAAATTAGTGTAATTTTTTAAGTTGTGAAATTGAATTAGAGACACGAGTCCCTAATTCAGTTTCGCAATTAAAAACATTATATAATAATTTGTACGGGATGAAATCATCATATGTTAAAATTTATTTTTATTGAGGTACAAACATTAACCCTCTAAAACGTTACAATTTAAACAATTTTATTTCCATGTATTCTGGTGTGAATGTGCACATATAATTAATTAATTAATTAATTAATTAATTAATTAATTAATTAATTAACATGACGAACCCCACCCCACCCCTCCTTCCCACTGTCCCTACCCTACCCGTCACCATATTTAAATAAGCAAATAAAATGTATTTGAATTGAATTGAATTAAACAAAGTCAAGGGATGTAATAGCCCCGAGATCGCTGACAACTATTCGAAATGTGACGTTCATATGTGGTTTCCTCTACGCTCTTGAGTTTATCCCGGTTGGTCCCTAATGGTGCGGACATGAAATCATGGTGTGAATCTGTCCAGTGGGATTATGTCTGGTGGGATTTTATCCGGGTGGGATTTTGTCCGGTCGGATATCATCCAGGTGGGATTTTATCCGGTGAGATTGTCCCGTGGGATTTTGTCCGGGTGGGATTATGTCTAGTGGGAGTATGTCTAGTTGGGATTTTGTCCGGTGGCATTATGTCCGGTAGGATTATGTCCAGGTGGGGGTTTGTCCTGTGGGATTATGTCCGGGTGGGATTATATCCAGTGGGATTTTGTCAGAGCACCCAATCGAGCGTAGTTGAGGGTAGCACATGTATCCAATGCGAACGCTGTGGCCACTGGTCGTGCACAACTTGTTTGCAAATGGCCCAAAAGATCTACATAGGTTTAAACATTTTCGGCCGGGTGTGAAGACAATGCTTTGAATGATGTAAAAGTTGGAATTACAATTGAAGTACGTTCTGAATCTTACCTGCATGAAGACAGCTACAGAAAGATTTGAAGACTTAGAGGTAAGGATTCGCAATACGGTATACAGGTAGGGTGTGACAAATAAAATCCAAGCTATAACATGATCACAATTGAGAAAAGCAAACAACTATGAATAAAAGCATAGCAGAACTTTCCGAGAAAATCGATTTAATAAAACATGTAAGCCACAAAATACAGAGATTAGGTTGTCAACGACAAACAAACTCAGCAGATGCTTTAAGTATTCTGATCAACAAACAAGCGATCTTACTACATTTGCCAAAGCGATCCAGTCGTGTGTAGATAGCAGAAATAATATTCACATGGTATTTAAGATGCCATAACGTGGATTTATCACGAGACAAGACGCACAAGAACAGGATCGAAAAGATGTTCTAAACATATGCAAAGAAGTGGGCCTGAACCCGAATTCCGATGAGTTAGCGGGTGTCGCACCTCTAGGGCCGCGTACCCGACAAAACGGGGCCAGACGTGCAGCAATACCACTATAGGTTTAGCTAACAGAGTCTGAAATCAAAATTAATATTAAAAAATCCTCCATAAGCTTATACCGGCTCTGCAGCTCCATATACAACGATGAGTGTAAGACAGAGTGACCAGGGATGAGAGGTAATGGGACAAGGAACTACGCGAGGAAGCCTAAAGACTAAACAAACACGTCGTCCGCGGAATACCTTGGGAATGAGCTATACAAAAAAGTCAGGAAAGTGACAACAAACAACATTTCGAGGGAGGTAACTCCACAAGGATCTCAAATCCAAATAGAAAAACCATAACAAAGTTGTAAATAGTTCTTCCTTTCAAAATGTATATGCTGTTTCCGTCAAAAATATTAATTCCATTAAAAATACTTCACCAACCCAAAAGTACAAGCATCTGTGACAAGCCAGAACAAAATTTATCACAAATAAATACATCTGAAAATATAACTAGACTGGGAATTCTGTTCATCAATGTTCACCAATGCGGATACACTAACACAAGCTAAACTACAGGAGCTTAAAACATGTATCCAATCACCCATTATGCAGCCATTGGTTAAAGGCATATCAGAAGTTAACCACAAAAAATGCACTAGAGAGTATCTGAATTCAACTTAGGTCGTTATGAAACAGACCACTCAATACCAGGAAAAACTCAGCTGGATGCGGCATGCTTCTCTACACTAAGGATGGAATACAATGCAGCCCTATTCATTTCGGAGAAAAATTCCAGGAACCAATGGACCGTTCCATTTTTAGCTATGCCCCGCCCATCACTAGCTAAGCTCCACAAACACCTCGCCGTGTTGGGATTGATCGATCCCCAAATGCCCTAGCTATCAATTTCCTGAAAACTATACAAGGAAGGTGTTGAATATTTTGTAACTAATTTGACTGGGTGCTGTTGCTGCCTATGGCAGCAACAGCGCCCAGTCAAATTAGTTTCAAAATATTCAACATAATATTTATTAAATAGTAAACGCAAACAATTTGTACAACAACGCATAGACCGTCATCAAATATGCGTTCGTGACATACTTATCGACGTCATTCATGACGTCATTTATTATGATGTCATTGTACACATCACGCAGTTCATTATGACGTCATATGATAGGTGGGTACTCTGGAAAGGTGAATTCTTTGTGAATTAAATGTGAACAATGAGGACACCATCACAGTCGGACTAATATACAACATCCCCAATAGCACTGAAGATAACATTAAAACTATTTAGAACATATTATGAAATTCGAAAAAGCAAATCATCTCATCTTCGGGGACTTCAATATGCCGAATATCAACTGGATAAATCAAACAACAACCGCTAGTGAGAGTGATACGCAGTTTCACGTTATTGAGGCAGTTGGGGACAGTTACCTTTTCCAACAGATTCCCGAACCTACCCGTGGGGTGGGGAGCGAGGAGCTGACAAAACGAGCAACATAGACCTAGGCATGTATCTGTATCTGTATGTGGAACTCCAGCCTCGATGGGGTCACCTCTATTCTGTACGGTTCTTCAAAATGTCTACATAACACTAAAAGTCTTAAATACACGAAATTTACTCTGAGTGAGTAGGATTAAATTAATTAATGTCAAATTGATTGCAAAGTGTTTGCATGGTGGAGAATATTGTCACAGAATCACCGTTAGGAAAAAGAAACCTTCATCCATTTCATTTGAATTTAATCTGTATCTACAAGAACAGTTTGCCAGTTTGTTTAAAAAGCCAAAGCAAATCAGAATCCATCTGAACGGGTCAATAACAAGTCAGTGACTTATGTCCTATATTTTATGATGATGATGATGATGATGAATAAAGTACGCTTTAGCTACGATAAATGCGACTTTGAAAAACTTGAGTCACTATTGAGTATCAATTGGAAAGCCTATTTGGATAAATGGACATAGATTGCAAATTGAATGTTCTTATCGAGACTGTAAACAATGCTATAGAGAAATGTGTGCCCAAGAAAATCATGAAAACTTAAACAAATAAGGCCAAACAATTCAAAACACCACCAAACAAGAAATGACTCGCAAGAATTAAAAGGAAACAAATGCTATGGTCAAATTATCTAAAAACTAGAGATGGACAAATCTATCTAGAATACTGCAAACTGAGAAACCAGGTGCAGGGATTATGCAAAAATTCTGCAAATATGATTAGGGACTATGGAGCAATCAAGTTTGTTCAAGGGGAGCCTGTACATTAACAAAAGGCCCAAGGGGCCTGTATTGCTCACCTGCAGTTATTGGCCATTGGCTAAAATGAACAAAACGAGATGACCAATGAAAAAATTTACCAATCAAATTTCTGTGAAGACGGTTTAACCAAGTTTTACTAAAATTGGACCATTGGTTAATAAGTTGTCTTTTTATGATTTTCTCAGAAATTTTAAGAAAATACCAGATGCCAAGCAAATAAGCTAAATTTCGATTGATTCATGGCGGACATGTGGTTTTGACATCTCTCAATGGAACACACTCTAATGGTTTATAGTCCCTAATCATATCTCCCAAATTTTGTTCCGACCCATCCACCGGTTCTGGAGGTCGTTTTCATGAAAACTAGGTCACCCAAGATGGCCACCGAACCCTTTTGGCCAATCAAGTTAGTTCACTTGAACAAACCTGGTTCAGCTGTTGCTCCAGATGATGTTTCATGAGTTTTGAATCGATCTGAGATTTTAACATTAAAAAAAATCAGCCAATATCCAACATGGCTGCCGGCCAAATTGGCCGATCGACTACCTTTAAACAAACTGGGATCCCTATGCCCTAATGATGCGTACTGCCAAATATAATTGAAATCGGCCTAGTAGTTCTCGGGAAGATAAAATAATCCAAGATGGCTGCGAAACCATTTATCTGACATTTTCGAAAATTTCTTCAACGGTTCTGGAGAAGTAATTTTCGGGCAACCGAGGTCATCCAAGATGGCCGATGAACCATTCAGTCAATCAAGTCCTCTTGAACAAACATGGCTTCCATCTTTCCCTAGATGAGGTTTCACGAGTTTTGAATCGATTCCCCAAGCGGTTTCGGAGATGCTTTTTAAAGACGTTTCCTAAAATTGGCCGTAATTCAAGATGGCCAATTGGCCGATCGGCTTCATTTGAACAAACTTGGATCCCTATTCCCTAAGAATGCTTCCTCCCAAATATAATTGAAATCGGCTCAGTGGTTCTTGAGAAGTTGTTTAAAGGAAAAGTTGACGGATGCCGGATGGACACACGACGGATGGTCGCACGGCATAAGCTCATTTGGTCTTTCAGGCCAGGTGAGATAAAAACATGGCTTAACCATCTACCAATCAGATGTTGGTGGACATATTCAAATAGTTTATTTGATGTATTTTGAAGCAGAAATTGGTTTTGTTTAGGTTTTTGTGTATGGCGATTTCAAATTTGCCATTTTTCAAACTGTCAGATAAAGGGTTTGCCAATTGGTGGCCATCTTGGATTCTTTTCCTGCCATGAAGACTCCCATGACCGTAAAGCAGTCGGAAATATAAAAAATCTCGAGAGCCGCTGGACCGATTTTAACCAAATTTGATAGGACGCATCCATGTTCTTCTTGGTATTCTGGCCAAAAGCTTGGGTTTTACTTATATGCGATGGCCTTTCTACGTAGTTGAAATGCCTATATTCCAGGTGAGCGATACAGGTCCTTTGGGCTTCCTGTTTTAAAGGGGATAATAAAGAAAGCATCACAATTTAATAGCAACTCACTTGCTCATATTTTGCAAACATTTAATGTTTCCTGTTTTGGAGACATTCAAAACGTTCCCTGTTTTGGAAACATGTTAGCTCACAGATTCACAAATTGTTCCCTGTTTACGAACCAAAAGCGCTGAAGATGGTACCTTGTTCTAACACTTTCTACCAAGAGGTAACGATGTGTAATGATATACCCACTATACACATTAGATTTATAAATGATCAGTGAATTTACCATCAAAGTTAATGTGCGCATAAATGTGCGCGACCTGAGAAACTGACACCTAAGTCTTTGTAATGGGTTAACAAATCAATATAAATATCAAACATAATTATTATGATTTTTTTTAACTACACGTATGTAGATATTTACATAATTTGTGTATGATTGACTCGTTGTCCTTTCTAAAATATTGTAATTACGTGTCAAATATATCAACAAGAAGAATTCGGCAAAATTAAATATGTCGTCTATGTCCCGTTTGTCACAGTGGCATTGACCTTTGTTTGACCGTGTGACCTCCGTGTTATCATACTGTGTTCCATTAGGGTTATGCAATCCCGAAATATAAAATGATACATACATGTAAGCTTTGCTAAGCCTAAAAACTTAATATTGAAAAATAACAAAGATTTGTGCTGGAAAAAAATCATGATTTTTTCGAAAAAAATTGAAAAAAATCCGATTTTTTCGATTTAATCGGTTTTGTATGATTTTAAAGATTTTTTTACTAGAACTCTAACAAAATCATTGATTTTCACAACATGCACTCATGTTCAGAACTAAATAGCATATAATCACTCTGAACAATGTTGACCTTATTTATACTATTAAAATGTTTTATAACAATAAGCATCCCAGAATTTGTTCTTGTTGTTCTTAAAACATTTTTGAATTTGTTGTCACATTTTGAAATAGCTGCAGTTCTACTGGACCATTGACCAAATTTCTAATAAACATCCCTACACTACCGTAATCATGCTTTGTCTACACTTGATGGGCTACATTTTATCCGTCTTAGTATTTTGTGCAAAAAATTTGTATACGGCTGATAAATCTGGACATGGTATAAAATATTTTGAATACAATTTAACTGGCAGCAGTCAAAGTCAAGTCAGTTAAAAGTAATATCCACAAAACTGTTATAAATAGTATTGGTCTGTGCCGTGTTTACGCATCAAATAAGAACTAAGGAAAGTTTCCACTAACTGTACTGATAGAAATAAACGTTCTTAGTTCTTATATTAGCATAATATTGTATAACCAGGCAGGCCTATTAACTATCTGAAACAATAGCTACAATAACTTTTAACAAATAAAAAAAAATCGCTGATTTAATCATATGATTTAATCGATTTGATTAAATCAAAAAAAACCTGCCGACTCAGAATGGCATTGATCTTCGACGTTGTGACTTCAGTGTCAGCATGCTGCCCCCTAACATTATAGGTAACAATGTATCCAAGTTTAGTTCCAATAGGATTAACCAATCCTGAAATATAAATGATTTGGTCAATGGCCTTGACCTTTGCCCTAGTGACCTCCATGTCACTATCCGGTATCCTCTTGGCATAAGCAACCATGTACGCAAGTTGTGTTGCATTAGGGTTAAGCAATCCCGAAATATAACATAATAAGATTTGCTAAGCCTAAAAAACTAACATTGAAAAATAACACTTTGTTGAGGTCAGAATGGCCGTGACCTTTGACCTGGTGACCTCCATGTCACCATCCTGTATCCACTGGCATAAGCAACCATTTACCTAAGTTGTGTTCCACTAGGGTTAAGCAATCCCGAAATATAACATGACAAGTACACATATTGATGCAAGGCATCAATGGCAAATAGCGTGGCCGGAGATTATTATAATTCAAGTTGAGCTTAGATTTATTTTTAGATATAATATACAATTTGCGGTAGCACAACAGGTTGTCCACCAAAAACAGTGACTATATCTAGACCTTAGACCCAGCATAGAACAAAAAATAAATGATATATGTCAAATTGGCACAGGCACTATATAATATTGGAAGACATGGGCTTCACGTTAAATTCAATGTACTATAAAGATATAGCCATTAGACATGTGATAAATTGACAATATATTTGCAGGACAGGGAGAAATGTGTTTGTCTTGTTATATTAACATTCAATATTACATAGGTTCTTACTATCATTTACAGTTTCTTACCTGTCCCATGTAGTACTGATGGTGGTTGCGATTGTAACAATGATAGTTTCTTGGTAGTGTCATATCTTTAAGATGGTTGTAATGGCATCGGCCTTGGATAGGATTAGAAGCAGATTATATTTTGGGGCAGTCCTTCCATCTTTCCATCCATCTTGTTGACCATATGCGTCCATTCTGGGGGTTTTGTTTGATAATTCAGATTCCATCTGGAGCTAAATTATAGGATATATAGAAAGATTTTCACATTATTGCAAGAAATATTTGTTGATAGAATCGTGCAATATCTAGTGAGTTCTAGACGGTATTATGTTCGAAAGCTTGGTTGCAAACCGAGTACAGAGATTCTGATACTGAATATACAGTAAATTATTAGCATTTGAAAACTGTAAGTTGCGACTAAATTGTGTATTTCGAAATTACTCCATAGTAGAATTTGTTAAAACTCTATATTTTATTAGCGTATTCATATATATATAATAATAATAATAATAATAATAGTCCATTTGTAACACGCCAAAATCCACGTGCAGCATGCTCTAAGCGCTTAAGAAAGCTTATCTAGAATATTCTAGAAAAAATACAGATCAAGGTGTTGGATAACATTTTTGAAAGTAACATGTCTTGAGTCTAGATTTAAATGTGCTCAGGTTTGGGGATGTTTTGATGTTCAAAGGCAATTTATTCCATAGGATGGGAGCTGAGTATATATCTATGTAAACATATGGATGAAATTCTGGAGCCGAACCTATTACAAGCAATATGCCAGGACATATCGACATCTATCCGATTGTGGCTAATATGAACCAACTATCTTTCAATGGGGACATATTGCGAATAAGTAACTACATGGACATACTTGGTAATTATGATATTATTTGATGGTAGAATCGTGCAATATTCCGTACAGCAATAGTACACAATAATACATATTGAGTTCTGCATGGCTAGATGTTCGAAAACTGGTTACAAATAGAGGACATAGATATCGGTACGTAAATTATTGGCATCTGACAACTTTTGGTCACTACTAAGTTGTGTACTATAAAATTGCTTTACAGTGGGTTTTTTAATCGATATTTTATTAGCATATTTATATATCTATCTGACATTTTGGGGCCAAACCTATTATAGACAGTAGGCTACCCAAGACCATCGCTCTGCCAAAACTTGTGCAAATTTTTGCCATGGAATTATGTACTATGTGAAAGTAATTTAGGCTAAATTATACTTTTTAAACTCAAGTTCATGTCGGGGAAAGTTTGGGGGCGAGCATAACCTACAGACAATAGGGCAGTGAAGACTGTGAATTGTGTAAAATTTCAGCCAATTTTCGGTATGAAATCGTGTACAATGAATTAAATTACTTCATGGTAAACAATTTTTTTAACTCAATACTTCATTACATATTCAGATACCTATCTAGCCATATGGGTGGAATTCTTGGGCCGAACACACTGCAGGCATTATTAACTTGGCACATACATACCCTTTCTTTTGATTTATGTATCTAACCACCCATTACAATGTTATTTACAGTCGTTTTGACTGGAAATTCGCAACATCAGTTTTATATACATGCATGGATCTTTTCCCAGTGAAATATTAAGGACAATAAATTACTAATGAAAATCACACGTACATTATTTTTAGCGAATTTTGTCTAATTTTTCACTCTCTGCAATATTATTATACATGGTTTACTGTTAAAATTTACCACACATATAGTGACTAGTAAAATGCGCCCACGACATTAAAATCTTTGCCCGGACGCCCTACGAGACATAACAATAGAAATGTATACATTCGAATGTTCAGCCTAGTGTTTTATGCTATAATGCATAAGGGGAAAATGAAACAGACACAGTACCTGGTATTGCCATCATAATTTATTAAACCTTTACTGTCTAAATTTGGTGAAGATTGTTAAAATATTTAGATATTGAATGTCCATTTGCAGGCCAAGATAAGACTGTTTTGCAGATCTGGAATCTCGAGACAGTCATTCTAGGAGTAAATTATCAAAAACTGTCCCCTCATGGCATATAATTTGGCATGCTCAAGCTCACTGTTGGGGCCGGTTTGACCAGCTATGCCATGAGGTGGTTAAAATACAATAAGAGATGATGCTAGGCCTACGTTCATAGCCGTCGTCATTGTGATTTATATACTTTCAACCGTAACTACCCAGAAGACCATTTCCAAGGTAACTATAGAGGTGAGCTGTTGAATATTTAAAAAATAATTTGACTAGATGCTGTCTGTGCCTGTAGCAGCAGCACAGTTAAATTAGTTTCAAAATAGTCAACAGAATGTTTATTAAATAGCAAAGACATACAATTCACAAAGCTTACGGACACTTCAACGTTCCTGATAGCCATAGCTACGTCATTCATTATGTATTTTGACTGTGACGTCATCCTACATGTGACATATTTGATTATGACGTCAACACTTGAGTGACAGGTTGGATAACTTATACCCTCTTTCCATAGGAGAATCGGTGCATTGTGATTGGGTCTACATACATCCGACAGTGCAAAGCTAACTATCTGAATGCTCTTGCTAAAATATGTGGTCACTTATTACAAGTGGTTCATGTTGGGTGGACCATACATTACTAAGTGGTATTGGTCGTTTAATGTTTGTACACTTGACAGGCTATTCAATATTCACGATGAAGCTAGAGACATCATTCACTATATATATAAGTATTTTGACTATGACGCATGTGAAGCTTTTATAGGACGCAATTGATAACTGTAAAGACATACAACACCTAGGAAAATTAGTTTCAATCCCACCACACACCCCTCACCCTCCTCCTCCTCCTCCCAATTTGGCCAATCAAGTTCCCCTGAACAAACTTGGTTCAGGTCTTGCACTAGATGATAGTGCATGCATGAGTTTTGCATAAATCATCACAAGCTGTTTTGGATATTTTTAGATGTTTCTAAAGATAGGACACAATACAAAATGGCTGCCTGCCTAATGGACCGATCGGTATCCCCTGAACAAACTTGGATCTCCATGCCCTATGGCTGCTTCATGCCAAATATAATTGAGATAACCGCGAAGTGCTTCGTGAGAAGTTGTTTAAAGGAAAGATTGACTGACAGATGGATGGACAGATGATGAATGGTCACCATGGCATAAGATGACATGGCCATTCTGGCCAGGAAAGCTAACACAAATGTAGTTGAAATCAAGCCAGTGGCTCTTAAGGCATTTTAAATTTCCCATTGCTTTAGTATGGGTACATGTATGTGGCGGGAAAAATATCCAAGATGGCCGCCAAACCAGTTATCCAATAATTTCAAAAGTGGAAATCTGAAATCAGCATACCCAAAGACCTAGAAAACCAATTTCGGCTTCAAAATCAATCAAATAAAAAAATTCAATATGCCCGCCAAACACGCTACATTTTGACTGGTCCAGGGCGGCCATGTTCCGTTTACATATCAGCTTCCCGTGAGCAACCTTTACTGGATATTAGTGCTTAATTATATCTCCAAAATTTCGGCATGATCCGTTCAGCCATTCTGGAGTTGTTTTTGCAAAGACCAGGCCATCTAAGATGGGTCATTCCATATAAGGACCAAAATTTTTGAAATCCGTCAAGTCATAGTTTCAGATTTCCTTCAAACTTTGTCAGAGTAAGCATATGTATGTATTAACAGGAAATTCCAAGTATTATAGTGAAAGGTCAAATACTTTTTGAAAACTGGCCTATCCAATACCCCCTGCCTAAAATTGACAAAAATTTGTAACAAAATTTCTTTGTTTGAGGCTTCATATCTCACCGACTACAGTGCTCACAATACTAGGTCTTTTTATTTTAACAGTCTGGTCACCATAGTTCGAGAAAATCACAAGCATTTTGTGCTGACCTGTTTTAGGCATGTATTAGGGGTCGTCAAAAATGCCAAAAGATGTGATTTTTCATATTTTAGTCCAAATTTGGTGATGCCGTAAAATGTATTTGTATTTGGTTTACACAAATGATTTCTATCCTGTTAACTAGAGCTACTGCTACTTTAGTGATATTTATTACCTAATGGCAAGATATGCTCCGCAAAAATTTTGTGGGAGCCATACCCCCACCCCTGTTCGCCAAAATGGGGGGACTTCATAACATCTTTTTTCAAAATAACCCCTTTCAATTTTTTAAATATTTTGGTGAATGTTATATATATGGTCAATGGTTACAGGGCCAAAAGGTTCACTCTTACATTTGTTTCCTTTTAGAGCTATGGCAAATACAAAATCTGATATTTTTTCAAAAACTTGTATGATATTCGATTTTGGGGGGTTAATAATTTTAAAAGTATACACTCTAGAAGTTTGAAACAAGAGATGTAGCGCGTTTCCCTGCCTTATTAAAAGAAACAGCCAGCATTTCCCTTTTACAAAATAGATAAACATGGATTTTAGAGATGTCAAAATCACTCAGTCTTGAGTTATCCAGTGTTAATAAAGACAGAGATTTCATATCTAGAGAAAATAACTCAACCTTCAGAGCTTTGTATATAATTAGGTCAATTGCTGTAATAGACATAGGTAGTGAGGTTATATTGATTAGTCACATGGTCTCAGTTTTTCTCAGAGATCTGCATGCAAGTATTGCTATCAACAAGAGTTCAGTCAAGCATTTTAAGTGATCAAGATTAGGCAGCATGACCAGTGAAAGTGTTTAATAATTACTGCTTTGAAACATTGACATTGTTGCTGATACACAAATGTTTAGATATTTACTTTAGAAATTTAATAATTCACTATACATTTTAATGATAAATTAGGCCTTTTAATTTGAAAAGTGTAAACTTTGACTAGGACACGTTGCACAATGGCTGAATTACCAGAGACATTTTGTTCAGTTGGACGTCTCACTAATGATAAATCGTCAGCCGAGAATTAACTAGTTCTATCTGCATTTTTGGTGAAAATGAGTTCTATTTATATTTCACTTATAAAGTTAACTAGGTTTATCTACAACCAGCACACTTAGCTATAGGCTTAATATGTAATAGTTTATTATCGTTGTTGCATAGGTCTATCACAATTTTCAGAATTTTCTTCAGTATTAAGTAGGTGTATCTACAGCTAAGCCAGTAACAGGCGAGTGTTCGTGTCACGTGGTGGAATATTCTGTAACTAACATCAACAAAATGTCAGACAATGATGTAGTGCCGCCAAGAAAACGCACGAGGCCTGAAGCATATACGAATGACCAGTTCCTGGCCATATTTCAGAGGTAAGTTGATGGTCTTAATTTTAGCACATATGTATGTCACAATTCCACACAATTACGCAGTAAAAATCACAAGTGAGAATTCCTCTGTCATGACCTAGATAACGCCATGCTGAGTTCGCAAATAAACCTAGTTAATTCTCATAGAATGCAGAACTTTTTACCGGTTTCACTGATTCATCTGCAACAGCAGCAGAAACATCAGCTACAGCAATATTATTATTATAGCAGCAGCAGTAGTCGTTTTCATTTATTTATTGACGCACTGGCACGGGATGGAATCGATCGCTGCGCTAATCACACTGGCGGATGCAGTCATGAGATTGGTTTGTTGGACATCATCGTCCCGGCGGTGATTCGAACCGGCATACTGCAACACCGCAATGCATCAGGTTATCCAGCAAGTTTCCCCTCGGCCACCGCACCCACGTGCCAAACTTCCCGAAACACTGACGAATTCTTATGGTGACTATCTGCAACTGCAACCACAGCAGCATTGTTGTTGTTGTAGTTCTTGTAGATTCCGCTGCCACAACAAAAGCAGCAGCAGTAGCAGCGTTAGTAGTAGTAGTCGTAGTAGTAGTAGTAGTAGTCGAAGTGAACGCACACGTTTATTTAGCTCTGCAATTGCTGCCCAAATTTGCTAGTTTCTAGCGCGAGTTTGTAGATAAATTTTATACATATATTTCGTATTAGTATTTCCTTTCAAACTTTATGTTTAATTTGTAAATTCTTGTCTTGGTTGGAGCGCATTTTGTGTCTCCATTTTCTAAAGGCATTCCTCTTAGCTGGCGGTTTCCACCATTTAATAGGGCTCCTCTTACTGTGGTCAATGCAATACATTTCTCCCCGCGCCAGTCTGCTATTTCTATAGTTCGTAGGCTAGCGCATTATATTTGGCAAGATCGCTTGAGTGAGTGGATTTAATTCCTTTGTCATTTGTAAGCACAAGCCTAGTTCTTTAACTATACACCTGTGCAAAAGTTAAGCACCACCCTATTTTTACGCACATGCGAGGGTATATTCATGTGCTATGAAGAAAGCAATAGCATAAACATTTATGTACCCATCCATCTTAGTGCAAGAGGTAATAATGCAACTAGAGGAATGCTGATTATGATGGTGGGGAAACACTGTATGTTTTTGTTTGAACTTGAAAACTAGGCCTGAATATGGTTACGTTGACACAACTGACAACTATTGCCCTACAGTTGACACACGTGGCTAGATTGTCATTAATGGTGTCTGAAAACGAAGTTTAACATCTGTGCACGAGTTTGAGACTGTCATTATTAATACCGGGTATATCCACCTTGTGCCTGGATAACGGCCTGGACACGACGTCTCATGCTGGTCACCAACCGACTGATACGCCATTGTGGTATTCGTTGCCATTCAAGATGGAGTGCGTCTGTTAATTCCTGTAGGTTCTGCACAGGAGGATCCCTCCTTCTCGCCATGTTTCCCAGAATGTCCCAGATATGCTCAATAGGGTTCATGTCAGGGCTCCTTGCTGGCCATGGTAGGGTTTCGATGGCATTCTGGCGGAGGTATTCATGCACAGCTCTAGCACGATGTGGTCGGGCGTTGTCATCCATGAATATAGGGTGGGTTCCAGGTGCATGATTTACAAAATGAGGGACCACAACTCTATCCAGTATGGAATCTTGATATCTTTGTCCATTTAGTGTTCCAGGTACAGTCAACAGATCCAGCTTACAATCAAATGAGATGCACCCCCATATCATAACGGAACCTCCACCAAATGGAACTTCTTCCATGATGTTACATTGGTCGTACGCCGTGCGTCTGGACCTCCATACACGAGTTCGACCATCTGTGGCATGAAGCAGGAACCGACTTTCATCGGACCAGTGTACCCGTCTCCAGGATCTCATGTTCCAGTGTCTTCTTTCGTTGCACCACCTCAGACGCTCCTCTTTGTGGTGTGCAGTGAGGAGAGGACGTCTGACAGGTCTCCTAGCTTTCATGCCAGCAGCATACAGTCTCCTTTTGACGGTAGACATTGACACTCTATTGCGCGTTTCCCATTGCTGGCTGAGCACTCTGCTGTTGGTGAATGGAGATCTCCTAACAAGGCGTACTAGGGCTCGATCATCACGGGCAGTAGTCTTCTTCGGTCTTCCAGATCTAGGCCTGTCCTTCACCTCGTTAGTTTGCCCATGTTTTGCAATCAAACGACTGATTACAGTATGGTTAATGTTCAGCTGTCTGCCAATCTCTCTGCATGACATACCAGTGGTATGCATGCCTATGATTTGCCATTTCACACGATCACTTAATCTTCGTCTTGCCATAGCGGTTCACAATCAAGAGCTAATTCTCTCTGTACAAATAAACCACGGTCATGAACACAAAATTCCTAATCTTGTCGCCTAAATCTGTATGTAATGTTCTACACCTCAAACTGGACTTTTACATAACTGAACACGTGTGCTGTTTCCCGCCACGCACGGACATCAAGCGGCGTGAAGTCATGCATGCATGTGCATTTCGTACTTGGAATTATGTCAGCTAACGCGGGGACAAAAAGTATGGCAGCCTAGTTGTACCATCATGTTTCTATGTTCTATTGTGTTTGCTGGTGCTTAACTTTTGCACAGGTGTATATATAAATCCTTATAGTCAGTTGGCTGTCCCCGGTCAACTCGAACAGACTAACAAATATATGACTGTACTATCTATTCATATATTTGTTAGTATACTTTAATCGGCTAGGTGTTAGTGAACCACGTAGAAAGTGGTTCAAACTAACAAATATACGACTGTACTCTCTATTTATTTAGTGTTTAGCTCTTTCCCTGACGTCCTCGTGTTATATAAGTATATATATATTATATATTGTAGTAGTATGGGGTTCCTCCTTTGATAAACCACCATGGAAACCTATAAGCATACCCTAAGCCTTAAAATAACAACTAAGGGGTGGGGTGTCACGGCTATCGACGTGTATCATGGGTTAAAAGACGACCTTGGCGCGGGACCTGCTACTTTGCAGGGGCTTATCAATGTTACTAAAACTGTATGGAATGATACAGTGTCAAATGAGGGGGTCAAGGAAAAGCTTCTGGAAGATGTTCTTATTGTAAAAGGTGAAGTTTGTAACGTAGAGGAAATCGAGTCAGATAGGTTGCTAGTGAAGATGAAAGTTCCACTAGAAATTCCAGATGACAGAATCATGAGTGAACTCAAGAAGTATGGCAAAGTGCAAAAGATTGAACGGGAAACGTCTCCTTTTGACAGAACGCTAGAAAACGGTGTAAGACGTATTTGGTTTGATAAAGTGGATAGCCCTTTACCAAGCAGATTGACGCTTGATGGCAGCTTTGTCCTGCCCTTATGGTGTAGAGGTCAAATTAAAGAATGCCGGATCTGCCTAAGTACTGACCATTTGGCAACAGATTGTCCCAATCGAAACAAATGTTTGCTCTGTGGTTCAGTTGACCATTTTAAATGGCGCTGTCCAAAAAATCAAAACAAGCCCTCAGTATCAGGAGATAATCGCCCATTAAAGGACGCAACTGAGTCAAATGCTTCTGAAGCAACCGCCACGGAAGCTGTTGTTTTGGTTCATGCTACTGTAAATGACACACACAAATCATCAAATCCTGTTAAAGTAACTACAGTTGATGAAATTCATGTATTAGAGGAGGGTATAACGTTAAGTCAAGAAAATACTCAAAATGCAGTGGAGCCAAACGTTGCTGTAAAAGACACGCAGGAAAATGATGATCTTACAGAAGAGCCAGTTTACAATTCCGTAGAAGATGAATTAAAATTAGGACAGGATAAGTTTAGGACTCAGAAGACAGTAAGTTCAGTCGATTTTCCGCTAAGCCCACTTGATTTAAGTCAGCTTGAAGATATGGTAAATGATGCTCCTGCCAAATGTTACTTAAGTAGCAATAAGCGTCATAAAGAAGACAATAGCTCAGAATCTGAGATTGAAGTAAATGATATGGATGATGATACAATGTCAGTTGCGGAATCAGATGTGTCCATTCAAACACAGAGTTCACAGATGAAAGATGAAATGGTAATGTACCGATCAGAAGGGGGTGAAGTGTTAGTGCCATATGTAACAGCGAGAGGCGTGAAATATCGTCTACTGCGCCATGATTCTGATATTTCCAAATATGAATATTTGTCTGTGGTAGAACTAGGAAATATTGAATTCGCAGGAAAATTAGGTAAATGGTCTAAGAAACGAGCTAAAATGATGGCGGTTGTAAAGATCATTTTACAAATTATGATTATCTGCACCATCAATTGCAGAGGATTAAATAGCGAATTCAAGCAGCGCCACTTGCTTGAAGAATTAGCAAATGAGAGAGTTGATATTGCTTTTCTACAAGAGACCAAAATTCAAAAAGATGGAGTGTATGAATCTCTCAAAGATATTTCAAAAGGGCAGATTTTTTTTCTTTATCACAAGATAATAGTGCAGGAGTGGCCATTCTTATCCTGCCCCACTGTCTCAACTATGTTGACGTTATATCGTCGTCATCAGATCCAAATGGACGATGGATTTGTGTATCAATTGATGTACTAAACACAAGTTTAAATTTGATGTGCCTTTATGCACCTACCTCTCATCAATTGTGCCGTGAATTTCTAAATGATGTTTCCACAATAATTCAAGACAGAATGCCTGAAAACCTAATTATGGGTGGTGACTTTAATTGCATATTAGACGAGGCTAAGGACAGAAACTCTAGGTCTAATTTTAATGACACATCGCATAATATTTTGAAACACATTTGTGAAAATCAAAGCTTGTTAGACACTTATCGGATTGAAAATCCAGGAGGCCAGGAATTTACTTGGTTTTCAACCGATGGAAGGTTAGCTTCAAGGTTAGACAGGATCTATGTAGAACGTTCATTGAAAGGTTACATGTGTAAAACTAACATAAAACCAGTAACTTTCTCTGATCACAATATGTTTTCCATCACATTAGACAATGCTGACTGGGTCAAACGAGGAGATGGATTTTGGAAACTTAATGTAGCATTGCTACGAGATAGTTGCTACCGCAAATGTATGGAAAGTTGTTGGAGGCATTGGGATGAAAGAAGAGGTTCGTATGAATGTATAACAGACTGGTGGGAAGATGCTAAATCAGACCTGAAATATATTTCAAGGCAGTATTCCATTAGGAAAGCACGTTTAATACGAAAGCGTAAAAAGGCGCTTCAGAGGTCGTTGTGTAAAATTAATAAGAAAATTAATGATGGGGAATATAATTATTACGAACTATTAGTTAAATTAAAAGGTAGACTAAATGAAATAGAGCAATATCAGTTTGATGGCGCTAAATTAAGGTCAAGAGCACAAATGCACACCGAGGGCGAAAAGCCTACACGTTACTTTTGTAATTTGGAAAAAGCAAGAGGTATAGAGAAATTAATGCGCTCACTGAAGACTAATGATGGAGTATCAGTGTGCTCAAATGCAGAAATGATTGAAACAGTATCCGAATTTTACAAATCATTGTATAAATCTGAGGGAAGCGAGGAAACTGCAACTAGAGATGTTTTAGCTAATATAACGAAAAGACTTCCAGATTCATGTCGCGGAAGCTGTGACCAATCAATAACAATTGATGATTTGACAAAATCCCTCAAAGGTATGAAGTTAGAAAGGTCTCCTGAATGTGACGGACTTCAAGTTGAATTTTATCAAACATTCTGGCACAAATTTGGGCCAGTATTAGAAGAAACAGCAACCAGCATTTTTAAGCAAGGGCATCTCCCTACATCGATGGCCCAAGCATATGTTCGGCTTATATACAAGAGGGGTGACAGAAATAAAATACAGAATTATAGACCAATCTCTCTACTCTGTGTAGATTATAAGATTATTACTCGGGCACTAACATTAAAACATGGCGCAGACCTAGGCGAAGTGATTCATGATGATAAAACCTGCTCTGTGCCAGGAAGATCAATATTAAACAACACTTTGCTTATACGGGACCTTATTCAATTAGTTGAAAAGGATTGTATCCCAGCAGCAATAATAGCACTTGATAACGAGAAAGCGTTTGCCAGACTAGAATGGGATTTCTTGTTTAAGTCTTTAGACCATATTGGCTTTGGTTCCAGATTTATTAAATGGGTCAATATTTTATATACTGATATAACAAGTTGCTATTTAGTTAACAATCAGCTATCCAAACCTGTAGTGTTGGAACGAGGTGCCAGACAGGGTTGCTCACTGTCCCCGCTTCTATTCATCATAGCTATGGAATCGTTGGGGGCCACATTGAGGCAACGCAATGACTTTCAAGAAATATGTATACGTGGCGTAGAAAGGCCACTAAAGGTTTCTCAATATGCAACTGATACGACTGTGTTTGCGGGTAAAAATACGGATTTTAGAATTTTAAATGGAGTATTAACAGATTTTCAAAAGGCATCAGGACTTAAAGTCAATAAAGATAAATCTAAGGGATTGTTTTTGGGCGATTGGAAGGGCAGAACTGATAATGTGATGGATATTAACTGCTCAAATGATGTCATAAAAATTGTGGGTATTTACTTTAGTAGAGAACAAAATGTATTACTAAACTGGGAAGAATGGATATCCAAGCTAAAATGTGCATTACTAAATTGGAAATGATGTCGCCTAACTGTCTTTGGCAGAACATTTGTCCGTAATAATTTAATTTTATCTGGACTGTGGTATACCGCTTCTGTAGTTCATATGCCCAAATCAGTAGAGTCAAAGATCAACAAGTTACTTTTGTCCTTCTTATGGGAGGACAAAGCCCATTTAGTATCACAGTCAATCCTCACCAATGAAAAGCATGCGGGAGGCCTGGATTTGGTTAATGTTTCTGCAAAGTGTGCTTCTTTAAAATTGAAATTCTTGAATAAGTTACTTACTTCAAACTCATCTTGGTCAAGTGTTTCAAGGGCACTTCTCCAAAGGTACGTTGACCCATTTCCAGTAGAATGTTTATTTATGTGCAATAAATTGCCACCTAATCATCAAAAGATTCCAAATGTATATAAAGAACAGCTCGAAGCCTTAAAAATATTTACACGATCAATGCCACAACCCAATTCTTGGGAAGATGCCTTAGAGCAACGTCTTTGGGCCAACGAGTTGATTCGTGATAATGATGATGTATTATATTTGGCCTCTATGGCCAAAAATGGTATTCAATATTTACGTGACTTGGTAAATCCGAAATCTCGTAGATGGATTGCGATGCAAGATGTAGCAAGAATAACATCAATCAGACATATTGATGCTCAGCGATTATTTGTTAGAATAAAGAATGCAATACCTGCTGTATGGTTCAAATTGCCGAAAGCATGTGGCAACATTGATATGTTGCAACCAACATTAGTATTTATGTCAGAACATAAAAAATACAACATGGCATGGTTTGGTCTAGAGACTGGTATAGAATTTTAATGCAAAGTCGGAGACAGACTCCTATTGTGGTCAGGCATTGGAACAATTTAGGATGCACGCCAAAGAACTGGGAAAATGGCTGGAAAGCAATACATCTACCTTGTCTACCAGGAAATGCACGGGACCTGGCATGGCGATTACTCCATCGAAGGCTATGGGTCGGTCATCTTACTTATATGTGTAAAATATCAAGTACAGACTGGTGCTTATTATGTAATACTGAGGAGGAAACGATAGACCATCTATTTACTCAGTGTCGCATAACTACAGGCTTTTGGGTATATATCAATATGCTCCTTGCTAAATTTGGAAACAAATATGTGAATTTAGTGGCTGAAACAATTTTGTTCAAAGATTGCTCAACTATCGGACGAATCATTAATAGCAAGGAGAAAGAATTGTTAATAACCGTGTTAGCTGTAGGAGTGTGGGCCATCTGGAAGCATCGGTGTTCAGAGGCCAGAGATAAAACCGGCAACAACCATCAGAGAGCCATACAAGCTATATTTCGATCATTGATGATAAACTGCATTCATTGTGAATTTTACAGGCTAGTAGAACATGGGAGAGAAAGTAGATTTAAAGACGTATGGTGCAAAACTGGCCTAGTATCAATTGAATATGGATATCTTAAAATATCAGAAGCAGAACTTGTATAAGCTAGCACACTCGCTGCTTGCTGTATATTGATAAATGCTATTTTAATTTAATTTAATTGCCTTTATTTTAAAATTGTAATGCCTTAGGAGACTCTAATCTTGACGAATATCCTAACCTTGGGATCAGAATATTTAAATATCAAATGAGCATTATGTCAGTATTCTGGAGGTGATCCGATTTTCAAGTTAACAATTAGCTTCCTGTTGTAAATATTTACTGTAGGTGTATTTGTTCCAGGGTAATTTGCAAAAACTTACAATGAAGTGACTTTTTGTTACTAATTGACGAGTCACCTCGCCACTTGTTGGCGAGCTGCACTCGCCATTTGGCCCTACTACTATACGGTGTGCTACGTTAGACTACATATGATCTACTTAGCCTGCCGGTCATGAATCGGCTCAATGGCATCAATGATTAGCAGTAGCTTACTGCTAATTATTGATGAGTGGCTTTACCACTTGTTGGTTAGCTATGCTCGCCATTTGGGCCTACTACTACACGGTGTGCAAATAGCAATGTCTTTGTTGAATTATGTTATGTTATCAGCTCTTTATTAATTATGTTTTCTATGTAGTTATGCCACGGTTGTGGTATATGATAATAGAGTATTTTAGCTTGCACTGTTTTGACATGTTAGGTTTGTATTGTTATTCTATTAATAAAGCCTGCTATTTCAACCGATTTTTTATGGGGGTTTGCAAGCCTTTTTAAAGGAGTTCCTCCGGGAAGTGTATCCGACTGCATTAGCGTCGGATTTTCAAAAAAAAGAAAAAAAAAGAAAGGAGTAGTAGTAGTAGTAGTAGTAGTAGTAGTAGTAGTAGTAGTTGTAGTAGTAGCAACAACAGCATCAGTAGTAATGGTAGCAGTAGTAGCGCATGTTCTACAACATAATTTTAATTTTTCCTTGCAGGCCAAGCAGTGGTGATGATGTGTCCAGCAGCGAGAATGACAATGACTCTGTAGCTGACCCGGATTCTGATCAGGATACTGAAATTGATGCCACTGAGACTGACATTGAAGATATCGAGACTGAATCACGTGATGCTGGCGGTGGTGGTGTTGGTGGTGATCAGGATGTTCGTCCGACAGCTCGCACACGTCATAAGCAAACAGGCACGGTTCTGACGCGCAAAAGAAAACGTGACCCGACGACATGGAAGTGTAACATTCGTAGAACACTTAGACAAACTGGGAGGCAATACACTGATAGTCGGGGGAAGTTGCAACCAGACAGATTTGTTACATGCAAAAAGAACTGTAGTAAGTGTAAGTTCAAATGCAGTTTAAATATTAGTGAAACTGATAGATCAGATATATTTAAGGAATTTTGGACACTAACTGACAATGAGAAAATGCATTTTTATGGCAAAACTACAGTGAAGGACACAACAAAGAGGTCAACAGTAGCAGCTGGCCACCTCAGTCGTAAGAGAAGTGGTTTCACATACTACTTGCCATGCCATGGTACAAATATTCGTGTTTGTAAGTTATTCTATTTAACAATGTTGGCCATTAGTCAGAAATGTTTTTACATATCATTCATCAAAACATGTCGTCGGTGGAACACCAAAGTGTCTTCTGTGGGGACAAAGTGCTAACAATACGGTACCACCAGGCGTTAAGGATGGAATACGGGAGCATATAAACTTGATTCCCCGGATTGAATCACATTACTGTAGGGCAGACACTAAGAAAGAATATTTTGACCGTGGCCTTTCTATTGCTCTTCTCTATGAAAAGTATACTGCTAAATGCATTGAAGCAGGTAAAACACCGGGAAAACTGCACATGTACAGGCACATATTCAATTACGAGTTCAATATTGAATTCCAAACTCCTAAAAAGGATAGATGTGATGCGTGTGAAGCAATGAAAATGAATAAACAGCCTAGTGAGGAAGAGAAAGTCGCTCGTGAGAAACATTTGACAGGCAAGATAGAAACTAAGAATGAAAGAGACAATGATAGAAATGATAAGGACGGTTTCATTGTTTGCTTTGACTTACAGAATGTATTTGCGTTGCCAACAGCAGACGTTTCTAACTTTTTCTATCGACGAAAGCTTAATGTATATCACATGACTGCTCATTGTTCAACGGATAACAGAGGATATGGCGCGTTGTGGCATGAAGGTCAGAATGGGCGATCTGGAAACGATCTAGCTAGTTCTGTTATGATGCTACTAGATGCTATTGTGGAGAATAATGTTAATGACCCCAGAATTAAGCACATAACACTTTGGAGCGATTTGTGTGTGCCACAAAATCGCAACAGCCTATTTTCAACAGCAATTAAAGTATTTATGAAACGCCATCCCGAGGTGCTGTCTACTGTTCAGAAATTCTGTAAGCCAGGACATTCTACAATACAAGAGGTGGACAACCAACACAGTCAGATTGAACGGGTTTGTAGCACTAGTGAAATATATGGCCCAGTTGGACTGCTAAGACTACTTAAAAAGGTTCGGAGAAATAAACCCATGAAACTGATACAAATGAAATCTGAATACTTCAAAGATTACCAAACAATAGCTAAGCAAGGGCAATATCAAAGGATTCCATACACTAAGGTCAAGGGCCTCTTGTATAAACAAATGAACCAAAAGTTGTAAAATATAAGCTGCGCTCTTCTGATGAGTGGATTTCACAAAATGTAATTGAAAGTAAGACTACTAGAGGTGTAGAATTCTTTCAGATAAGCGATCCTAAGATAGCCAAACCAACGATACTTGCTGCGGCTAAAAAGTCAGACATTAGGGACATGTTAAAGTTCATGCCACCTGAGAATGGGGCATACATGACTCTACTGGTGTGAGATAAAGCACATTCTATATCGACATTGTTATGTTTTCTTATTATGATCATTAGCTAGATGTTAATGTAGTAGTATTTTAAACTCTCTGGATACTAATGCTTTATCTAGGAAATTTTTATAAATATGTGTTCGCCGATGTGTAGTTAAGCTATAATTAAGCTATATTTGACAGCATTTTCAGTACAGAAATGCTCCATTACTTTTGTGTTTGTCCACTGTTGACTGAAAAAATCTTATTTTTGTAGCATTTAATTACGATTGAAATAAATTAGTAATTATAGTGACTTTTAGCCTAAATTCCCTAGTTATTAGTTGTTTTAACATAAAATTAAAAATAGATACACCAATGCTAACCTAATATTTTAGAAATTTTAGATTTACATAGGTGTATCTGCAAAACTGGGTCAACATTGGGGATCATGTGACAGCAGATATCAATATGTTGAAATACCCTTCAAGATCAGTAAAGTGGATTTGAACTACAGCAGAAAACTCATTAGGATATCTTGAATACAATAAAAAGTACAGCATGCAAATATTTCAGTAGCATTTTTCTCAAAACTAGAAAAAGTGTAGATAGAACTAGTTAATTCTCGGCTGACGAAATGTCATAAGTTTACGGATAAATGCTCTGTAAATGATGTTGTACAATTGACGGCTACAGATAAAACACTTGTTGCAATGAGAAGCGGCCAGAGTGAGGATAGTTTAGAAACAGTGTGCTGTTGCCACAAGAAACACTATCTGCATATATTCCCGATGATGAAGCAGAACACTTCATGTTGTGATCCCCTAAAAGTTCACAAAAAGCTTATTAAAAAGGGACTAGTTAATATAGATCAAGAAATTGTGGCATTAATACAGTCGAAAACTAGAGAGAGAAAACAACCTGGCCAAAAGATTTGCCATCATTGTTTGCAGAAAATTAATAACCTGACAGATTGTAGTGACAGTGAACCGGAATCAATGGCCATAGCAGATACTTTGTACAGTAATGGTGAATGCCTCAACTCTAGTTTCTCAGCAGTTGGAGTTTCTCCCCTAAAGAGTGTCCATTCAGAAAGGAAAGTATCATATGGTAAACGAAAAATCAAACAAATGGCAGAAGCAACAACAAGTCACGTGGCATCCCACCTAGGTTTTCCACCTAATAAATTAGTTGCTGACACTTCACAAACTGAATGTACATGTGATTCTATGTTAGATGTGGACTACTTGGTATCGAACATGAATGAAAAACTGTCTGTGTCATCACGAAATCAAAAGATACAAGTATTGACTATTACACCTAAATCATGGTCGATAGATAAAACTGTTCAGGTTTTTCAGGCATGTGGTGTTATGCGTTATATGGTGAAACAAGCCAGAGAACTTGCGCAGAATGATGGAACACTCGCTGATCGTGAAACCTTTAAAAGAAATAAGCTTGATCAGCATACACTAGATAGTGTTATTAACTACTACCAAGATGATACTGTATCTAGACTATTACCCAGGAAAAATGATTTTGTTACTATAAGAATGTGTGGTACCAAAGAACATAAGCAAAAACGGCTAATCCTGACAAATTTGAAGGAAGTACATGCTAATTTCAAAACAGAAACTGGACTTAAAATTGGTTTCTCTAAATTTGTTGAGTTCAGACCCAAATGGTGTGTAACTGTTTCTTCTAGCGGCAGCCACAATGTTTGTGTATGCGAAAAACACCAAAATGTAAAGTTTATGGTGGATGTTATCTCTGAAGACTATCATAACCTAATTGACAAATCTATATGTGACAGTAGTTCTAGAAATCGCATGCTGCAACGATGTGAAAAGTGTCCAGGAACTGCATTTCTCAAAACTTACTTAGAGCAAGACCTTTACGAGCACATGGATGAGGATGACATCATTAAATTCAATGAATGGGTATCCACAGACCGAATTGAAATCATGCGCCGAGAAGTATCAGTTGAAGATTTTATTTCTATATTATGTCAACGGATCCAAGAATTAACACCACATTCCTTCATAGCGAAATCTCAAAGTGAATTCTTGAAAGCGTGCAAACATGATTTAGATGACACTACTGCCATTGTTCTTCTCGACTTTGCTGAAAATTACAGCATTATTGTGCAAGATTGTGTACAGGGATTTTATTGGAACAATTCTCAAGTCACGATACATCCTTTGGCATTTTATGTTAAGGCTTATGGAAAGTTGAATGAAGAAAATGTATGCTTCATCTCTGAGTGTCTGAAACACGAAACAAATACTGTGTACTGCTTTCAGGAGATTTTTACAAGATATTTGAAGGAAGAGTATCCCAATATTCATATAATTAAATACTTTAGTGATGGGTGTGCAGGACAATACAAGAACTTCAAAAACTTTATTAATGTCTGCCATCATTATTCAGATTTTGATATTAAGGCAGAATGGCATTTCTTTGCTACCAGCCATGGTAACGGTGTTTGCGACGGTATCGGTGGCACAGTGAAGCGCTTAGCCACAAGGGCTAGTCTGCAAACAGCGCTTATACGAAATGCTAGTGAATTGTATGAATTCAGCCAACAGAACATAAGCAAGATCAAGTTCTTCTTAGTTAGTAAAGATGAGATCCAGAGCCATCATACAATGTTGGAAGAGTGGTATCTCCTTGCCAAAACAGTGCAAGGAACCAGGTCATTCCATTCTTTTGTTCCAAATGACACTAACTCTATCACAGTAAAGCGAATTTCAACTAATGATGTTTCATACACTCGGTCATTTTCTAACACACAACCTGGTATGTCATCAGAGATTCAGAATTTAAATATCCCTATGGAACTGTCTTTGAGTGACTATGTTGGTGCATTGTATGACAAAAATTGATGGTTTGGCATAGTGTTAGAAATTAGTCTAGAAAATGAGGACTGTCTCATTTCGTTTATGAAGCCGCATGGACCAGCTCGATCCTTTAGTTGGCCAAGGCGCACAGACCAGTGCTGGGTTCCTTTTTGTGACATTCTAAGTAAGGTGTCAACACCATTGACAGCAACTGGCCGGCAGTACACTTTTCCACAAACTGATATCGACTTTATAAATGGACTATTTAAATAATTTGGAGGAGCGGTATATGCTGGATCATGTACCGTATCATCAATTATTGCTGAGGTATGTAGTATTATGTACTATCTCTTAACACTTTTATATTATATTATGTGTATTAACCAATGCCTGTCTCAGTTTATTAAATAATTCCATGAAATGGGTGACATTTAGGCATACTTTAGTATGAGAGATTACACATATTGGCCTGGTCGCAGTGTGTCAAAATTGTCTATAAATGGCCATAGAAGTCCATGTAGCTGTACTAATATGACCATAATATACCATTCAATGTCCACCTATGATGAAAAAGTATCTAAAATGCTAAAGTGGAGATATTTTAAACTTTTTAAAACAAATTAGATTGTCGCGAAAAATGTCAAATTTTAACAGAGTCAGGTCTTTGGGTCTAGAAAATCGATGTTTATGTATTATATAACCAGGGAATGCTGATTGGTTCTTCTAATATAGCAGGAGAACTGGTTGTATCGCTTGTTTCATGCCTCTAGGCCCTATAATTTTTAAATTATTAACCCCCAAAAATGGAATATCGTACAAGTTTTACAAAAATATCACATTTCTAATATGCCATAGCTCCAAAAGGGAACAAATGTAAGAGTGCAACTTTTAACCATGTAACTATTGACCATATATCTACCATTCACCAAAATAAAATAAAAATTGAAAGGGGTTATTTTGACTTAATAGGCGATGAAGTTGGCCCTCTTTTGTGAACAGGGGTGGTGCATTGGCCCCCCAAAATTTTTTGATGAGCAAACCTTGCTGTTAGTCAGTAAATATTACTAAGCTAATATTAGCTCTAGTGAACTGGGTAGAAATCATTTAGTTACAGCAACTATAATATACATTTTACTGTATCACCAAATTTTGTTGAAACAGGAAAATTAGCTGTTTTTAACGTTTTTGGTGACCCCTAAAACACACCCAAAACAAGTCAACACATATTGCTTGTTATTTTCCTCAAGTATGCTGACCAGAGCATTAGAATGAAAAGATCTAGTATTGTAAACAGTATATTGGATGAGATATGATGTCTCAAACATTGGATTTGTACTTGAAACTTTTGTCAATTTTAGCATAGGGGTCTTTGAGACGGCATTTTTCAAAAAGTATTTCACATATCAGTTAAAAAATTGTCATGCTCAACTAAAACATCCATATGCTCACACTGAGAAAGTTTGAAGGAAATCCGTGACTATGAGTTGACGGGCATTGGTCCATCTTATACGGAATGACCCAGATGGCTGCTGAACCATTTGATCAATCAAGTTCCCGTGAACAAATTTTGTTCAGCGATTGCCCTAGATGATATTTCATGAATTTTGAATCGATCCCGCAAGCGGTTTCGGAGAGGAATTTCAGACGTTTATAAACATCAGACAAATTCCAAGATGGCCGCCAGTCAAATTGGCTGATCGGCTTTTGCTGGAACAAACTTGAATCTCCATGCCCTAATGATGCTGTCTGCCAAATATAGTTCAAATCGGCCAAGAGATTCTTGAGAAACTGTTTAAAAGAAGTTTCCAGACGCATGATGGACAGATGTACAAATGTATGACAGATTGACAATGGACGGTCGCCACGGCATATGCTCATTTTGCCTTTCAGGCAAGGTGAGCTAATAATGGTTAAAACACCCACAGAAAATAGGTTTTGGACAGTCCAAAACTATCCAAAACCTTAAATCTTAGTCTACAATCTTCCTTTCATCTCTATCATGCTTGTGCATGGAATGTAAAATATGTTTACGCCAATGGACCTTTCCATTTTTAGCCATGTCCCGCCCATCTCTAGCTAAGCTCCACCCACACTTCGCCATGTTAGGATTGATCGATCCCCAAATGCCCTAACTATCAATTTCCTGAAAACTATACAGGTAAGCTGTTGAATGTTTTGTAACTAATTTAACTTAGTCAAATTAGTTTCAAAATATTCACCAGAATATTTATTAAATAGTAAAGACGTACAATTCGTACAACAATGCATAACCCATCTTCAAATATGCGTTTGTGACGTACTTATCGATGTCATTCACTATGATGTCATTCTACACGACGCGTAGTTGATTATGACGTGGAAAGGTCTATTGTCTAGAAGACATGGATGTGTAAGATATTTATGCATGCAATCATGCATGCATACAGATATTTATGCATGCAATTATGCATGCATACATGTACATGTATGCGCATGACAAATCTGCACAAAGAATGGAGAAATCAAATTAGGTTCAACATATTCAACAGTTTACCTGTACATTGTAGTTTTCTGGGAATTGATAGTCAGGGAGCTCAGGGATCGATTGATCCCAACAGGAGTGAGGTGTGGCTGGAGCTTAGCTAGAGATGGGTGGGGCATGACTAAAACTGGAAAGGTTAATTACATGTAAATATAAGTTCAGAATATTCAACAGTACATTTTAGTCGGTTTTGGAAACATTCTACATGTACTTAGAACTAAGCAATGTACATGTACTGTAGCTACATTGTATTCTATTGCACTGCTTACCATTTAATGGTCAAGATTTGTCAAGAAAATTGAAATCTTTTATCAGTTAATATCCACATGCAGGCCAAGTTTCTTTTTAATTCAGCACTGCATTGACTGGCTCGTTTAAATCGGGGCCAATCATTCCAGTGGTAAAGTTTCAAAACTAGGCTTCCTTTGGCCTTCAAATGAATATTCTTCAACGACACTGCAGAGGCTGGTTTGACCACTAAATGGCTACCATTGTCACGCTACATAACCTAGTTTTCATAGCCGATGTGACACGTTTCAACTAAATACATCGAATAGAACAAATTCTTAACAATATCCAATTAATTTCAAATTATTCAAGCTTAAATTTACGTGAATGAGATTTTAAGATTGAAAGAGTCAATCCATTGCATGCTACGTGTACGTACATGTACATTTTATGCTGAGTTGATATGTACTGTAAAATAGACTGTAAACTCATCCCAATATAGGGATCCGATGATTCTGATATGTCATTCAAGTATTTGACATCATAATCAAATACGTCATACAGTGTTAGACAATAAGATTTTTTAAGCATGATCCATACGGATCCGTGCACCAGAAAATTAACAGATCCTCAAATTTTATCTGATCCGTACTGTCATACATGTACATGTCACTGTAGTACTGCACAGAAAATAAAATTAATCAAATGTTCTGAATCCACACTTTACACCACATTATTAGGATAATTAATCATTTCATCGGCAAGAAGTCAAAATGTTTGCCTACATACATGACATAATGTCCATTGGCAGGCCAAGAGAAAACTATTTTTGAAAATTTACCATTGGAATGACAGGCTTGTTTATCAAGCCAGTCATTCCAGTGGTAACTTTTCAAAAATAGTTTTCTAATGGCCAGCAAATGGACATTTCTCAAGACCATTATAGAGGCCATTTTTGGTTGGCTTGACCACTAAAGGGTTAAAATAGCACAGATTAACCAACTGGTTGATGAAGTATTTACTGCATGTACAGTAAATCCTGTTTGAATTTTGTCATAAAACTACATGTACTATTGATGAAGCACAGTGATCCAGACGGATCATTACTTTCCTAAACCAGTGATCCATTATTGATCCGTATGCGAAAAGGGCCTATGGATCACGGGATCAGTGCTTAATTTCTAGCCCTGGCCATATGTTATTGTACGGTACATGTACATGTACATGTAGCTAACATCACAATCAAAATAAGGTACAAATGTACAGGTATATGTAACTCTACATGTAGCTGTCACAAAAATTGAAAATTCTGTCACAAAAGTGTATACGATTTGTAATACATGTATGTCTTTGATGGATTTACAATTTCATAAACATTGTGTTGAATATTTTGAAATTAATTATACTGGGAGCTGTTTCTGCCATAGGCAGCAACAGATGCAGTGAAATTAGATTAAAACATTCAACAACTTACATACACTGTGTATATATATACCTGTATAGTTACCACGGAACTATGATTCTGGCATGTCTGGGAATTCAGATTTCAAACTACATGTATCAAATCAATTCCAAGATTTGCAACATGTGCACAAAAGACGGCGGGGCTTACATGTAGCTATAAATAGGTGTGGCATAGCTAGAAATGGATCCCAATATTAATTTGAAATCAAATGGACTGTGATAAATGTGCCCGTACATGTACAATGAATATTAACCTCTTAATGGCCAAGATCTGTCAAGATTTTTGCTAAGTGCATGTCCATTTAAGTGAGAAAGAAAACAAATTTTGAAAATTTGAAAATGTACATGTACCAACCCAGCCATTTGAGTGGTAAACTTTCAAAGTGACGTGTACATGTACATTGTATGTACAGTAGTCTTCTATAATGTCTATTGGCATGTACATGTACATCTACAACTAATGGACATTTCTCAGGACTACTGCAAAAGCTTAATGTCTAACCCTTTCACACAAAAATGTTTTCTGAAAGTGCCTTGAGAAATGTCCATTTGCAAACCAAGAGAAGACTGCATGTATTTTTGAAAATTGACCACTGGAATTACTGGTTCGATAACTGAGCCAGTCATTCCAATAGTAAGTTTTCAAAAATAGTCCTCTCTTGGTCTGGAAATGGACAACTTCTATGAGAAGATTGAAATTTTCTTGAACAAATTCGAGGGTAAAGGTTTAAACATGTACATGTGTGACATTGCCGTCGAATGCAGCTTTTATATTTCTTCACACTTAAAATCAACTTCAACAAAATCACCAACTAACAAAGAACAGATAAGTAATGTATGTACTGTACTCATTATACGGCAATGGCAATGAATATATAATTTAGAGAATGCCAACTGAAAATTATGCATAGCCTTTAGAGCCTGTGTCGTCACGGTGATTACAAGCAACTGCTGACATGTACGTGCGAAAAGAATCTAATAATCTAATCTGGACACAGATTTGTACTCTAAAGTTTATTTAGGAGTATTATGAGCAATTCACCTTTCCAGAGCACCCACCCATCATATGATGTTATAATGAACTGCGTGAATAAATATCCTGTTAAATATTTTGAAACTAATTTGACTGGGCGCTGTTGCTGCCATAGGCAGCAACAGCACCCAGTCAAATTAGTTACAACATATTCAACAACTTCCTGTATAGGTTTCAGGAAATTGATAGTTAGGGCATTTGGGGATCGATCAATCCCAACACGGGGAGGTGTGGGTGGAGCTTAGCTAGTGATGGGTGGGGCATGGCTAAAAATGTAAAGGTCCATTGTGCGCAAGGTGTACAGCCTATTTTCTGGATCTAGACACTTTAAACCCAACTTGCCCAACAAGATTCCTTGGGCAGACTACATTTTGCATACATGACAAAGTTATATATATAAATGAACTGCTTGCATTTCCCAGTTTTATATACATGTACTATACACGTATACAGGTATCTGACATTTAAACACTTTAATGATCAAGCCAGCCCAAACCATCCTTTTCCATGGGCCTTAGAAATGCCCATTTGCAGACCAAGAGAATATTATTTCTGAATTACTGGCTCGTCATCCGAGTTACAAATTAAGTTGACCATCAGCAGGTTAATATGCCGACGATTTCAAAAATAGAAAATGTTAATTATAAAACCAAGAAGTAGATTTTTGAATATTTACCATTAGAATGCATGACTGGCTCCATAATCGAGCCATTCATTCCAGTCGTAAACTTTCAAAAATAGTCTTCTCATGGTCCGCAAATGAACATTTCTCAAGACAACTGCAAAATCCATTTGGGTTTGAGCGTTAAAGGGTTCATTAATGATCAAATTATAAATGAAAATGAGCCAACGTTTCCTCAAGCATTTGGCCATCCAAGGAAAGCCGCCACTCAGCACCAAAGAGTTCAGAAACAGCATTTTCCAAAGTATAGTCATTTTTCCCAGAATCCTTCAACCAGTGCACAAATTCTGGACTCCAGTTCTCATGCACTGGCCAGTCAAATTCATAAGATATCTCCACCGATGGTATAACGAATCTTCTTAATTTCCTTGCCCGAGCAATTAGCAAGACAGACGTGGACGAAAGAGGAAACCCATACTGAATGCTGTGTAAATTCTGACATGCGTAAACCAGATCTACGAGTGCATATGGCATGCGTTTATCTCCTGTCTCACAAGTGTCTAGGAAGGAATTTGTATACGTAAACGAATCTAATGTTTTGTGATAGTTCAGTTGTATTTGATCCATGACACCCTTTGTTACAATGTTCGCGAGGTCATCGAGGATGAGCGAGCGCAGGGGCATATTTTCCGGGAATGAGTCCCTTATAACCATTATATATCGCAAGACAAGATCAAGAGTAAAAGCTGGACATATACTGACGACAGCTTTCCAGAAGTTATTGTCCAGTTCATTACTGTCTTTTTGTGAGAGTTCCTCATCCTGAAATAGTGTCAGTTCTCGAAGATTCTTGGACACTAGTGTTAACAAAATATCCTTATTAATTTTATCACGTCTTACAACTAATGTTGTCAAATTTGTGAAAGATTTCAACAGATTCATATATCCTTCATGTTCTAGTAAAGATATACTAGTTAGATGCAGCTCGCTGATTTTTTCACTATAGCCGCAATTATACAGTCGTACTACAATATTGTTGTCCTCTTTATCAGACCAGTCTATATAAATATGCTTCAGAGCCACTTGTAAATCATTAGGGCACTGCGCAAGAACAGAGAAAAATGCTTTCACAGAACTTTGACCCCACGTCCACTGCTGCTCAAATGTGATATGATTATCTTGACTAAGCTCCAAAAATCGCAATGTCTTACAATTATCTGCAATAGCGTGGAGTAAATGAACGCCACTTCGGCCAATTTTGTTAGCAAATGTTAAACGTATATGTCGCATGTTGATTCCGTAACGCTTAATACACATTAGCAATGCAGCTCTAGCTTCGCGAACAAAGTATACATTCTTCTCCATTTCATTCTCGTGTACAACAAGCGGCCATGCACTCGGTGTTTGTGCGATGCCGCGCCACTCTGGCACTGCTGTAACAGCATTCAGCTTATCTCGCCAGTCTAACAAAGAAAGGATTTCAGTAACAACTACTGAAGGTAGACAGGTGATGGTGAGTGGATTGGCATCTACATGTACTGGTAGACTTTCCGCCATGACTAATAAAATCCTACTGTATACGTAATATCTTAGCCATTATTTCACACCATCACTGGAAGCTGAAACATGAAAAACATAAACAAATTAGAAAATGTTGGTTCACTACATCTCAGAAATAACAACATGCTTGAAGATGTTTCCAAAACTAAATAGAATTGACTGTTGAATATTTTTAACATAATTTGATTGGAAGCCATTGCTGCCTAAGGACAGAAATGGCGCTTCCAATCAAATTAAGTCCAAAATATTCATCATAACATTTCTTATATCGTCTTTAAAATTATACTAACTATTACTAACATGTTTTTGTTTTGGAAATAAGTTAACTTACTCATGAGCTATACTGTCTGGCTTGTAAGTGATATAGACGAACAAAGGACTACAGTGAATAAAGCTGATAAAAGACCAGTTTACCGGTCAGTCATACATGTACATTTGAACTACTTCATGTATCACCACTACTGAAATACATGTACTTGTACATGTATAAAACTTGTCTTCAAATATAATCATGATAATGCTTGTTACATGTACATACATGTACACATGACACAGATGAATGATAAATATTGAAGGCCTATCAATACTTATCAGTGACCATTATCTTTAACACTGACTCATTGTCATACAAACAAAATGATAATGTTGAAAAAATGTGGGTTCAAGGTCACAGTAACATTGACATTTGAGCCTTTGACCACAAGGTCATTGTTACGCCCTCTCATTATAGGGAAACATGTGTCTAAGCTTGGGTGCAGTAGGGTTAAACCTGATGTCAATATTCTATATTTTACTGTATCAATATCAAAGATACCTGTGTACATGTACATGTTTCAACAATTTTGCTGGAAGATGTTGCTGTCTACGACAGCACCATCTCCCACAAAATTTGTTGAAGATGTACACCAATTCATCTGTTAATTTAATTTGAAAATTTTAAATTTTGACACCAGAGTGTAAAGGGTTATACCAAAATATGATTTTGAACTGTAATGATGTAAACACTCCTCACTTTTTATACACCTGCGCAAAGCGGGGTTGTATTATGTGATGGCGCTCGCCTTCCGTCCGTACGTCTGATTCTTGTCCGGAACAGATCTCGAAGAGTTTTGAACCCACACTCACAAATTTTTTTCAGCAGATATATTACTCATAGACGAAGTGTCATGATTTCGATTCGGCAAAATCCTCCCATATTCGTTAGAGTTATCTCCCTTGAAAGCTTAAAATTCATCAAAATTTTCTTGTCCGGGACAGATCTCGAAGAGTTTTGAACCTACACGTACAGTCACAATTTTTTTTCAGCAGATATATTACGTATAGACGAAGTGTCATGATTTCGGTTCAGCAAGATCTGCCTATATTCACCAGAGTTATCTCCCTTGAAAGATTATAATTCATCAAAATTGTCTTGTCCCGGCCAAATCTCGAAGAGTTTTGAACCCACACTCACAATTTTTTTTTTTAAATATGTGCTACATATAGCCGAAGTGTCATAATTTTGTTTTGGCATGATCCGCCCATATTCGCGGGAGTCATGATTTCATTTCGGCAAAATCCTCATAGATTCATGGGAGTTATCTCCCTTGAATGATTAAAACTTGTCCAAGTTTTCTTTTCCTGGCCAGATGTGTTAGGTATAGACGAAGTCTTATGATTTCCTTTTGACAAAATCCTCGCATATTCATGAGAGTTATCTCCCTTGAAGATTAAAATTCATCAAAATTTTCTTGTCCGGGCCAGATCTTGAAGACTTTTGAACCTATACATTTACAATTTTTTTTCCGGTAGATGTGTTAGGTATAGACGAAGTGTCATGATTTCCTTTCTGCAAAATCCCCCCATAATTGCCAGAGTTATCTCCCTTGAAATACAAAATTTGTCAAAGTTTTCTTGTTTTCATTGGATCTAATATGGATAGATGAAGGGCAAAATCTGCCCATAATTTGCCAAAGTTATCTTTCTTCAAAGATTAAAATTTGTCAACATTTTCTTGTCCGGTCCAGATCTCGAACAGTTTTGAACCTACACTCACAATTTTTTAATCATCAGATGTTTTATGGATAGACGAAGTGTCATAACTTTGTTTCGGCAAAATCCACCCATATTTGCCAGAGTTATTTTCCTTGAAAGATTAAAGTTCATCAAAATTGTCTTGTAATTGTAATGATCAATGCAAATGTTAAGACTTTCAAGATTTTTTAGTGATGTCTTTGCAGTGAATTCCAAATGTGTACCTAATAGAAATCCCCCCCCCCCCACCCACTTTCTTAGAGAATTATCAGACAAACTTCACATAATTTAGCATTCCTCAAACAAGTATGCCTGCAGGCGTATGTTGAGTTTCACTAAAACTCTTGCTACGTGTTGTAATCGATTTGATACTATGAAACATGAATTCCTGAAATACGGAAGGATGAAGGACAAGTTGCTTACAGATGTAGATATAAATATTATCAAAAGTCACTGACAACATATAATGGAACATTTTCCATACATGTAGCAGGCATTTATTATTTTTGAAGATTTATCAACGGAATGACTGGCTTGGCTATTGAGCCAGCCACGCCGGTGCTACATTTTCAAAAGAATTCTTCGCTTCATTTTCTCAAGACCATTGCAGAATAAGTTTTTGTTCAGCTTGAGTGTTACAAGCGAAAATTTATTCACAATTTGATTGGATAATTTGAGTGCTGGCAGTCTGCCAGAGTGCCTGGCAATGAAAAAATTATGCTGGAATTGGGAGAATATATCAAACGCGAACTACATTGTATATTTACACCACTTCGCGGAAAATGCACAATTGCAAAATATTTTCCGTTTCTCAATGACGTGTACACCATCATACTTTATTGCTTTTTTATGTCATTACGGCTAATCAGCACAGTACAGTTCACAGTACTTTATGAAAAGAACATATTTAAAAAAACCACAAACAAACAACCAAACAATATAGCAAAATACAGACTTAATCTCAAACAATTCATAGACCCTATAAGAAATATTTTCAACCAATTTGCCTGGAAGCCGTAACTACAAAGATCAACAAGGCGCAATCAAACCCTAAGCACAATGTACATGAATTTGTTTTTAGCTGCTACATAGTGATTTCTCAAAGTTCTTTAGAAGCATATCAGCCAAAAACGGCTTCTGTAGTGGTCTTGAGAATTGTCCATTTGCATATCAAGAGAAGACTATTTTTTTTAATTGACCACTGGAATGGCTGGCTCCATAACCGAGCCAGTCAATCCAGTGGTAAATTTTCAAAAATAGTCTCTTGGTCTGGAAATGAACATTTTCTATGAGAAAATAGAAATTTTTTTGAAGAAATTTGAGAGCTAACGGGTTAAGGCAGCAACAGCTTCGTTTAGTCAAATTAGTTTCCAAATATTTAACAGCTTTTGTGGCCCAGAACACGAAACAGTTGTCTCAGAAAACTAGAAAACATTGTTTGACTCAGAGGTGTACCTTTTTGTACATGCACAGGTACAAAATGTACATAGCAATTTTATTCAAAGCCTTTATATACTTAAAAATTTTAAATAAAAAACAAAAAAATGTCAAAAAATTATAAAAGAAATTAAATAAATAAGGAAATTGAGTTATTGCATTAAAAATCCAATTTTCACCAAAAATCATGGACCTATAAAGATGAATCCACCAAAAGGCACCTCTACCCATCATAAAGAAGCTATATGGACAATGTACAAGCTACATGTAAGTTTCATAAAATTATTTAAGTGACTCCGCATTATATGCCGTTTACATGTACAAGAACATTATCAAAAACCATGAGTTTTTTAACTAAAAAATAAATTTTCACCCAAAATCTTAGACCTATAAAGGTGAATCCTTCAAAAGGCATATCTGCGGATCATAAGTGAGACATACCACAAGTTTTATTAAATTATTTTAAGCGATTCGATATGATATGGTGTTCACTGTACGAATAGATTTTCACACAAAATCTTGGCCCGCTAAAGGTGAATCCTTCAAAAGGCATATCCACTCATTATGAAAAAAGCCACGTACAAAGTTTGATTAAATTATCTTCAGCGATTCTGCATGATATGGTGTTTATGAGGAAATTGACAAAAATCGTGAGTTTTTGCATTAAATAGCCCATTTTCACCCAAAATATTGGACCTATAAACATGAATCCTTCAAATGGCACATCTGCGTATCATAACTAAGGCATACACCAAGGTTCATTAAAATATCTGAAGCGGTTCTGTATGATATGCTGTTTACGAGATATTGTGGATGGACAGACAGACAGATGGACAGATGCAGTGATTACTATAGGGCTTCCATACCTTCCGGTGCGGGGCCATAATAATGAATACGTGTAATTAGGCTATTTCATTCGGAATTTATAAAAATGTTTACAGGAAGGCTTGTGAAAGCTATTAATAAGGGATTAACGGTTGTCTAATGATTGTCTAAAAGACTGTTGCTGTACATTCAGTCAAATTAGTTTCAAAGTAAGCAACAAAGGTTTAGAGGCAATATGTAATAACATCATCTATGTGTAGAATGGTAAGAAACAATGATTTGATAAATACATGCTTGTATAAGTATTGATGATCTGCACCGATCACGCACCTAATCAACTCAGCTATTATGCACCACCTCCCCATCAACGTTGTGGGCCAAATCCAATTTTCACCAAAAATCATGGACCTATAAAGATGAATCCACCAAAAGGCACCTCTACCCATCATAAAGAAGCTACATGTACATTGCGCTCCTCAACAGCATATGGAAACCCCTATCCAACATTACTCTATGCCGCATCTAAGACAAGATCAATGACTTCACCGGATCATGTCAGTGGTTTCAAACATGGACGCAGCTGCGCAGCTATACAGACATTATATGGGCTCAATGCATGCTTGTGTCGGTAGTCATGTCCAAGTACTGCGATTGCCACAAAATGGGCATTGACATGTCATGAGCCTTCGACAAAATTAAATGCTCAAAGATCGTAGATGTACTATGCCCGGCCAGTTGCAACGAAGATGAGCTGCGGCTAGTGAGACTACTACTCGCAGACACCAAGCTGAGAGTACGAGTCAAGTCAGTGAAGTCTGTAGAGTTTGAGACATCAATCGGCTCCCTACAGGGAGATAGTCTACCCCCTGTGCTTTTCACCTGTTACATTGCTGCTGCACTGAAATCCATGCAGGCAAATTCCACAAGACCAAACTCCCCATTGTCAATACTGGGTATACCGCTAGATGGAATATACATGTACCAACGATGTGACTTCATAGACGAGGAAAAGAAACCCGTTGACAAACTTCTCCCAATAGCTGCAAGCAAACTAAAAATTGAGAATCTATTTATGAATGAATCCAAAACAGAGTTCACCCACATATACATGTACCTATCTACAAAGCATGAAACTAAAGAAAATGATGATTCACTTTGTGGCGGCGTACCATGGAGAAAAAGTACAAACTTTGGCTCACTGCTTTGCAGTACTGCTGACATTGCTTCACGCTGCGGCATGGGAAGCATAGCTTTCCAGTCCTGGAAGCTATAGATTCGTAGAGCAAATATGCCCTTGATAAAAAGACTACGTTTAAATACAATGCTACCTGCGTATCCTTGATGCTGTATAACTGTAACAGCTAGGCAGCTTCAAAGGCAGTATGATCTCTAGACAAACTCGATGCCTGCCACCGCAAACACATACACACCATCACTGCCCTGATTTCCTGCCAACCGTCACGGTTGACTAGAGCTGCGCGATATACCGATACCATATTTAAAACCGATATCCTGCACTGACGGTTTCATAACCGATTATAAAAAATAAATATTGAAAAACTGAATATGAACATATTTTCAGTTTTTCATATCAGGATTGTTAAAAATAAAAGATACTAACGAGCATGAAAAGAGTAATGAATAATAATGGCCATACTTTCCATTAAGCTATGTTCGAGGCAACTAATAATTGAACGTGGCCCCAATTGCGCATATTGTGTAACTCCATGTAACTCGCTGTACGCCGAGAGAAATCAAGCAGCGAATTAATTAAACAAAACATTTCTAAACAACGGCATCCATTTTATTTACTTCACCGGCTAATTAACATAATGCAAAGTCATCCCAAAACTAAATCCCCCGAATGCATAAAAATCTCGCCAATAAATATAATGCTGAATACATTTTGCTGATTAGGATATAATTTTAAATAAAATTATTACTAAAACCGTTTTTAAAACGTTATCTTCTATACACAATATCATATTAACTTATGAAATACGTGTTCGCAATATTAGTTAATATTTTCTTCAAGGTATGATTTCGTCCTCGGGCCGAATTGGAAATGAAAGAAGAAAGGGAGATAATTACATCATAATTAATTACAATCACATGATTTACGTCTTTTCGGCCGAGTTTACGTCCATAGTAGGGTACATGTAGCTCGTCGAGTTGCTAGAGTAGCGCCTAAACGGCTGGAGTACGTAAATCGAGTAGTCACGTGTTTGCATTGAAATCAATGTAATTTAAACATGTGCTCATTTACGAGAGGGTAACTGATCACATGTTCATCTACCCTAGAGTAGCCACGAGAGTTTTCGCCTAAACTCGCTATTTGCAACCTGTTTTGCTGATTTATGATTAATTTTGACAAAATAAAAGATGTTTATTTAACTGTGCGTAATATTTAGGCGGTCTAATTAATAATTTCACTCCCGCAATGATCGATATTATAAGGTATATTAAGCTTTAAAGGCGCAAAATGTTACAAATGTATCAGGGCGTGACAATACGTTCTGTTTTCGTGCTATTTTTTATCATTTAAATTCTTTGTTTCATGTCCATAAAACCGATATTCGGTTAAATCCGATATGAAATCATATCGAAACCGATATGGCTGTACGCCAAACCGTGCAGCCCTACGGTCGACCATGATACAATGTATATACTGTAATTCATGGTTTAATCAGGGTCGACCATGATTGTTCGACTCAACTGACCATGGTCTCAGTGACCACATAAACCTGGTCAGATGACCATGTTATTGTGGTCGTACATGGTCATTGAAGTGTTATCTCTTGAAGAAGAGTTCCTAAACTTTTAAGTTCTTAAAACACCCATTTTAAAACTGTTTGGAACATTTTCAGGAATAATTATATGACCATGGTCATGATGGTCGGCCATGTTTTGACCATGGTTGGTGTAATTCAATAAGGGAGGCAACATGTACATAGAAACATACCGGTAACAATACACACTGAATTCTTGTATACAGTTTATTTCAAACAATGCCAATGTAGTTAACCAATCCAAAATTTTCAGTCTTACATTATATATCTAGAAAGTTTGATCATTATTTCATATCTTCATGACTATTACCATAGCTCATGACAATGCTTACAATATTGTAATCGCTTCTCTGCCTTTTGGCTAAGACCCAGATAGTACAATTTTGTACAAGTACATGTAGGCTGTACAGTTTAGCACAATACACCTTTTTTAGAAAAGTGGAGCTGGATTGCTGACCAATGTTCAAATATGCATGATAAATGGCACCAATCTTCAGACCATGGCTAACCATGCTGGTTAAATGGCATCACAGTCAGACCATGGTTGAACATGATCTGTTTAACCAGGAGGAATTTGTTGATCATGGTCGACCATGGTCTGACCAATGTTAAAATATGCAGGATAAATGGCACCAATCTTCAGACCATGGTTAACCATGCAGGTTAAATGGTATCACAGTCAGACCATGGTTGAACATGATCTGTTTAACCATTGTCAAACCATGGTCTGTTTAACCATTGTCAAACCATGGTCCGTCGCCGACCATCAAACATGGTTTTATCATGGTCAGGGAGGAATTTGTTGATCATGGTCGACCATGGTCTGACTGTGGTGCCATTTAACCTGCATGGTTAATCATGGTCATTGACCATGGTTTGACCATGATTAGGAAAACAGGGTGAACACCGATGGCCAGACAGCATAATTTCCAACGATGCACTATACATGTAGAAGATGTGTAATACGTCGCCGCTGTCTTATCTGTAAAAGTTGCCCAGCAAAGATGCTCCCTGTTTGGCCCTGTGCTAAGAATGCCAGACGATACGGTGGGCGGACAAAAACTCACCAGACAAAATACGGACATAATTGCACCTGGACATAATCCCACCTGGACATAATCCCACCAGACATAATCCCACCGGACAGTCACACCAAGACTTCACCATGCCCACTCCATTAGAATACAACCAGAATCAACTCAAGATTGTAGACGTAGCCACATACATACAGGTCTGGACATATTTCGACTAGTTGCCAACTTGTCAGCAATTTCGGGGCTATTACATCCCTTGACTGGAAACTGTTGCTCTAACAGATACATGTACATGTACAGATTATTTATTGGCACAAAATCTAAATACATATACATGTAGATATAGATATAGCCATACATAGATAGTTAACATGATATACAGTTAACAATAAGTAAAAGATACATGATATATACAATATGCACATTCCCACGCACACACATACATGTAAGATGACATCCACGAATTAAGGCTGATGGCTCTGTTATCAAATTAAGTGGTTATATTAATATATGAGCAGAAACTATATATCATTCATAGTACCTGTAAATTTGAAGTTAATGTTCTGCTAGGTACTGTGCATTAGTTACATTGGCAACTTCACTGACTGTTGCCTGAAACCTCCACCAGGATCACTGAATAAAGAAGTAGTATCACCACTCGCCATATCTCAATGACTAAGGCCGAAATTATAATATATTACCACAGGAAAAAATATATCTGATACATTTTTAACCACCCCCAGTCCTATGAGGCTAAGTAAAATAATATTTTCGCCTTTTTGCACAAAGTGCATTCTTAGAAATCATTGATTTATCAATTTCTCTAGCCTTCCAACAACAAATTGACAAGTCTGGAAAAATAAATTGGAATACCCTGTTCACCTTCCAATCTGATGACATAATTACAAGGTCAACAACAGCCAGTAATAATAAACTTGCTTTATGGCTTGGTGACAAAAATCGTTCCTGATGAATAGGCCTACATGTACAATGTACATGTAGTCATGTAGATATATTGGAATTTAGGAAGCCACAAATGTGACCTTTCAATTTTAACATCTGTTCAACACTAATCACAACATGCGTACCCCTATAATACACAGTGCTTCGGAGCATTAGTCCTCCAAGAATCGACAACGACAGGCACCGCCATGCTGAATGCGTTAAATGTACATGTAACCCCCAAAAATAAGACCAGCTGATTATTTTGAAGATAATTTTTAAAGCAAAAATCTGTGACACGAACTTCCCATCAAATTACTTTCAAAGTAATCAGTTTAAATTGGACGAATTAGTTCGACAGTATACATTTCAGCCTTTAGGGTGAAATGTGACAATATGTTATATTCACGACTTCGCGGTAGACCTCTATGATCACACTGATGTCAACGCATGGATACGTTTTAATTGGCCTTGGGCATGTTGGTTGGTGGTGGTGGGAATGGAATAAAAGGTAAATTCCTTGTAAAAGCTAGAAAATTATGAACACAATTACTAGCCCGTTCCATAACTGGCCATATTCTGCAGTACATAGTTGTCAAAGTGAATCTTAACCAATCAGACAGCCAGATTTACTGGAAACGCAGATCTAGGGCATGTTCAACTGAAGAATTATAGATACATGTAATTGTAGCTGATTATTTGCCAGCCGAAAATGGTGCGTTCGACTGTAAAATACTCCTCTACATGTATAGTTAACTATATTTGGCTAGTCGAACGTGACTGCAGACCTACATGTAATTCCAGTTTAGCTAATCAGGTTTAAGCTTTAGGATTCCCCTTTTGCAAATGGCGAAAACGGCATAAAATACAAATTTTATGTTTGGTTAATATTCACGCAGGAATCAGACCAATTTAATCCATGGTTCTGCCCATCAGTATTGTTGTAGATAATGTGTGTGGTATGAGCCGTGACCACGGTGAGGGTTGGGTTTTCATGGAAATTATTACACGTTTTAAAATACACCTTGTTCTCATGCCCAATCGCCTAGATGATATATCATATCGTGAGATTTTCCTAGATATTGTTATCGTCTTCTAAAAGCCAATATCGCCCAGCTGTATTGTGGGGAACTGTGTCAAAAACCTTCTGCTAGTCCATATATATTCACAATCTGTTTGTTGAGTACCCTTGGTGCAGTGACCGTCCATTTGTCTAATACTGCTAGTGCCTCTAGTGTGGTAGATCTCCCAGATATATAAAGCCAAACTGTCTTTCTGAAAAGAAGCCATTCACTTTCATATGTTCGATAATGTGTTTTCTGATGGAAACTTCCATAACTTTGCATGTGACACAGGTAAGGATTACTGGTCTATAGTTACGAGCTGGGCATCGATCACCTTTCTTGAAAATTGCTGTGATCTGGGCTTTTTTCCATTCGTCTGGTATTACACATGCCTCAAATCAAATCAAATAAACTTTATTTGCTGCTACTTTATGAATATATATATATTGATTACAGGAATCCATCAAAGGCAATGCCTATAAGGCGATGGAACCTTTACATATATAACGTACAGACATCACATTATCAAAGACAACACAGCAACACTACACATAACATAAGACAACAAAAATGGAGAGAGAATAATGGACCTTTCCGGTTTTGACAATGCCCCGCCCATCTCTAGCTAAGCTCCACCCACACCTCGCTCGTTTTGGGATCGATCGATCGCTAAACACCCTGACTATCAATTTCCAAAAGAATTACACAGGTAAGCTGTTGAATATTTTGAAATGAAGGAAATTTCAATTTCCCTTTCTCCGAGATCTAACAATACTCACCATTCTATTAGTTCTGATAACAAGCTAGGAAGCCAGCTGGCTCTAGGAATCTAGACTTAGTAAGCTTTACCAGCTCGTGGAAACGGGTACCCGGCTCCCAACAAACGGTTACCCGTCTGCCAGTGAGGCTCATATTGTTTGCATAGCTACCAAACAAGAGAATATCCATGGCTTGCCTCCGTGGGGCTGGAAGGCAGGGTCCGTAATAGAATGATGAGTATTGTTAGATCTCGGAGAAAGGGAAATTAAAATTTCCTTCAATCTCCTTCGATCAATACTCACCATTCTATTACTTCTGATATCACCAGATTTAGTCAGTAACCTGGTGGGAAGGGGCAAGCCATCAAATGCCTCTTTTACCCCTTGGAGAAAGATCTTAGACTTAAAACTTGACAAAAGGAGACCCAAAAGGACCATCAAGTTTAAGGGACCGAATAACATTCGCATCACTGCCCCCGCCGCCCCTCTTTTTTCTCCTAAGAAAAGGGAGAAACTCATGAACATGCATCTCGCCTGAAACACAAATATGCAGAGGGTTAACTGCTCTTAGCATATATTAGCATGAATATATAAGATGAATGATCATGATATATAGACATAATACAAAAAAATCTCAAGCTTGAATTACCTTATGATTATTGGATTCCAGACGTGGAGCCTTCAACCAATCACTTGTTCGACCATCCTTGACACAATCTTGGTTGTAATCGCCTCGCTTGACCATGTCTGCCCCTAACTTTTGCATTTTCAAATACCAAAAGGGAGAAGAGCAGTGTGGCCGTTTAACTATCGTTTCAAAACAGCTAAAGCGAGTGGATTGGCGGAGTCTGACACATCCCTCTCATATAGTAATCTGTGAAAGAGGACTCACAGTGCCATTGTGCAACAGCCATGATGTCCTCTAACGGAACACCATTGTAAAAGGCAGTCGAGGCGGCTATTCCTCTAACATCGTGTGCCCTTGCGCATTGCACCTGGTGCCCAATCGCAATCTCGTGGGTAGTTTGAATGCATTCCACCACCCAACAAGAGATAGAATCCATGGATGTGGCACCATATGGCTTCTTATGGCAGATCCACAGATGTCTGGCATTCGACCATAACGAGTCTGTCCATCTTTTGTACTTAGTCAAAGCACGGACTGGGCACCAGACATTGGCATCACGATCAAACCTAGTTAGTTTTGGTATAATGATCAGTTTTAATAGTAATCATCTGTGGGCCACTGTGTCGAACGCCTTCATATAGCTAATTTATATCAAGTTATTGAGTTTCATGTGTAATAAACAGTACAGCGCGGTACAACGCGGTACAGCGCAGTGATGGTATCCAGTCAACTCGTCCTAAATACATCCCGTCCTAAGTACAACTCGCCCTACTTCTAACTCGTCCTAGGTCAACTCGTCCCAAATAATGTTCATATATGAATATACGTAGTTATGTTATATCATTCGGGATAACAGAGCACTGATATTATGTGATTATGAAATAGCATTGTATTAATCACCTAATATATGCTCTATAATCCCGAATAATATAATATAACCACATATATTCGCATACGAACACTAATTGGACGAGTTGACCTAGGACGAGTTAGAAGTAGGGCGAGTTGTACTGAGGACGATCTTTCTATACACGACAGAATCTCAAATTATCAGATGTTTTTAAAAACTAAATATTCCACCAGTTCAACAATGTTTTAAAGTTAAAAAGGGAAGAATATTTGACATCGTATTCTTTCATCATCAGGTATTCAATCATGCGCTAAGAAAGCTTATTTGGCTACGTCCGAATTTAGTTATAGGCATATACAAATTTAAATAGCCTAGGATGAATATGAGCGCAAACTAAGTGCACTTATCGTATGATGACTATGAAGATAAGAAATGGCGAATGAATTAATTTCAGATATTCAAATTTTTAGAAACAAAATTTCGAGTGACAAAACAGAGTAGAAGTAAGTATGAAAGACTCTGTGGTCAAATACAGACTGATCTAGTATCTAAAACCAATACTACGTGGAAATCTAACCGGACATAACACGCTTTCTGATTGGCTCAAAGAGAGACAATCCCGCGCCAGTTGTAAGTACTGTATTCATTCTGTTGTTATAGCGCCTGCCCATTAGCGACGTGGTTTCCTGTAATTATGTTGCCTGTTATATTTTACGTCTTAGCGGGGGTTGTCTTAGCGCCAAAATTTTATTTTGAGCTGTCACAATTGATTCATTGGTCAGAGACAGCAACTACTATCACTCAATGATATGGTGGTTCGTTGTAGGAATATTATTGTGTCTTAGTGGACCACGGGGTAAATGGGACTTGTTTAACGGAGACCCAAACTATATGCATTTTGGAAAGCTGTTGCATGCAAAATGGATGGTGGCCAAGAAATTAGCTGTCTTTGTGGCCCACCATCAAAGTAAAGAGTAATGCAGGTAGCAACACCTTTCACTAACTTCCGGTAGAAAATAACTCATGGGAAAAAGGGATGATGGTTCTTTAACCTTTTAACACTCATATCAGCCAAAAACAGCTTATGGGGTGGTCTTGCGAAATGTCTAATGTCTCAAATAAAATATCCAAAATTTGCATACAAAGAGAAGACTATTTTGACAATTTACCGCTGGAATGACTGGCTCGATAACAGTGGTAAATATGGCTCACAACAGTGATAAAATAGTATTCTCTTAGTCTGCAAATTTTCTATGAGACAATTAAAGGTGTATATTCACACCAAAATGCTTCAAAATAAAATTATTTAAATTGTGTACTTTTAGAGGCTTAAACTGTGGCCCTGTATGTAATGAAACGAATTAAATCTTAACATATGATGATTTAATTTCATATAAATTACTAAAAAAATTTAAGTCGTAACTAATTGCAAAAGCATATATTGACACAGCAAAAGATAGAATATTGACATCAAAGTGGTAATGGTTAACTAAATACAGTACGGCTACAATAATGAATGCGATATAAGAAATAACGGACTCAGATCCATGCCGTCAGGTGAGTGATCAATATATTGGATTCATCAATTAGAATGATGACAGGAACCTATGGGAAAACGGAATGGTCATATAACATTTTTTTTATATTAGTCACGCCTTTTGGAGGTATGCAGGATGGACGATCGAGTTGTGCGAATTGTATATCTTTACTATTTACTACAATATTGTTGAATACTTTGTTGAATAATTTGTTGAATATTTTGAACATAATTTGAATGGCCAAAATTTGGTTTCATAGGGTGCATTGATCGATAGATCCAACAAGGGTATTATAGCATATGCGGAGCATAGCTACAGATGGGCGGGGCATAGTTAAAACTAAATTCATCAATTGGATTGGAATACATTTTTTGCAGTTAGTTCTAAGCTGTATTGTTGGTTATTTATATCATCCTACACGCGCTGAGCTGATTATGACATCATCATCATCATCATCATCATCATAATCATAATAATAATAATAATAATAATAATAATAGTAATAATAATAATAACAACAAAACATATTTAACGCGCCTGTAACATATATACAATCTATAACTATGATTAATGAATCACACGTGTGCAATGATATCATAATGAATGACGTCATGAATGAAGTCGATAAGTACGTCACGAACGCATATTTGAAGACGGGCTATGCATTGTTATACACATTGTTTGCTTTTACTATTTAATAAATAGTCTGTTGAATATTTTGAAACTAATTTGACTGGGCGCTTTTGCTGCCAGAGGCAGTAACAGCACCCAGTCAAATTAGTTACAAAATATTCAACAGCTTCCCTGTATAGTTTTCAGGAAATTGATAGCTAGGGCACTCGGTGATCGATCAATCCCAACACGGCAAGGTGTGGGTGGAGCTTAGTTAGTGATGGGCGGGGCATGGCTAAAAATGGAAAGGTCCATTATCATTTTCCCAGAAAACTACACATGTAGTATATTTGGTACCTTATGTGATGTAATGATTGTGGCGTCATCCTTTTGTGACGGAATGCCCATTTGCAGGCCAAGTGATTAAGACTAATTTTGAAAATTGACAACTGGGGTGACTGGCCCGATAACCGCGTTAGAGACGTAAATTAATGTAATCATAATCATGTGAATGTATGGTGTTATTCTGGAACCATTAGGTTCGCTCATTCATCCAGACGCCATGCCTTTGTAGTGGTTACTTGTAAGGAAAACATTGCTTACTAGTAGTCGGTGATCTATGAAAGGCGCACGTGCCTGGTGATAACGGTACACAACGGATTAATTATAAGAATTTATTTTCACAATTAAGGGAATCTGAAGTCGTCTAAAAGAATTCTCATTTACAAGCTAAGAGTGGTAAATTTTCATAAATACTCTTCTTCTCTTAGCCAGGAAATAGACAATGACAAAGCAAATATATAGATTTTCTTGACCATAAACCCGTCACTCACTATGCCGAGTCACAAACTACATCGTAAGAAGGGTTAATATTCGAGCTGTGATTCAATTTATGAAAATTACTACGGTGGTGTGTTAATACAAGTGGTCAATGTTGACAATTTGTATAGGCGCTCATTAAATATAGTGGTCTCTTAATATAGGTGGTCAGTGTAGAGGGTACACCACTTTGACAAGCAGTATTGCCGTATTGGCATAAGCATTCCTGGGATCGATCAAACTAACATGTATAAGTATAAGTTGTTGAATATTTTGAAACTAATTTTACTGGGCGCTCTGCTGCTAACAATGGCAACAACAGCGCCCAGTCAAATTATTATGTATAAGTTGTTGATTGTTTTGAAACTAATTTTACTGGGCGCTCTGCTGCTAGCAATGGCAGCAACAGCGAGGCAGCGCCCAGTCAAATTATTTTGACGGACTAGTAAAATTTAAAGACTGGCCAAATCGAACATTTATGACGTCATCATGCATGTCAATTAACACATGACGTCAGACGGTAGCTGGATACTCTGGAAACGTGCTATATGTGATCTTCAGATACAAGTGGGCGCTTGGCAAGTGTAGTAAGCTCTTTCAACCTGGGTTATTGCCAACACTCGCCATCAGTAATAAATGTAACAACAAAAGTCAACGAATGGCGCATATGCAATAATAACAACAAGAATTTATTTTAAAAAGAAACAAATTTCAATCATTACATTACTTATCAAATAATATTGTTAACTCGTCCCAATCACCAACCCGCCCGTTTAATAAGTCAACTCGTCCCACCTATGAAAGTCAACTCGTCCTAGCATACCAGACCGACTCGTCTGTTTGGAAATTTGGGCGAGTTGACTTTTTTTTTTCGGACGACTTGACTTTCCAACGTGGGACGAGTTGGTGGTTGGGACGACTTGACTGGCATTCGCAGTGATTAGTACCGGCCCAAAAATTCGAAAACTGGTAACGTTGGTTTATTTACGGCAGTTATTAAATTTTAGAAGTTTCTTGAATTGATTAATAAATTATCAGAACTAGGTATCATTACTTATTCAAATATTGCAGACATTGAACGCATTAGGGTTGTATTTAATGTTCAAACCGATTTTCGTGGCAAATGATATCTTTATGTTCAGTATGCTCCTCTCGTCTTAGGTAAACCGTAAAGAAAGGCTATGTTCGGATATATTGTCGTGGTGAGCGGGGTACCGCGCAAATATATCGGTACGAACGAGAGTATTCATAGAATCGCGATAACGTCATCACCATCAAATTTCCCATAATACCCTGGGAGCGACGCCATTTTTGAGGAGCTAAATTAACATTACGGGCAATGGGCCGTAAAACCTTAATTACATTTTCTTTACTATCTTGCAAAAGTCACTCATAATTGATGTTTTCTGATACCTGGCAGAGTTATTAAAGATTCTCAGGTACATGATTTAATGATTTGAGCTTCATGGAAACTGTAACCAATGCTTTGCTATGGGCAGTCCTCTTTAGCATGTAGTAAGTTTGCCCCAACTTTAATGGCGGCCGATCTAAAAATGCCAGGATGTGCAAAACTATGAATAATCAGACAACAGTATGATGTGGTATAAATTCATGTCACGTGGTACAAATTCTACTCGATTACTCCATCGATACGAGATCGAGAAAAGCATCTTGTATGTATTGATCCATTGGTGTAGTGATTTCCACCAGAATATTTCGGTAGAAAGAGTTGACACTTAAAAGGACACGAGCGCTACTTTCTTCATACCAGACAATATTAATTCACATAAAACGAGATGATATAAAGCATATTGTAGTCTGTATGACAAGAAGTTAACAGAAAAATAATCCCTTCCCTGACAGCGCAGGTTACTGGTCTGATGCTGGCCCGATACCAGGCCGATACTGAAAGTATCGGCCTGGTATCGGCCCAGCATCAGGCCAGTAAGCTGCATTATCTGGGTCTGAATTCGTCATAAAATTCAAATCTCTCGCACACAAATTGAGATCAAGAATTTGCTGACATTGCGTATATGTTGATATCACACAAACAACTGGATGGATTTTAATGTCTATATCAAGCTAGTGATACAGGTCAGGTTAAGATGATACCAAAATCAGCACGATCCACATCAGTATAGCCATTGTTGTAGTGATTTCCACCAGAATATGGTGGTATAAAGAATTGAAAGTTAAAAGAACACAAGCGCTACTCTATTCACACCAGACAATATTAATTCACATAAAACGAGATGATATAAAGCCTATTGTAGTCTATATGACAAGAAGTTAACAACAAAATAGTCCCTCTGAATTTGTCATAAAATTCAAATCTTTCGCACACAAAATGAGATCAGGAATTTGCTGATGTTGCGTAGATGTTGATATCACACGAATCACTGGATCAATTTTATTGTCTGTATCAAGCTAGTGATACAGAGCAGGTTAAGATGATGCCAAAATCAACATGATCCACACCTTGATAGCAGGCAAACATTGGCCCAACATTGGCCCCAATGTTTACCACCACTTTGGGCCAACATAGTTTTGCTCATCGGCCCAATGTTGGCAATACGTTTTGGGCCAACGTTGAGCCAACGGGCATAAATCTATTAAACTGTTTCAAATAGCATACCAAAGAGCATAATTTAACAATTTAAAAATTTTAATAGACTGGTATAGTGATGAACACAGAAAATGAAAACAGCAAAAATAAGGCCAATCACGGCTTCCACAAGTCAGCATACAAACAAATGCTGGCGCAGCATGGTGTAACCATGAGTGTAGATGCCATACTGCAGCTAACTCGGGGAACACCCATCTGAACCACAGCATTTTCACAAAACAGAACTGAAGTCTTAAATCTAATGTTACTGATATACTGATGGTTTCGAGGAGAATTAATTAAGTGACAACAGTAAAATAATTCAAGAACAAACTAGATTTAATCTACTTCAGAGAAAGATCTTTTGAATTGGACTGAGCAAGTCCATGCTATAACAAATAACACTGAGGCAATAACAAGCCAATGGCGTATGCCTAGTAAAATTATGATGATGATGAGCTCTGTATCTTGGATTAAACACATCAGCCAAGATTGGATTGTGAGCTGTGACACAGACAGGTTGAGGCTGTTAGCAATCACACAATGAACACCAGACATCACATGTACATATGAAAATATCTCATCAAATTTACCTAAGTTCCCCTAGCCTAATTTTATGCTATTTGTTTACTTCTTTATTTTATTCCTCACCATCCACCCCCACCTGTTTAACTTAAATTACTCAGAAAGGAGCTGCCTCGTAAAGTGTGTGGGGGGGGGGAAATTTGCATGTAAAAGAAGGAAAAGAACCATTTGCATTTAAATACCGGGCGACATGATGGATAATTTTCGGAAAATCCCAGATGGCCACCAAAGATATTGACCAACCAAAATTCTCGTTTGATTTGTTGAAGGCCACTGCCAGAGGATCATTCCACCCAAGTTTCATTGAAATTGGCCCACTAATTATGGGGTGGCATTTTAAATGGTTCTGGAAAGTCTTCAAAAAATCCAAATGGCCTCCAAAAAATTGACCAACCAAAATTCTGAATAGAATTTCCAGAACCTACCACTATAGAATCCTTCCAGTCAAAAATGTAGATAAAATCCACCAAGCGATAAGGGAGAAGATGCATTTTGACAATTTCCGGTAAATTTTTCATAAAGCTTATGAGTTTCACCGAAGAAACTCAACCATTAAAGTTCTGAATAGCTGTTCTGGAGCCTACCGTGATAGGGTCTGTCTAGCCAACTAAGATTGAAATCTTTCAAGTGGTTAATGGTGAGTAGTGTTTAGACAATTTCCTGTAATTCTTCATAAAATCTACGGTTTCACCGAAAAATTTGACCAATCAAAATTCTGTATATATCTTCTTTAGCATAACCCCCATAAGGTCCTTCCAGCCAAAGTAAGTTGAAATGTGCTGAGCGGTTAATGAGGAGTAGCGTTTTGACAATTTCTGGTTAATTCTTCCTGCAACGTAAGGTTTTCACCGGAAAACTTGACCAATCAAAATTCTGTATATATCTTCTGAAACATATCCTCATAATGTCCTTCCAGCCAAAGTACATTGAAATGAGCTGAGCGGTTAATGAGGAGTAGCGTTTTGACAATTTCCGGTTAATTCTTCATAAAACATAAGGTTTTCGCCAAAAAACTTGATCAGTCAAAATTCTCTATATAAGATCTGAAGCATATCCCTATACGGTCCTTCCAGACAAAATAACTTGAAATCTGCTAAGCGGTTAATGAGGATTAGCGTATTGACAACTTCCGGTAAATATTTCATAAACTCTAAGGATCAACCACTTAGCCTTCAGGAAAGCGAAGGCAGCCATCACATTCACACCAAATACAACATATCAATATTGGGGTAGATTAGACTTTGTATAGTATGTGCGGATTCTTGTCAGCCATCAGAAATAACTGTATTCTTCACTGTTCCTGAGTATGAGCGACATCAGTTGGAACCCTGCGATTAATCACCAAGCAGCAACCACAGCAGAGTGCCAGCTCACGCCGCAGTCTTGCGATGCATGAAACACATATGATGTTTACTGAACTCTGTACTGATGACTAATACGTGCACCGCATAAATTAGTATTCTAATTACTTCTATTTTTGTTATTGTACCATTTTTAGAGTACCAGTGACTAATAGGTACCGTACGGCCGGATGTGACCTCCATTATCATTTTTCTGTATAGAGATATTCACATCTCTAAACAGCGCTGATGATTAATAGGGCTGTAATGATACGGTTTCAGGCAATACAATATGTATTGCAAGACACAAGTCACAATACAACACACAATTCAATACAGTTACTACAATGAAAAATTTGTGTGACTTAATGTAATAATTTATTGTACCACTTTTTCTTTGTTAGCCATTTAACAATCATATGTCCATTTGCAGACCAAATGACAATGGCAATTATCTGGGAGAAATTTGAAAACTTCTTGAACAAATTTAAGTGTTAAACGGTTAAATGTGTACTTATTGTTTGCTCACCACTATGTCACAAAATCTTTATTGTAATAACTGTATTGTATTGTGTATTGTTTTGTGACTGCAGTACAATACGCGTATTGACACAGCTCATATTGCAATACACATATATGTATTGCGTATTGTTACAGCCCTAATGACTATAGGGGCACCACAAGGTCGGATATGACCTCCTATATTATTTTACTGTACATTATTACTCATGCCTGTAAATGGTGCCAGCGACTAATAGACACCACAAGGACAGATCTGACCTCCTTACTTTTATTGGTTGTATAGAATTGTAACAAGGCACTCTGCCAGCTAAGTTACTGTTTTTCTTAGTGAGTTATAATAAAAACTTGTAAAAATATCTGGACCACTGTTCACTTAGGTTACACAATACACTAACAACATACGCATCACCTTGTTTCTCCCCTACAACAACAATTTTTCAACAAGGTCGGTGGTCATGCTCTCACTCGCAAACATGACATGCAGCCGCTAAACCTAACAATGATAGCTCGATAGGATACATTTAATAGCAGCTAGGGACAACTACTCACTGAAGGAGACTTGCTTATGTAAAGCTAGAGCCTGACCCAGCAGTGTGTTCTTTTTGGCAACTTTCTTTAAACCTAAAGCAGGTAAACGGTAGCTCCACGGTGTGGATCTCACATGTTCCGCACTTGAAACATTAGGTGACGGATAAAGACAGAGATCGCTATCTAACTCAAATGGTGACTGGGTGTGGCCTTCGAGCCCAACCCGCCCTCTGGGAAGGTTGCCATAGTTATATATCTGCTTCTTCCTCCCCACCACAAATAGATAAATCCGCTTTCTAAACACTTTTGCAATGTGACCACTGACTTGTCCCTGTCTTGTTATTTGTGGTCATGCTGCGGTATGCGGAGGGATCGCGTTACAGTTCTGAAACTAAAAGCAGGCGACCTGTTTGCACACTGTCGGTCTGAGGGGAGATGCTCTATGGCAGTACCTGAGATAGATGGCGAGCATCCTTGCCAGGAATGTTTTTTCATTAAGGTTAAATAGGCACTAAGCCACGTGTGGGCTAAAACTGTGTGCCTGGAGCATATACAAAAATGTTAGTCTCGGCCCACCATGAAGGCCCGCAGAAAGAAAGTGACTAATGCAATGTCTTTAAATCATATAAGATGACGGTGTTGAATTCTTCGGAAATCATCTACCCCATCTTCACATAAAACAGCATGTAAATACACTAGGTTGATTTATTTTATCATTTTTAGCATTGTTCAACTAGGAGAGCAGCCCCTTTTTACCGGATCTCCTCCTCCGCTTTGGTGTTGTTAGCAATTTTCTGTGATGGAGGCCCACATGGGGCACTTTCCTCTCGCAAACTCATAATATTTTTATAGATTGATTCTCTCATTTTTTTTTACATTTTCTTCTATAGGAGAGCGGCCCCTTTTTCCCTGCATCTCCTCTACTTCAGCGTTGTAGGCATTTTCCTGAGGCAGAGGCCCACACGAGTCACGTTCCTCTCTCAAACTAATAATATTTGGGTTTCCTGAGTCAGGTATAGTTTATACTAAAGCAACTGAGTGACCGCGCACAGACTCTCTTTCTCACGGGGATACCTTGAGGGAAAGTGACCACGCTCGGACTCTCTCTCTCTCATGGGGATACCTTCCACAATATTATATATAATCTCAGGGATTAGGAGTGGATGCAGCGCATCTCTGGTGTCCACAAAACCAACCTCCAGGGTCGGTGGGATGATCACGTTCCAGCAGGGTTGTGCTGCTATTGCCGCAGAAATTAAACATCACCATCTCGTCCTGGCTGTTCGTATTGCCAGTATGTCGATTCGTCATTCCATAGGTGATTGGTAATGACATGGTTTCCCAAGAAGAAAGAGAGCTAAACAATGGTACTCGTTGTTATATATGAATAGGTCGGTTAGGTACCTCTGGCGAGATACAGAACCGCAACACCATTTTTGTTTCTATGTACACTTTTTGTAATAAAGTAGCAAACGAGTACCATTGTTTAGCTCTCTTTCTTCTTGGGAAACCGTGTCATTACCAATCACCTATGGAATGACGAATCGACATACTGGCAATACGAACAGCCAGGACGAGATGGTGATGTTTAATTTCTGCGGCAATAGCAGCACAACCCCACTGGAACGTGATCATCCCACCGACCCTGGAGGTTGGTTTTGTGGACACCAGAGATGCGCTGCATCCACTCCTAATCCCTGAGACCAGCTAACCAGCAGCACCATTCGGATAACCTGGAGCACCGCGTACGCTTGGTGGCTAAAATAGATAAGTGTGTATAGCCCTATAAGAGAGGCTCAGAATAAAAGTCTGTGAGATGGCCCATTGCGCATGCGCGCCCATAGGAGATAGCTTGCATACATGCGTTGGCATGTGGAGAATGACAGCTTTGAATATACTAATGCCTGTAACTGTAGTTTCTTAAATACAGGCCATCATCGTTTTTCTTTGTAGGAATCAATGCTTTTGGTTTCAGAACCTGTATACATAATTTTGATTGGTAAATTTATTTGTGTGAAAAGCTTTGATCTTATCCCAAATTTGCCGAAATTTTTTATAAATCTACTCCTTATTAACCATGTAGCAGATTTCAACTTACTTTGGCTGGGATGACCTTATGGGGCTATGGTTCAGAAGCTATATACAGAGTTTTGATTGGTCATCTTTTTGGTCACACTACTCCACACAGTGAGCAGATAGAGTGTGTTCCAACTGGGACCAAAACCACCTCCAGTCTGCTTATTTTAGATTTTCATAGCTCCTTTTATACTAAATGGTGATGTAGCACCAGCGAGACTCAGCGAATCAGCATGCACGTTGTATATGAGGTACGGTTGATGGCCATGTAATTACTGGGATTCACCCTACCACACATGCTCAGGATTGATGTCTCTGCTTAGTTGGAGCTCAAAATAGTGCGCTTTTATTCTATGATATCTCCGCCATTTCTGAATCGATTGTAATTCTGTTTGAAGTTTTAAATTCCCCATTCAATTCTGGTATTAGTTCTTACCAAGAAAAGTGGTGATAGCCATGGATTAAGGAACGACCGTAATACAGGCAAAGTATATACATAAGCTGCCAGTCACCATATGCTAATGAAGGTATGCTGGTTATCTCTCACTGCCGCGCATGCACATCAGGTGATCTCACGGACTCTATTATTTTGTTCCTTTGTTATGTGGCTATACGCGCGGGCCCTAGGCTACCCGGGGGGGGGAGCATTCTTAGAGTGCCCCCAGACTGGGTCGTTCTGTACTTAGATATACACGGCCGCTTCATACCCGACAGGGCGACCCACGCTGCACTATGCTACCCATGGGTGGGGGTGGAGGTGGGAGGGGGGGGGGGGGGGGGGGTGTGGCTGGGTGGTGGTGGGGCGAGCTTGGAACGTGCCAGACCCGCCTGTTCCATACCCAGCTAAAGCCAATCGCCGCCAACTGCATCCAATTAATGAGGTAAACGATGCACACCTCCTAATCGCCGCCAACACCACCTCTGCACCTACATCTGCATCATCAACAGACCCGCGCACCAAACCATCCGAACACCCAACCAGTTATAATCATGGGCCTAGAGGAAGGGGGCATGGCCAGTCCCATCTGGGAGGCCACAACAACGCCCCTGGACACGGAAACCAGCACAACAACAACAACAACAACAACAACAACAATAGACAAAACATGCACGATAGGGTGGAAGAGATAACTAAACAGATCTCCGCACTCACTAATTTAGTCACCACGCTCAGCACCACCATCACCACACAGTCGACTACACGACCAGCTACAAGTACAGTAATGCACACACAGCCGCCAAACACATGTTATGGATGTGGTCAGCCAGGCCATTGGAAAGAACGATGTCCAAATCGGCCTCCATCAACAACTCCAGCAGCTGACCGACGTACACCGCAACCTGAGTCCTCGATAAATTAGAAGGGGCATCGATTATAGAGTCACTTCGGTGTCTACTCTCACAACCCAGCTCAACTACTGCCTCCAGACAAGAACGTCAGGTAGCTAACACTACAACTCAACATATTACTTACGCATCAGTACACAACCACACACACCAGGCTTCACCTAAGTCAATGTCAAACATGTACACTGCATCCGCAGCACCGCCAACATCTCCCTCTGCGAGAGATTGTTCCCCCACAACTTCCGCATCTCACAAACCATCTTTCCTATGTAAAACGGCAGTGGTTGGTTCTACCACCTCTACTGAAACAACGTTTATACAAGCACTTCGACCCGCCGCCAAAGCACTTAACACATGATGCCCCTTGGTGGTATGCAACTCACATGTCCCAACAGCATCACCCACCGCATCTAGCAACAGTAACAACGACTCAGACAGTGATCAGCATTCAGCATCATGGATCCGCAAGAAGAAGCATCATCCAAAGAGCAGCAAACCTCAGTTCCACCACTGCTTCTTTTGCGCATCCACCAAACATCCCATGATGCATTGTCAGAAGTGGCTAACACAGCTGGCCCTTATCCGTGACCGCACCAGTCCTGTCCAGACTGCTGTCTACACCAATTCATGATACACCACACCAGCATCAACAACACCGCCATTGCTAACCCCTGCTCCGTCATTGCCTAAGCAATCACAGCAGCAGCGATGACGAGTTGGTCCCTTCCTCAGTCAGCCACCAATTGCACTCATGGAAGCTATCCAAAAGCAAACAGACTACATACAGGATGATACTGCACCTAAAGAAATCCCTCAGGCAGTATCATTGGAAACTCTTCCACAAGCACCCCACAAAGTAATATACAAGTGTGCTTGTCTGTTTAGTGGCATTTCGACCAGTGCCACCGTAGACACTGGAGCTTCCATCATCGTTTTTAACAAGCACTTGTATATGAGAGCATCCCACCTCATAAAAATCCACCCCTTAGGCCTACAAGCATATTTTTTACAAACGGCTACCGGAGTTGATGATCCTGTGGCTGGTATGGCAAACCTCATAATACAGATAGAGGAAATGCAATTCATACAGCAAGTTATAATTGCCTCTATTCAAAATGATGCCCTGCTAGGTTCTGACTTCCTCAGTGCCAGGGAAGCCCTCCTACACTGCAGACAACAGGAATTACACATACACGGCAGCCGCATACCCCTTGGACCAGAATCATCACTGTACAACACTTGTGCTGTGATTTTGGCATCTACGGCCACAGCTGGGCTGGGACAAGAGGAAATATTATGGGCCACTGCACCAGTTTAGGAAGCCACACACACACAGCCATGCTGGAACCTGCCCCCGATTATATGATCGCCTCACGATGTGCAAGTCCTCGGATGATCATGGACACCAGCAACAAGGATCATATACCAATTATGGTATTCAATAGCACAGTGGACACAATAACACTAGTACGGGGAATTCGTTGTGGCTATCTGGTGGATGTGATATCACGGAAGACACGCCCTTCTGCACCTACACCAGTAACAACTTCTGAAGATGATTTACCAGAACATCTGCATGACATTTATTTGCATGCCACAGTTGGTTTAACTCAATCTCACAAACGTGCCATATGACGAATATTACATAAGTATCGCGAAGTTTTTTCAGCTGGAGACATGGATCTGAGAGAAACTCACCTCATGCGACACTCCATTGACACCGGAAATAATCATCCTGTTCGACAACCTGTACAATGTCTTCCCATTTATAAGGAGGCGGAAGCACATCAACAAGTGAATGACATGTTGTTGACAGACATCATCGAGCCCTCGGCGTCCCGCTGGGCCAGTCCCATTGTACTAGCAGGCAAGAATGACGGATCTTTGCAGTTTTGCATTGACTACCACCGCCTAAACGATCTCAGCATCAAAGAGGCATATCCGTTACCCAAGATCAATCAGGCCTTAGATTCTTTGTCCGGAGCCAAGTGGTTTTGTACCCTTTGACTTATCTAGTGGGTACTGGCAGGTAGTTATGGATGAGGCTGACCGGGAGAAGACTGCATTTATATGTCGAGACAGTCTTTTCCAATTCCGCAAGTTGACCTATGGCTTGTGCAATGCTCCTGGAACGTTCGAATGTCTCATTGAGCAGGTACTAACTACCCTACAATGGGAGATCTGCCTCTGTTACATTGACGACGTAATCGTGGCTAACCAGCCCTCCCATGCACCCTGTCCATGCGGTGCAACGGAGCAGAGCAGGAGAACGGACCAGGATGTACCCCGCAAGCTACCAAACTTTTGAATTAGACTGAACAAGCCATACCACAACAAAAAACTCTGAGACAATAACAAGCCAATGGCTTATGCCTCGTAAAATGATGATGATGATGATGATGATAGGACGAAACGTCCAGGTACGAAAAGTCTTGACGCCTCCAATTCAAAGGGTGTGTTTAGGTCGTAGGTACTCGGGGCATAAGCTGGTACCCGATTCCAATTGCACATAATCACAATAGTGGAGCCGGTAAATTCTGTTCTACAGAGTCCACGGCGCTGATTGGCTAATGCTGATAAGCCGCATACGCGTAATACCGAATATTGCTATTGGTTGTCAATTTAGCCCGGGGGAAACCCAAAAACAAACGAGTCGAATGTAAAATACCTCTGTTTACGTTTTAATCAGCTGATTATGAATACAATGCATCGTGTAAAACGCCAATCATTCAGTGTCTAGTCTATCTTTTGAAATGCAAACAAACATTGTTTGGTACAATTTTGTACTAATCTGTAGAGCATTGTCAGATTCAAGCCGCTGAAATGCATTTCTGCAAACGTGTTCTAAGATTCCGGGAAATGTCAATCTCCCGCTGTTGGACGTACAATACGGCTCAGAAATAACTTATTGTGTTTCCAAAACAAGATAAAATGTACAGTTGAATATTTTAGACTTAACTTGATTGGAAGCCAGTGCTGCCGTAGGTCGAAAATATTCAACAAAACTAGATAACATTTTTCTGTTCTGGAAATACATTAACCTATTTATGAACTGGACTGTAGTGCTACTGTATTGTAGGCTGCTGTTATTCTGGAGGGGTGAGGGTGGGGGGGGGGGGGGGGGTATCAGTCTTCCACTGTTGTAGGTTGTTGGGGTTTATTCATCTGTGCATTTACCTAGTTTGTCAAGGGCCCACCACCACATAGCCTTACCTTTGGTGGATGCTTGTTTTGAACTGTTAAATTATTTATCTATATGAAAATAAGGAATCGTGAATCTAGTTAAAACACAATATTCAACATAATATTTCTTTCATCCAGAATAATTAGTTTAGCCTGATATTCAGAGTTCAACGCCTGATGTTCAGAGTTCATCGCCTGATATTCAGAGTTCATAGCCTGATATTCAGAGTTCATCACCTGATATTCAGAGTTCATAGCCTGATATTCAGAGTTCATCGCCTGATATTCAGAGTTCATAGCCTGATATTCAGAGTTCATCGCCATGATGTACAGTAATGAATATTATATTGAGTATTCTGAAACTGATTTGACTGAGCTGATGCTGCCATAGATTCAAACTATTTAACAGGTTTCCTGTATAGTTGTTTTGAAATTGAGACAGTGAGGGTTGAACTGGTATTACTATATCTATCAGCCCAAAATGGCCATGTACCTTGCAACAAACGACCTCGTATTACCATGAGGAATATGTTGTATGGTTTTTGGGTTTTGAATGAGTTAACCCTTACCACTCTGGTGTCAAAATTTTAAATTTTCAAATTAAATTAAAAGATGAACTGGTTTTCATTGTTCAACAAATTTGGTGGTAGACAGCAACATCTAGCAAAATTTTCTTTGATACTGACAGAGTAAAATATAGAATATTGACATCAGTGTACTAAGGGTTAATGACTTGAATATAACCCGTTATCACCGAACCGGCCAAATAGCTTCTGCAGTGATCTTGAGAAATAGTTCTGTACGCCAAGAGACTATTTTTTAAAGTTTAACACTCTGAGTGGCTGGTGCGACAGCAGAATCAGTCATTACAGTGGTAAGCTTGAAAAAATAGTCTCATCGTGGCCTGTAAATGAACAAACAGGTACAATTTCATTATTCCAGCATTTTTTCAAAAACTGTGGGGATAGAAAATCTGCTGTCCAAGAAGTAAATCACAACTTAATTCACTGGAATGAAAATTCTTACATAAGATTTCAATGATCCGCTGGAAAGTCAGGAAATCTGAGCAATCTGTTTTATGCTGTACCCCTGTACTCAATGAGAAAATGCAGTCACGCAAAACAATAATGACTTTTTGGTGACATGGTCATGTTTGACATTTAGTAACGCATCCCTCTGAGGTGAGAACTCGTATCTGAAAACAATATATCAAATTAATAAAACCAGTAGAAACAATATTCAATTTCACTCTGTATGACAATGACAGTGTATGGGCATGATATTTCAATAGGAAAACTATTTTATAAACAGTTTCACTGAAACCTGCTGTTCCATAGAGAGGGGCAAACAGCTGTCAATCAGGTTATTTTCAAGATATTCTACAATCTACATATCATGTCTCTTCAAAACAGATTTATTTGTAATCAGAGTGCGCAAGACCAAAACACTCCTTGTTTCTCTATTAATTCAGGTTGATTATTTGATTTAAGGATATAGCTGCTCAAACCGCAAGACCTAAATTACTTTCAGACAAATTGTTTTCAAATATTTAGTTTTCTGCAGATCTCAGTTCTAGCTCACCTGGTATGAAAAACCTGAGAGGCCAAATGAGCTAATTCCATGGCAATATATTTGGTCTAAATAGCTCAATAAATAAAACAATAGCCAATGTTTGTTTGCATGTCATTAAATTTTTTGAAAAACCTTTACCATTCTACCAGTAGCAAATTTTGAGTTTGGAAGACAGGCACTTGACTATTTGGATCATTAAGTCACACCATCATCCACTTCATGCAGAGCGTACTGGCTGAACGTGTTATTATTGGTGACCGTTCAAATTTTTAAAAAATTTCCGTTTACTTTTATTCTTAAGAAACTAGACCAGACTGATATACTGGTAGATGTTTTTCCCAGATATATGTGTGTGAAAAATCAGCTAAGCTAAAGCTAACTGGACATTATCGGCCAATCACATTTGAGCTTTTGTTACATGTAGTTGATGGTCTTGACAGTGAAAACAGTGATAAATAGATTTTGATCTTTGAGTCAGTGTCTATCATCAATTCTTTTGTTTTGCATGGATAAAAATTCTTTCATTTCTGACCTAAATGGTCATGTTTTTGTCAAAATTTTCACATTTGGAACTTAGATATCCATGCTTTGTACAGAAATGTTTGTATTTTCAGTCAAAATGATCATATTTCTGCATTTGTACCAAGATTTTCATGTTTCTGAATAAAAATTATGAATTTCAGTCCAAAATCTTCATATTTCCTATTAAAATTGTTTCTGTTAACGGTTAAGATTGGTTAGGAAAATTGTCATTTTACTTAGTGAATGTCCATTTGCAGGCCAAGAAAACATTTTTTGAAATTTTAACACTGGAATGACTGACGCAGGCATTACAGTGATAAATTCTTGAAAATATTCTCAATACCACTGCATAGGCAGATTTTTGCTGGCTTAATTATCATTAAAGGGTTAGACTCGGCTCTCTTAGTTGATGAATTTTCACAGTGAACATGGCAATGATATAGGTTTTGGGCCTGTTGAATAGGAATTTGAGATTATTGGTTAGTGGCCATCATTTCATATAGCTCTATATTCATGTTTCCTGTTAAAATTTTAATATTTGGAACATAGACATCAGTTCTTCTTCATACAGAAATGTGTGTGTCTTCAGTCTAAACTGTCTTACTTTTGCATTTTGCACCCATATGTTTTGTTTCTAAACAAAGCAGTTGCTTTTTAATCCAAATTTTCTTGTATCCTGTCCAAGACGTTGCATGTTTCTGACCAGAATCTTCACATTTCCAGCTTAAATTTTCAGATTACTGGTCATTTGAAATTTTTCTTTTAGCATTTTGAACCCAGATATTCTTATTAACTGTGAAAATCTATATATTTCTTGTTAAACACTTGCTTATAATTCCAAATTCACAGATTTCAGTACCAAATTTTTGCATTTTCACACATATTCTTTAATTTTTGGTCCAAAAATCCATAATCTGTGTTTGAAACCCAATTTTAAATGTTTCTTATACAGATACTGACATCCTAGGTGAGTGATACAGGCCCAACATGCCTATTGTGCCTCTTGGTTTCAAAGTCTACTTTGATCTATGGTAGTCTAGGTATCATTTCTCAAGATCACCGAGATCACTCTTAAATTATGGTTTGTTTGTAGTATTAAAACCCTATAATATATTTTGGATATATAAGCATACATAACCAAAATATTAAGTTGGTTACCCCAAATAAACAATAATTTAAGTGTGGCCTGAAATTAATCTGATTTAAACCAAAATGCCCTTGTTTCAGGCTGAAACCTTTTATATTTCTGACTTAAATTTTCATAATACTAGCCTGAATTTTGTAAAATCTTCACATTTCCATTTAAATCTTTGTTATTTCAAAACCAAATTCTCATTTAACTGTCAAAATGTTTACATTTCTGTGTAACTTTGTTGTTAATCACAAGTTTGCACATTCCAGGCCATAATATTTGTATTTTCAAACTAAATTTCTGGATCTTATGACTTACATGTAAATGTTGACATAATTAACAACAACTTTAATTTCAACAATAAACTTTCACAAATGAAACCAGCTACAGATTACAGGTATTTGATAAAGTAAGGAGTAAATGTATGTCCTTTTTTATATATTCAGATTTGCTACTTGTGAAAAACAAGTGATCCAAATGAATCAATCTGGATTTACCATTAATAAATGAGTTATCTGTTACTGATTCAAAGGCCTACATGATCCCAGGATCAATGGTTCATGTGCAGATCATAGTTATTTACCTGGAGAGAGTTAACATCAATAATGGGTTTAATGGTTGGTCAATGGTGAAAATCAGATAAATCATTATTATATGTATTATGGCAATGAAGCTGAATTTTAAAAAGGGCATCCATCATTCCATGGTGCCTTATATACTATGGCTGGGGTGGTGGGTGGAGGGGGGGGGGGGGGAGGAGCAGAGCTCTGAGGTGCCCTCATTGGTGTACACCGATCTTGGCCGCCGTAGGATCTTGGCCGCTAGTATACCGATCTTGGCCGCTAGTATACCGATCTTGGCCGCCTGGTCTATCTAGTATTCTATATATCTATGTTTTGTTTATACCTATGTTTGGGTGACGATATACCTTTCAGATATATTGATATACCTGTTGTTCCTATTTCTATCTTTTCTATCATCTGTTTCCTATGTTTCAGGTAATTGAATCTTGAATGGTTAACTGACGGCTAGCTGACGGCTTAACGTAATCCGGAAACATTGGCTGTTACGATTTTGAGCGATAAAGCCGATTGATACTAAAAGCCGGATCGGCGAAAACAACGGAATTTAAGTAGCAATGGCGAAACAAGTTTAGCGGTAAAAAAAAAAGTAACTTTGTAGACTACATAAATTCTGTGATCATTTAATTTTGTAAAGCCGTGTTTAAATTAAAAACCGTTTTGAAATATAAATGAATCCAATCCGTAAGAATACAATTTTTTAACCAAATATTTTGTTGTATTTGTATCTTAAATCTTAGAATTCAGAAAGGTTTAGTTTATTTCCTATATTTCTTGACAAGATCGGACACGTATTCAATGTTCGAATCGAATTAATAATGTTCTAATCTGCAAGCGTTTCAGAAAATCGCTAAAAATGATGAAAGTAGGCTACTAATACGAAAAATTAAAAATTTTGATTTCGAATTTAGAATGGTTTACGTCCAAAATATATGAAGAGAATTTATAAATTTGTAAATAAATTGCGTCAGAAAATTTTGCTTTTTCTATGGTCAAGAGCTCGTTACAGAATGATCCATCTCTGGGACATACGCACGTGCTTGCGTCGTCCTTCTAGGTAACACGCGTTCTCATTGGTCAAGCGTTCTCATTGGCCCCAGTTGTATTCGACGTGTTTACGTAACTGTCTGTACATGGGGTGTGTGACAATACGGCTTCCCGTAATTATAGAGCGCAATTATTCCACTTAACCACGGGTGTTGTTACAGCAGACACGCCACAAAACAAGGTGTTGTCTTAAAGAAAAATTCTGATTTTATCTTATACTTGGCACCGAAACACAGCAATAACTTTCACCAACATTCTGCGGTGGTTGTAGTTACAACTCTTGCGCGCAGATGGTGGTTCTTACTTTATACATGTTATTAATGGCTGCACCACAATCAGCGCTACCAACTCACAATCATAAATATCACTGACCCCAGCCTATAAAGACCACATTGAAGAAGTTGCCTGTAATGGTGGTTCTTATAACAGCATGAACTTTATTATCGAACCACGCACCTTTAAGATCCACAATCAGCTGTACCATCTTTAAAGCATGAGAAAGGGTTAAGTGGACCACTCGCGTGGTGGTTCTAAAAAACATTCATACAGTTTCATATATACAATATATATGATGTACATATTGACAGTATCTACAAAAATGAACACATTTTACTTACCAACTAAACAGCAGTCATTTCGATGTATCAATAATAAGGGAGATTACTCTGGATAGGTTTAGTGACAATCGAAATAAATCCAGATTTATCTCCCTTATTATTGTTACAACAGACTCGCGGGGCTTCTAATATCTATGTTTTTAGTTTGAAAGTAACATCTGTTAACATTCTTTCCATCCCATATTTGTTCCCTAAGCAGCACAAGTGGATGATGATGCGTCTCCAACGCTAACAAACACGCATGTTGATCTGACAGATATTGTTAAATGTCATTGAAACCTGCCTATAAAGACCACCTTGCAGTTATTACCTTATTATATAATGGTGGTTCTCACATTAGGAATTTATGTTATCGAACCACTTGAGGATCAGACTCTAAATTTAGTTACTAACTTAAAATCACGCGAAGATTATTTTTGAAAAGTTATCACTGGGATGACTGGCTCGAAAACAGGGCCAGACATTCCAAAGAAAAAATTTCAAACAAGGAGCTCACGCGCTATCTCCAACGCTAAAAAACGCGTATGTTGATCTGGCAGTCACCTTGGAGAAGTTAGTACCTGTAATGGTGGTTCATACTTCATACATTAGGAATTTATATTATTGAACCACTTGAGGATCCACAATCAGTTGCACCCACATTGCTTTTTTTGCTGATTATTTACACAAGTTTTACTTGAGTTATTCGTGATTTTCATCGTAAAGTTCGTTTAAATCGTTCTACCATGGTATTTCCATGTATCATATGCAATTTGGAGGTGACAAGTCGGCAGCAGAGTCTGGAGTGTGATGGCTGTGCTAGATGGCAGCACCGAACGTGTGGTTCAAAATATGCAACCGAATATCTCTAACCATTTTGAATTTCATGACAGAATTCTCATAACATTGAATAAAAGGGTCTATGTTTCTGATATCCATGGATACTGTCAGACTCACGTGACTGACACACGCGTCAAGAACCTGTAACAAAGGAAAACAATTATATAGAAACACTTATATAGATCGCCGGTAATATGACATTAATCATTCACATAGTTCTCATGATTATTATACTCAATCTACATAAATTTCTAAATAATGTATCAATAATAGGCGGCCAAGATCGGTATACTTATACTTGCGGCCAAGATCGGTATACTAGCGGCCAAGATCATATGGCGGCCAAGATCGGTGGTGACCCCCTCATTATCCAAGTTATATTAACCCAATGGTGCAGAAATGTGACTATATGATCCAAGCAACCTGTCAGATATGTTGACACAAATAATATTATTGTATGATGCTGTGCCAGCCTCCACAATTCCAGTAATTTTAGTTTCAAAATATTCAACAAAATGTGTTGGAATCATGATACAGAGAGTAATCAATGAATTCTACTATTAGAACTAGAAGTAGCTAACTATTTCGTAGTACTAAGCGATGCACGAAAACTGGTAACAAAATTTGGAAGTGTTCCTACTTCTATCCTTCAAGAAAATAATCTAGATTAATAGCGCGACTTTTTAAATTTTGGCCAATAGTCTTTAGTGAAAAAATCCATTTTAGTTATGTAGTGTAACGAAATGAGTAAGATAAGACCATACTAATACACGAAGCGGTGTCGTTGTACGAGGGTTAAATAGCTGTCATTTCGCTTTGAAGCGTCTGCTGTTGTATGGATTCCCCTATCTATGTAATGACGTCATGTACGTAAATCGCGTACAAAGATGGCAGCCCATACCGGCCCTCATAGCCTGAGCCAGAGAATCGCCAGTGAGGGAATGAGGAGTCGGGTACCAGCCTACTCGGGGCAATCCTCGTGTGTTGGCGAAAGTATCTATCCGGGTACGAATTTTGGCGTTTTGAGGCCACTCTAGTAAAACCTCAACTCGTTCATATTATCCAAGGACAAAAAGCAGGCATTGCAATGGGAATCGGCGATTACCCGAAAGAATATAATTATAAAGTTCATGGAGCGTACAATCCTGGCGTTTTCTATGGAAAACGTATGGTTTAACAAACTATGTCTTATCTTTATTTTAATATTCAGATTTTGATACCCTCGGGTAAAATATTTTAGACACCAGTTTTCGTTTATTAACTAATGCATCAGAAGCTTGGAATTCATGTTCAAGTTCAGATTCATTTATTTTGATATAAAATGTACAATTTGTAAATACACAACAGGTGGTCCACCAAAGGCAGAGCCAGAAGCTTGGAATTCTACACAAAACTGATCACAACGAAAGAAGAGACCTCTGGGACTATCACTATATCTTGATAGTTGATTCTCACCCCTCACATAGGTTTACCAGGTTTTGTAAAACTTGAAAAGCCGCTGAATTTTGGCATCAACCTTGAAAAGCCTTGAATTTGAAATTTGTCTTGAAAAGTACTTGAATTTCACCCATCTGCCATGAAAAGCCTTCGAAAATCAACATTTCTTCCCATGTAATTTTTAGTGTCTGCAAAACGTTCACGTACTGATGTAAATAAAGATTTAAGAAAATTTGATTGGCAAAATCTATCTGAAACCGAGTAAGTTCCAAGATTCAAACTAATTTGAAAGGTTCTAAACGTAAGCTGTATGAAATTTTGCACCAGTGCCATATCCTCACTTTCCAGGATGCTGGTTCTGAGCCCTTGAGAATCAACTTTTTTAGTCTTGAAAGGTCCTTGAATAAGAAGACTTGCCAGCTGTATGAACCATGCTTACTATGGGATTTCAGTTTCCCACGAAATCTGGTTAAAACACTATACATAAAATTATCTATAATGTTTCCAATGACTACAACATTTTAATAAGTAAGACAATACTTCTATGGTACTTTTTCCGGCCATACGAAGAAAGCGATAAAATTAATAACAGAAATACAATGTAAACGTAATTAAGTTACCGCTTTTCGAGAGGGTAAGAATAAGGATATAGCCAAAAAACACTTGTATACAGAGTTGCCCTTATGCGTCCTTTTGCGCGTATATACGCATTAAAATGGCAGAGGGACGCATACAAATTAACCCTCTGCATCCCCGAGGACACACTACGGACGCAGTGAAAAAGTGTAACGGAAACGGGTAACTTTGCGTGTGCTTAATTATCGATTATATTATCGTGTGTGTATATTTATTTGTGCATGTTTTTACTTTGCGCATGCCTACTTGCCTAAAGCGGCAACGACTTACAAGCAAATATCTTTTTTCTATTTACTTATCAAAATATCTAAATGGATGAAGGAATATATATATGGAAGATATTGTGATATCTTTTACATTTGAATGGTCATTTGACGGATTAGCGGCGGTGTCTTTGTATTGCTGTTTGAATAACGATACACGCTAATAGCCTTCTTTTATTTAGCAATAGCGGCTGATTGATTGACTGATGGATTAGTGTTTATCGTGTTTAACAATACTCGATTGTTAGGTGTTCCCAATTTCTCAACTAAAAAGCTCCCCAGCAGCGATGTTCAACGATATCGTCGTTCTCCTTCGATCAATACTCACCATTCTGCTTTAGATAGGCACCGGTCCCGTGATGGTTGGTTTGATGTCAGCCGACACGGTGACGGGTGTGCCTATCTCGCCTGGACCGGCGGGCAGACGTGGGGTGCCGTTGGCGCCCGTGTCTGGCCACGGTTCCGTGTCTGCTACGGGTCCACACAGTTTTCCGTGCGGGCCTACTCCATGGACTGGTGTGTTCCATGGGGTGGCGGCGGAACCATATGGTACCGGGAGTTCCTGGCGTGTCAGCCACGGCTCCTAGCCGGGAGGCCGTGGCTGGTAGGTCCGTGAACGCGTCAACGGGTGACGTGTTCACGGGTGTGTCCTCCTCGGAAGTAGACTGGTCTGAGGCTCTGGCTTGGCTAGCCAGGGTCGACCCGTCTGTGGTTTCGGCCACGGTCGAGGAGGATGCGCCCCGTCCATCGGTTGCATCGATTAGGACGGGGATCTTGCCCGCAGCCCGGATCCAGTCCGTTGGACTGGATCCACAGTTTATCGAGTTGCTAGAGGCTATTTATAGTGAGCAGCTCATGACCAAGGGCCAGCTCCCTGCGGCCTCCAGGGAGGTGCGGGCGAGGTGTCGTATTCCACGAGGGGAATACGACGGGTATGGTGTGGTACCATCGGTTACCGAGGATGACCGATGGGTTCTGGGTGTCCAGAGTGCTGGAGCGGGTGGCCCCGGTCAGGCACTGGTGGACAAATCCTAGGGACACCATGAGGAAGTCCTGTCCCTATGTGATGAGGGTGTGAGGGCAGCTATGAGTGCTGTCAACCACTCTTATCGCCTTCTTCAGTCAGTGTGGGCTGAAGCGGGGGCAGGCCACCCTGTGCCACCCGTGGCGCTTTCATGCGTCAATGACGGCCTGGTGCTGTCTATGGACGCACTGGCAAGGGTGCAGGCGCGTGTTACTAAGTCCAGGAGGCAAATGGTTCTTGACCATATGCGTCCGGCTACGGCCGTCAGGGAGCGTCTTCTTGGGACGCCCCTGACAGGTCCCAGCATCTTCGGTGGCCAGGCGCGGGCCATCCTAGAGGACACTGCTAGCATTGCGCAGAATCGGTTGGCGGTAAACTTACAGCTGAAGCTAGTGCGGCAAGCGCACATACTAGGGGCTGTAGGGAAGCCGTTGACTGTTCAACCTTCCAAGAAGCAGAAGAAGCATAAAGGCAAGGCGAAAGCTAAGCCTAGTGCGGCTGCTGCTTCGTCTGGCTTTTCTCAGCCGCCGCCGGCGAAGAAAGCCAGGAAGGTTGTGGAGGCCCCTACCCTCCCCAATGTTCCTCCTGATCACCGTAGAGGCGGGAAGGGCAAGGGGAAGGGTAAGTCCTCAAAGGGCGGAAAGAAGGGAGCGGATCGTACCTGAGGGTACGAGAGCTCCCTTCGTATCCGCCTGGACCGCACCTGTGCGACAGGAACAGCGGTGCCAGTTAGACCTGCCGAGCCAAGACCGAAATGGTTCTCTCTCTCTCGTTAAGAGAGGGGGTTGGAGCGGACCACGAGCCGGACAACCCCGTTAGGCGTCTATAGTGGGTGGAAGGCTCATGCGTTTCGTCGAGGCTTGGCGAGGTGTAACGTCAGACAGTCTGGTCCTGGGATGGTTATCCCAGGGATACATGCCGGAGTGGTGGGACTTTCCGCCACAGAATCAAGGGAACCAGACAAGTTAGAAGCCATTCAAAACGAAGTGTTGTCAGGTTTGCTTCTGAAGGGAGCAATAAAACCAGCAAACCAGAACACTCCAAGCTTCTATTCAAATATGTTCCTTGTCCCCAAGAGCACAGAGGGATGGAGACCCATACTCAATCTCAGGCCATTAAATTGGTTTATCCATACGCCTCGGTTCCAGATGGAAACGCCGAGGTCGGTAATGGCAGGATTGAGGAAGGGAATGTGGTGTGTATCGATCGATCTGAAAGATGCATATTTCCACATTCCAATGAACAGGAGTTGTCACAGGTTTCTGAGATTTGCGTTTCAGAATCAAGTATGGGAGTTTATTGTTCTCCCGTTTGGCCTGTTGACAGCTCCAAGGGTTTTCACAAGAGTGGTCCTTCCGGTGACAGCGTTTCTCAGAAAAGAGAACGTGGCGCTACACACCTACATAGACGATTGGCTGATCAAAGCAGATACGGCAGCCAGGTTGGACGTGGATACTGCTCTGACTCGGAAGTTACTTTCAGATCTAGGCTGGATAGTCAACAAGGAGAAATCCGAGTTGACACCCACTCAACATTTCGTTTATTTGGGGATGCGATTCGATCTCGAGGAGGGCAGGGTTTACCCGTCAGAGCGCAGAGTGGTGTCTCTGTTAGCCATCCTCAAGAGTTTTCGAGTGGGAAACCACATTCAGGCGAGGCGGTTTCTTCAGATGCTGGGCATGATGGTCTCCATGGAGCAGGTGATCCCGTACGCTGCTCTAATGCGAAGACCTATCCAGTTGTGTCTGATGTGTCTGTGGAAACAGAGGACAGAACCCCTGTCAAAACTGGTGCCAGTTTTGGAGCCAATAATGTCGCATCTTGTATGGTGGAAAAAGCGTCAGAATCTCCTAGTAGGGGTTTCGCTGCACCTACCCCACCCCCAGCTGTCCGTGTACACGGATGCATCGCTGGAGGGGTGGGGGGCTTGCCTGGGAGAACACCAGGTCTCGGGCACATGGACTCTCCAGGAGAGCCAGCTGCATATCAATCTGTTGGAAATGATGGCAGTGGAACTGGCATTGGAAAAGGTTTCTTCCAAAAGTCAGCGGCAAGGCGATATTGATACTGTCGGACAACTCGACAGTAGTATCATACAGAAGTCTTCTCGGATGGGACTTTAAATTGAGGTCCCGTCATACAGTGCCCATCACTGTGTGAACGTGAGCTAGGGTTAGGTAGGCAAGAAATTTTGGCATAATCAAAGTAAACCGGATGCTGAATGGATTCGTCCTCGGATGGAACCACGCAACATACGGATTACAAAACCAAAACAAAATTGCTAGAATTAGAATCTTTCGGACTTTTCGATGGGACTATGGAGGGATGTAACCCGGATGACTGATCGAGTTCGTCCTCGGATGGACACAGTCACCATACGGGCTACCTAATCAATCAAAATCAAACAAGTGCGCGCTGGTGCCTGCTCGGATGATGGCCAGAAGAGCAAAAGACCCGAAAGACCCCACACCCCAACCTCCCCACTCCCCCCCAAAGCCCTCTGACCTAAACCCCCCCCCCCCCCCCCCCCTTTGGTGCATCAGGTCATAAGACCGTACACCCCCCCCCCCCCCCCCCCCCCGACCCAGCACCTACCCCATCCCTTCCCCACCCCCGTTAGGCCATCCCCATCACCCACGCCCAAGCATGAGGAGCAACAGAAAAGCCATGGACAAGAACAGCAACATGAGACAAAATCGAGAGACAACGATCAACACACACACACAGAGAGACACAAGCTAATGCACAAACCGACGTCACAAGAATTCACAAGAATTCAACAGAAACCATAAAGGCCAGGCGTGAGTCTAGACCCTAGCATTGGGAACTAGCATATAAATGCCTCAAATATTACAACACACACACATGGCAGTGGAACTGGCGTTGGAACAGTTTCCTCCAATGGTCAGGGGCAAGGTGATATTGATACGATGGGACAATTCGACGGTAGTATCATACATAAATCGCCAAGGCGGGACCAGGTCACCCACACTGTGTATCAAAGTGTGGCACTTGATTCACTGGTGCAAGAATTACTCGGTTGTTTTGAAAGCAGCTCACATTCCTGGGTGATTGAACATTCTGGCGGATGCTTTGTCTCGCAGACAGAGAATTCTGCCAACAGAATGGTCCCTCAACCCTCCAGTTCTACGAAGGATCTTCGAGCATTTGGGCAAACCCAAAGTGGACTTGTTCGCCACACGAGAAAATGCTCAAATTATGACTTATGTTTCGCCGATTCCAGATCCAAATGCTGTCGATATGCTCTGGTGATAAGCTGGAGGGGGATGCACGCTTACGCGTACCCACCCACCATTCTCCTTCGATCAATACTCACCATTCTGTTACTTCTGATATACAGCTGGCTCTGACAGCGGCTCTAGGACTATAGACTTAGAAAGCTTTACCGACTCCTGGGAACCGGGTACTCGGCTCCCAACTGCCGAGTACCCGTTTACCATAGAGCTCATTCTTGTTTGCATAGCGACAAGAGCAATACATGCTTTTTGCATTAAGGATTTTAGTGTTTTAAAATAACCTAAGTCTTTAATCAGTGATAGTTTGTGTGTTCTGAAAGGATTAACTAAGGACTATGGAGAATACCGCCCAAGACATCCAGGTTGTATTGTTCTTTATTATCCATAGTTAAAAGACTTAGGTCTCTAAATTTCGTTGTGTCGCATGTTCCAATTTCTGACCCTATAGAATCTGGGACGTGTGCTAACAACGATATATGCCAGACGATCGCCTTCTTTAAAACCCCAACAGGCGATCGGCAGATATGAAAATAGGTGTTTGCTACGGTATTTCTAACACGAATATCGGCTGACGTCGTTCTCCGTAGGATCCGAGCGGGTGACGTCACACCCGGTCGCTCGGATGTTTATGTGAAGAAAAATTTTTTCATTAATTCGCGCATCTTATTCTGGGTGCTGCGTACTAAAAATGGTACCGGAAACTTTAGAATGATCAAGTTTACGTGCGATCACGATCGGTTTGCAATGATCGGTGGTTTCAAAATTCTTGAGTAGATGTGTGGTCTGCGGTTTTACCGTGTGAGACAGCAGTTTTGTTATACATTTTGTTGTTTTCTTCACATATCGTGCTGCGTTCGTTAGGAGTATAATTTATATTGATTAGTAAATATACCCTGAATGCTATGCGATATGATTCCTGGAGCCGTTACACATCCTGGAGGATCTATTATGGGTGTGTTGTGCCCGCCGCGTACTTGTCGTCATAATCAATGCGATCGTTGTTGTAACGTGGCGGGGTGGGGTGCGGGGAGGTTACGGTTAATTTATGAGTCAAATTATTTGAAAATTAATTGTCTGCCTTCCATCCGGGTCTCGTTCCGCTTGTTTATTGTAGGTTTGTGCTTATTTTATAGGCCAAGCCAGCCCCGCCATCATGTGACGACTGCCATAAGTTTGTCCGTGTAATGTTCAAGGACCATGTCTGTTTTAAGTGTGCCCTGTGTAATATAGATCATAGGTGTAATGTTTGTGCAGTGTGGTCCGTCGAAACGATGGTTAAGTTCCTTGCCCAGAAGGACTTGGCTGGGTCTGACGCGGGGTCAGGCGGTCCGAGAGTAAATCGTGGAGCGCCCGGTTCGGCCGGTGCGGGTGCTCCACGTCCCCAGCTGGAGGTGGCGGAGATGGCACCGCCGGCGTGGTTTGGTCCGGCTCTGCAGGGTTTTTCTGCATAGCGTTCTGACCACGCTGGTGTCGTCCCTGCTACCAAAGGTTGGGGGGCAGTTTCTCCCCATGCCTGGTACGGATCCTGTCCTCGGACAGGATTCTGGACTGGTTACCGAGGGGGCCGTCTCGACGGCCCCCTGGCAGTCCCGTCTGGCTTCGGCCAGACGGGTTTCTGTTTCTCTGCGGCCACCTCCGGGTGGTCCAGTAGCGGTGGCCGGTCCGTCAGGTGTGGGAGCCGTCCGCCAGGACGGTTCCACGGTTGACTCGTCTAGTGACGACTCTTCGGAGTCTGAAGACGAGGAGGAGAGGTTGCTGCGGCCCGTGAAGCCGCAGGTGGAGAATATGGAGGTTGATTCCGTCCTAGACGGAACCGGCCTCCATTTGTCTGGTTTGGCGCAAGCCAAGTCAGCGGCTCCGCCTGTGGTTGAGGCAAATCCGTTACCGTGCACCGGTTCCGTGCGGTTGGTTTGGCACCAGCCGTCACGGGAACGGGTGTGCCGGGCCGGGCGTGGTACTCACCTATCTCGCCTGGTCCGGCAGTCGGACGTGGGGTGCCGTGGGCGCCCGTGTCCGGCTATGGTTCCGCGACTGCTACGGGTCCGTACGGTTTTCCGTGCGGACCTACCCCATAGACCGGAGTGTTTCATGGGGTGGCGGCGGAACCGTGTGGTACCGGAGTGCCTGGCGTGTCAGCCGTGGCTCCTTGCTGGGAGGCCGTGGCTGGCAGACCCGTGAGCACGTCAACGGGTGACGTGTTTGCGGGGGTGTCTTCATCGGAGGTAGATTGGTCAGATGCTCTGGCGTGGCTAGCCAGGGTTGACCCGTCTGTGGTTTCGGCCACGGCCGATGAAGATGCGCCCCGTCCGTCGGTTGCGTCGATCAGGACGGGGATTTTGCCCGCGGCCCGGATCCAGTCAGTGTGACTGGATCCACGGTTCATAGAGTGGTTGGATGCTATTTATAGCAAACAACTGATGACCAAGGGTCAGCTCCCTGCGGCCTCCAGGGAGGTGCGGGCAAGATGTCGTATTCCGCGGGGGGAATACGACAGGTATGGTGTAGTCCCGTCGGTCACGGAGGATGACCGATGGGTACTGGGCGTCCAGAGTGCCGTGGCGGGTCACCCCGGTCCGGCACTTGTGGACAAGTCTCAGGTACACCAGGAAGAAGTCCTGTCCCTATGCGATGAGGGTGTGAGGGCAGCGATGAGCGCTGTCAACCACTCATCATCTCCTTCAGTCGGTGTGGGCTGAAGCGGGGCAGGCCACCCTGTGCCACCTGTAGCGCTTTCCTGTGTCAATGACGGCCTGGTGCTGTCGATGGACGCATTGGCAAGGGTGCAAGCGCGTGTGACGAAATCCAGGAGGCAAATGGTCATTGACCATATGCGTCTGGCTACAGCAGTCAGGGAGCGTCTCCTTGGGACACCCCTGACAGGGCCTAGCATCTTCGATGGCCAAGCGTGGGCCATCTTAGAGGATACCGCCAGTATCGCGCAGAATCGGTTAGCGGTAAACCTACAGCTAGAACTAGTGCGGCAAGCGCACGCACTAGGGGCTGTGGGTAAACCGTTAACGGGACAGCCTTCAAAGAAACAGAAGAAACATAAGAGCAAGGCGAAAGCCAGGCCTATTGCGACTTCTGTTTCGGCTGGGTTTTCGGAGCCACCGCCGGCGAAGAAACCCAGGAAGGTTGTAGAGGCGCCTACCCTCCCCAATGTTGCTCCTGACCGCCCTAGAGGCGGGAAGGGCAAGGGGAAGGGTAAGGGTAAGGCCTCAAAGGGCGGACAGAAGGGGCCGAAGCATACCTGAGGGTACGCAAGCTCCCTTCATATCCGCCTGGACCACGCCTGTGCGACAGGAACAGTGGTGCCAGTTATACCCGTCGTGCCTAGAACGAAATGGTTCTCACTCTCTCTCGTTAAGAAAGAGGGGGGGGGGGGGGGGGGCGGACTGCGAGCCGGACAACCCCGTTAGACGTCGAGGCGTCTATGGTGGGTGGAAGGCTCATGCGTTTCGTCGAGGCTTGGCGAGGTGTGACGTCAGACAGTCTGGTCCTGGGATGGTTATCCCAGGGTTACATGCCGGAGTGGTGGGACTTTCCGCCACAAAATCTGTCTTTGGCACCTGTCTGGACGCCCGTACCAAGGGAGCCAGACAAGTTAGAAGCCATTCAAAAGGAAGTGTCGGGTTTGCTTCTGAAGGGAGCAATAAAACCAGCAAACCGGAACACTCCAGGCTTCTATTCAAACATGTTCCTTGTCCCCAAGAGCACAGGGGGATGGAGACCCATACTCAATCTCAGGCCATTAAATTGGTTTATCCATACGCCTCGGTTCCAGATGGAAACACCGAGGTCGGTAATGGCGGGATTGAGAAAAGGAATGTGGTGTGTATCGATCGATCTGAAAGATGCATATTTCCACATTCCGATGAATCGGAGTTGGCACAGGTTTCTGAGATTTGCGTTTCAGAATCAAGTATGGGAGTTTACAGTTCTCCCGTTTGGCCTGTCGACAGCTCCGAGGGTTTTCACAAGAGTGGTCCTTGCGGTGACAGCGTTTCTCAGCAAAGAGAACGTGACGCTACACACCTACATAGACGACTGGCTGCTCAAGGCAGACTCGGCAGCCAGGTTGAACGTGGATACTGCTCTGACTCTGAAGTTACTTTCAGATCTAGGCTGGATAGTCAACGAGGAGAAATCCGAGTTGACGCCCACTCAACATTTCGTTTATTTGGGGATGCGATTCGACCTCGAGGAGGGCAGGGTTTACCCGTCAGAGCCCAGAGTGGTGTCTCTGTTAGCCATCCTCAGGAGTTTTCGAGTGGGAAACCACATTCAGGCGAGGCGGTTCCTTCAGATGCTGGGCATGATGGTCTCCATGGAGCAGGTTATCCCGTACGCTGCTCTAATGCGAAGACCTATCCAGTTGTATCTGATGTCTCTGTGGAAACAGAGAACAGAACCCCTGTCAAAACTGGTGCCAGTTTTGGAGCCGATAATATCGCATCTGCTATGGTGGAAACAGCGTCAGAATCTCCTAATAGGGGTTTCGCTGCACCTACCCCACCCCCAGCTGTCCGTTTACACGGATGCATCGCTGGAAGGGTGGGGTGCCTGCCTGGGAGAACCAGGTCTCGGGCACATGGACTCTCCCGGAGAGTCAGCTGCATATCAATCTGTTGGAAATGATGGCAGTGGAACTGGCGTTGGAAGAGTTCCTTCCGATGATCAGGGGCAAGGTGATATTGATACGGTCGGTCAATTCGACAGTAGTATCATATATAAATCGCCAAGGCGGGACCAGGTCGCCCACTCTGTGTATCAGGGTGTGGCACTTGATTCAATGGTGCAGGAATTACTCGGTTGTTTTGAAAGCAGCTCGTATTCCTGGCCGATTGAACATTCTGGCGGATGCTTTGTCTCGCAGACAGAGAATCCTGCCAACAGAATGGTCCCTCAACCCTCCAGTTCTGCGACGGATCTTCGAGCATTGGGGCAAACCCAACGTGGACTTGTTCGCCACAAAGGAAAATGCTCAAATCATGACATATGTCTCGCCGATTACAGATCCAAATGCCGTCGATACAGACGCTCTGGCGATAAGCTGGAGAGGGATGCACGCTTACGCGTACCCACCCACCATTCTTCTACCGAAGGTTTTGGTGAAGGTCAGGGAGGAACCGTGTCTGGTCCTGCTAATAGCGCCGTATTGGCCGAGCAGGGCGTGGTTCACGGATCTTCTAGATCTGCTGGTGGAAAATCCTGTACAGTTGCCCGAGATTCCGAACATAATCTCCCAGGCCAAGGGACGCTTCCTACACGAGCGTCCCGAGATGTTCAATGACTGCGTGGATGTTATCAAACAACGTTCCACGTCGGAAGGCTTTTCTCGACAGGCTGCTGATTTCATCGCGGCTGCGAGAAGTAGGTCAACCTTCAAGTCATATAACAACAAGGTTAACAGATTTGCAGACTGGTGTGAAGAAAAGGGTATTGATACCTTTCAATCCACTATCAGCAAATAGCAGACTTTCTCTGTGAGCTGTTCTTTTGAGGACTAGCTCCCGTCACAGTTGCTGGATACAAGTCAGCTTTGGCATCATTTATCCCTTGTCTAGCCAACAGGGATAGTCCAGAGGTGGCCCAGTTAAATGTGATGTTGAGGGAATGAGCAATCTCCGACCGAGACAACCGGTAGTCATTCCAGCCTGGAGTCTATCTTTAGTGCTTAATGTACTGGCCAAGCACCCTTTCGAACCGTTGCGTTCGGCTAGTCTAAAGCATTTGACTCTAAAGGCGGTTTTTCTATTGGCAGCTTCCTCAGCTAGAAGGCGCAGTGAGATCCATGCGCTTTCGGCAGAGAGGAACCGATTTATTGTTTCTGGAGAAGGTCTGCGTCTTCTGCCAAGAGCAGAGGTTATGTCAAAGAACCAATCTTTGAGATATCCCGGCAAACCGATCATTATACCGAAGTTAACTAGGTTTGATCGTGATGCCAGTGTCTGGTGCCCGGTCCGTGCTTTGACTAAGTACAAGAAACGGACTGACTCGTTACGGTCGAACGATAGACATCTGTGGATCTGCCATAAAAAGTCTTATGGCGCCGCATCCATGGATACTATCTCTCGTTGGGTGGTCGAATGCATTCAGACTACTCACGAGATGGCGACTGGGCACCAGGTGCAAGGCGTAAGGGCAGACAATGTCAGAGGAATAGCCGCCTCGACCGCCCTTTACAATGGTGTTCCGTTATAGGACATCATGGCCGTTGCACAATGGCACTGTGAGTCCTCATTCACGGATTACTATATGAGGGATGTGTCAGACTCAGCCAATCCACTCGCTTTAGCTGTTTTGAAACGATAGTTAGTGACCACACTGCTTTTCACCCTTTTCTCACTTCGGTAAGAAAAGAACCTAAAGCAGGCATGGTCAGGCGAGAGGATGTCAACCAGATTGTGTCACTGATGGCCGAACCGGTGAATGGTTGTAGGCGGTACGTCTGAAGTCCTGTTATCATAAGGTAATTCAACAAGTGAGAGTTTTTTGTATTATGTATATGTTTCATGTTCATTCATCGTATATATTCATGCTCATTCCCAGGCTAATACAAGCGATATGCAGGGAGTAGTTAACCCTCTTGGCATATTGGTGTTTTCAGGCGAGATACATGTTCGTTAGTTCTCTCCCTTTTCTGAGGAGGAAAAAGGGGGGGGAGCTGTGACGCGAATGTGATTCGGTTCCGTAAACTTGACGGTCCTTTTAGGTCTCCGTTAGTCAAGTTTGAAGTCTAAAATCTTTCTCCAAGGGGCAAAATTAGCATGTATGGCTTGCCCCTTCCCACCAGGTTACTGATCAAATCTGGTGTATATCAGAAGTAACAGAATGGTGAGTATTGATCGAAGGAGAATGCAGGAAATGTCAATTTCCCTTTCTCCGAGATCTAACAATACTCACCATTCTGTTACGGACCCAGCCTCCCAGCCCCACGGAGGCAAGCCATAGTTTTCTCTTGTTTGGTGGCTATGCAAACAATATGAGCTCTATGGTAAACGGGTACTCGGCAGTTGGGAGCCGAGTACCCGGTTCCCAGGAGTCGGTAAAGCTTTCTAAGTCTATAGTCCTAGAGCCGCTGTCAGAGCCAGCTGTATATCAGAAGTAACAGAATGGTGAGTATTGTTAGATCTCGGAGAAAGGGAAATTGACATTTCCTGCATTCTTCTGCCGAAGGTATTGGTGAAGATCAGGGAGGAACGTGTCTGGTCCTGCTAATAGCGCCGTATTGGCCCAGCAGGGCGTGGTTCACGGATCTGCTAGATCTGCTGGTGGAAAATCCTGTGCAGTTGCCCGAGATTCTGAACATAATCCCCCAGGCCAAGGGACGCTTCTTCCTACACGAGCGTCCCGAATTGTTCAAATTGACTGCGTGGATGTTATCAAACAAAGTTCCACGTCGGAAGGCTTTTCTCGACAAGCTGCTGATTTCATCGCGGCTGCGAGAAGGAGGTCAACCTTCAAATCATATAACAACAACGTTAACAGATTTGCAGACTGGTGTGAAGAAAAGGGTATTGATACCTTTCAATCCACTATTCAGCAAATAGCAGACTTTCTCTGTGAGCTGTTCTTTTGAGGACTAGCTCCCGTCACAGTTGCTGGATACAAGTCAGCTTTGGCATCAGTTATCCCATGTCTAGCCAACAGGGATAGTCCAGAGGTGGCCCAGTTGAATGTGATGGTGAAGGGAATGAGCAATCGCCGACCGAGACAACCGGTAGTCATTCCAGCCTGGAGTCTATCTTTGGTGCTTAATGTACTGGCCAAGCACCCTTTCGAACCTTTGGGTTCAGCTAGTCTAAAGCATTTGACTCTAAAGGCGGTCTTTCTATTGGCAGCTTCCTCAGCTAGAAGGCGCAGTGAGATCCATGCGCTTTCAGCAGAGAGGGACTGATTAATTGTCTCCGGAGAGGGTCTGCGACTACTGCCAAAGAGCAGAGTTTATGTCAAAGAATCAATCTTTGAAATATCCCGGCAAACAGATCATTATACCAAAACTAACTAGGTTTGATCGTGATGCCATTGTCTGGTTCCAGTCCGTGCTTTGACTAAGTACAAAAAATGGACGGACTCTTTACGGTCAAATGATAGACATCTGTAGATCTGCCATAAGAAGCCATATGGCGCAGCATCCATGGATTCTATCTCTCATTGGGTGGTTGAATGCATTCAGACTACCCACGATATTGCGACTGGACACCAGGTGCAATGCGCAAGGGCACACAATGTTAGAGGAATAGCCGCCTTGACCGCCCTCTACAATGGTGTTCCGTTAGAGGACATCATGGCTGTTGCACAATGGCACTGTGAGTCTTCTTTCACGGATTACTACATGTATATGAGGGATGTGTCAGACTCCGCCAATCCATACGCTTTAGGTGTTTTGAAACGATAGTTAAACGGCCACACTGTTTTTCTCCCTTTTGATACTTGGAAAAACAAAAGTTATGGAACAGACATGGTCAAGCGCGAGGATTACAACCTATATTGTCACGGATGGTTGAAAAAGTGCTTGGTTGATGGCTCCACGTCTGAAATCCAAAATCATAAGGTACTAATTCAAGTTTGACAGTTTTTTGTATTTCTGTTTATATATCATGATCATTCATCTTATATATTCATGCTCATTCCCAGGCTAATATATGCAAAGAGCAGTTAACCCTCTTCGCATATTCGTGTTTCAGGCGAGATGCATGTTCATGAGTTCTCTCCCTTTTCTTAGGAGATAAAAAGGGGTGGGGCGGTGATGCGAATGTGATTCCCAAACTTGTCGGTCCTTTTAGGTCTCCGTATGTCAAGTTTAAGTCTAAAATCTTTCTCCAGGGGCAAAAGAAGCTATGTATGGCTTGCCCCTTCCCACCAGGTTGCCGTCTAAATCTGGTGTTATTAAGAGTAATATAATGGTAAGTATTGATCGAAGGAGAATGAAGGAAATTTCAATTTCCCTTTCTCCGAGATCTACAGTACAGATCTTAGTTAGCTTTACTTAAACGCATCCTAAAGCTCGTTTAAAACGCGTCTATATGGCATCATTTTCTCGTCATTTTCTCGTAGTGATTTGCTTAGACATAGCGCGTTTGGTAAAATCTCAATACACATCTTGAATTTTATCTTGACGGGTTTCTTCAGTTCGCTGATCATACCGCCAGTCCTGTAAGTGACTATCGACATGATCATAAGCGTTAAGTGCGTGGATCCATGGTTTATTAGAGTGTGCCGTGCGGCCTGGAACCTCTGTCTTCAGCACTCGAGGTTTCTGTCAGGGTTACCTCACCCTTACCTCCTTTAGTCGCCTCTTACGACACGCAGAGGATACGGAAGGTGTATTCTAAGCCCCACCTACAGGGCAAATCTTGATGGGTTGAAATTTTGACACTACGGGTTTGACATTTTGAATGACGGGTTTAACTTTTTGCCCTACGCGTTTGGTAGCGTTTGAAAATTTTACAATAAATTAAACGCGCCATCAATTCCAACCGCGATTCTGCAGTTCTTTCGACGAGTCCTATGGCTAGAAGCAAACGGGTACTCGGTTCCTAGTCTAGGCAGAACCGTTTATCAATACATGTTTCCTCCGTACATGTATCTCGCGTGCTTTGCAAACTTTGAGCGATTCGTACAGCAGATTTTAACTTATTTATGTCAATTTGTGGCTGGATTTATCAGAAGATGTATTTAATTTAGTGTTTCTTCGCGGGATTCGTCTAATTTCTGTGTTTTTATAGTGAAAATCTCGATATATTTAATGCCGAATGGACAATCGTCTTGAACTGGAACACCATTCCATTCTGATGACATCATCGCGTATATATTTAACCTCGTTATCTTTGATTGGCAGAGATATTGTTGGAAAAGCCATCAATGGCAAATCTGATTGGTTGAACTAATCTCATGATGCTTTGACAGTTGTGTACTATTAGACGACAGTAAAAAAGCAACATAACCTAAACAAGGTTTTCCAGACTTTGGCTGTGATCTGGACAAAAACCAAGTTGGATCCAGATTGGGTACAAATTTTAACCAACTGGTCAGATTTTGCTCAAATTTTAATAAAGGAGGTTGTGTGATCATACATTAAGATTTAACAACCCTGGAAGTTATCAAAAGAAAAATTGTAGGCTGTGAGTTACAATCTCTGATAACTTGGATCTATCTGACGATGGAAAGTAAGTGATAACTAGATTGTTTTGTCGATGGCGTGTCATCGTGTCAAAATATGACTGATTTAAGAAAGATTGAAATGGATAGAAACTGATATGGTGATATGATTGCGATGTAACGAGTGGCCTATCAGAGTCTAGTTCCCTGTCCACCCGTATGCGCTAATACGTCATTCGGTTATTTTCGCATTCGCTATTTCATTACTGGTTGTCCCAAAGATTGAAAAGGCAATCACAGCTATTAGAAATAGTTCAATGTCGGGCAACAAAACTCGTCCCGCAAATCAGGGTGTATGGTACACGGAAGGACTTGAAGCCTTAAATCTAATGTCGCTGAAATAGACAGTTTCGATTTAATTGAAATATTCAAACTCATCAGGGAGCTAGGTACATGCAATATTGACGTGATAGATGGCATCTAGTCTGCCAGGATTACACAGACTAGACGTCATAAGTTCAAGCTCAACATAAAATGCAGCAACAAAGATATTCGCAAGCATTTTTTCGCTACGCGAGTAATACCACATTTGAATTCATTTCCAGCGGCAATAGTCCAAGCGACAACAGTTGACTCATTCAAGAACAAACTAAATATCTACTTCAAAGAAAAGAACATTTGAATTTGACTGAACTGGCCATGCATACATGTACACATTTAACCCTTACCACTCTGGTGTCAATAATCAATCTTTACTAGTGTTAATAGCAACAAGACTGGTGTACATTTTAAAAAGATTTTTGTGGACCATGTTTCTGTCTATGACAGCACCATCTTCCACCAAATTTGTTGAAAAATGAACATCAGTTCATCTTTTAATTTAATTTAAAAATTAAAAATTTTAACATCAGAGTGGTAAGGGTTAACAGCCTGTCACTAAGTCTTGCTGCATTTCTGCCAATATGGTGTACTGTCCTTGGAGTAGCCGGCATATAGGCACGGTCATGGTTGGTAGTGATTCCAATTACCGGTAGATAGGTCTGCTTTCCTGGTCCACACTTTTGTGGTAGGTTAGCATGAGGAGACACTTGCGTAGAGGAGACCGAGTCATAAGTCAACAGTTAACCAACTGCTATAGTATGGTCTGCACCCAACTTTATAGTGTTCTCGTAAATTTCGCGACCAGAATGCACTGAAATTTGCCACGCACACAAAAACAATTTCGCATTGGCGAATATAGTTTTTGCTCGCATCAAACATCTCAAAATGCGTTTGCGTTAAAGTCTTAAAAACACGCTTTTAAAAGCTGGCCAGTAAATGTGGGACGCGCTACGACTTTAGTAACACCTGTGCATCAATAAAAAAACAAAAACATACTGACAGAGCCGTGCTGGAGTCAAAGTGCAATAGGCGTAAAAAGCCTAGGATTGAATCGTGGTGGGTGCATCCACAGATAATCCCATATGAATCGTCAGCGTGTCAGTATATCAGACATGTGAAAGCTGGTCGGCCAAGCCTTGACTTTTTAGTGTTGGCGCGGTGGTCGAGTGGAAAGATGTCTGGTTGCTGATGCTATGCAGTTGCAGTATGGCGGTTCAATCCCCCGACCGGGAGATGGTGATCACCAAATTAAACTAATGGGTGCATGACTGTCGGCTGGGTCGGGAGATGGTGATCACCAAATTAAACTAATGGGTGCATGACTGTCGGCTGGTTAGCACATAGAAATTGAAGCTGCACGTTGCCAGTGTGCCAATAAAAATACAAAATGCAATAGTATATGTACATGTACCGATATAACACAGGGGTAGATTTTAAGGATTTATTTCTACTAACCCAGATGGGATAATACCTCATTGATTTTACTATCCTACAGCAAATTTCACTAACCCGATATTTGTAAGCTCAAACCTAATCACCTCTTTAATCCATTCATCAATGGATCCCTATAAAACTCAATTCCTATGCAGCCAAATTGTCGAATATTTTGGAAATAATCTGACTGGAAGCCGTTGAAGGCAGCAACGGTCAAATTAATTTCAAAATATTCAACAGAATATTTGTTTCATTGTAAAAAATTCTCTTTATCCAGTTTGTGTAGCTGAAAGGGTTAATGATATGACTAATGTTACAGACGAGTGCTGGGCTAAAAATACTTGGATACTTAGGATAAACTAAAAGCATTGAAGGTAGCAGAAATTCTCTAACCCAGATGGGTTAGTGCAGGTTCGGTTTTACTAACCCATATGAAATTCTACTATCCTCGGGTTAACGGGTTAGTGTTAAAATTGAACCCTGTAACAAATGTAAAGTCAAAAGCTGACTACACCTTTTTGATAAAGCGGCATTCCTCTTTGTCACAGCATTGTGTTCAGAATGAAAAACATTTAAAAATGACAGTTTTACAACCATACATCCCATACAATGTAGATAATGATATACATGTATTGGCTAGATTGCTTGCGCGCATACCGTCACTATGGGGCTAGCTGTCGCGACTGCCAGTGACGCGCGTTAGTAAATCGCGACTACATAATAGGTTTACCGGTAGTAGGGGTTAAAATGTTTGAAAATATGAAGTCATCCATGGCAATGATCTCGCATTTAATCAAAACTGAACTGAGGTCATCCTTTCATAATAAGCGATGCAAATTTCCAGGATTTGAATTCATCCATGGGTAACCTCACATAAAATTGAGCTCATCCATAGAAATTTGAGGTCTTAAAAACGAGTGGAATAGTGAACTGTTTGACCCCTGACCGGTAGTAACAAAAACAGAACATTAAAGATAAGAAGCCCATTTTTACGACACTTCACAGTATAAATTTAGCACGTCTTTAATATGCAACATGGGTGCATGAATTACATGCAAAAGGTTAATTCTCGGAAATATTTCATGTGTTTATGGCGTTCACCGGTGGTCCAATTTAAGGACGCACGGAAACATTCGGGTAGTGGTGCATGTTTTTGTATTTCACGTTTGCACCGGTTTCGTTGACTCATATTTAATACATTACACATGAAATGTTTTTCTGTAGCTCGACCAAAATAAAAAAATGCGCCAATCCGTGCATTTGCGATCAAATTTTAGGCCGCTTATGTTTTCTGTTCCTCATTTTACCAACAGTAACGTTTTGTGTTTAGCTCAACTACACTGTTTATACAGTCATGTATCTCATATTTGCTTATTCATCCTGAACACATGCTTCATTATACCGAGTGAGAATTACATGTACACTTTTTTACGGTTTTTATTATCTCACCTGGCCACTTAAAACGCTACTCCTGGCAGATTTCAAATTAATTTGGCATGAATGATCCTATGGGGGGTAGGCTTTAGAACATGTATACAGAATTTTGATTGATCAATTTTTTGTGTGGCCATCTTGAATTTTCCGAAAAATGGCGGGAAATCATTAAAAATACTACTCATTAACTGCTTAGGCAATTTCAACAAGACTTAGCCGGGAGGATGGTATGTTTCAGAACTTGTATACAATTTTGATTGGTAAATTTTTCTGGCAGCCATCTTGGATTTACTGAAAATTTCTGGAAATCACTTAAAAGCCTACTCGATAACCACTGGGCCGATTTCAATCAAACTTGGATGGAAGAACCCTAGTGTTGTGTGCTTCAGAACTTCTATACAGAATTTTGATTGGTCCGGTTTTCCGGTGTCCATTTTGAGTTTTCCGAAAAATGTTGGGAAATCGTTTAAATCGCTACTCCTCATTAACTGCTCGAGCAGTTTCAGCCAGACTTGGCTGGAAGGGTACTAGGCTGGTAGGTTTCTGAACTTGTATACAGAATTTTGATTAGTCAATTCTTCTGGTGGCCATCTTGGATTTTCTGAAAATTTTGTGAAAACAGTTAAACGGCTACTCATTAACAGCTTGTTCGCGAAACAAAGCCGGCTTTCCAAAGGGAAGGACCCTAAAGTGGTATGCTTCAGAGCTTATATATACAGAATTTTGAATGGTCAATTTGTTCGGTGGCCATCTTGAATTTTCCAAAAAATGGCGGAAAATCGTCTACTCATTAACTGCTTGGAACGAGCCTAGGGCGGTAGGCTTCAGAACTTACATACAGAATTTTGGTTGGTCATTTTTTGTGGCAGCCATCTTGGATCTTCTGAACATTTTGGGAAATCAGTTAAAAAGCTACTTCTCATTAACCTCATCACCGATTTCAACCAAACTCAGCTAGAAGAACTCTAGGCCGGTATTCTTCAGAACAGATATACAGAATTTTGACGGCTTGATTTTGATGGTGGCCATCTTGGATTTTCCGAAAAATGGGAATTCGTATAAAATGTTACTCATTAATCGCTTTCATGTTACATTAGGCAATTTCAAACATATTTGGCTTGGAGAATTCTATTGTCATGGCCTCTAGAAACTATTCAGAATTTTGATAAGTCAATGTTTTGGTAGAATTCTCTGATTTTCTGAAAGTTTTCCGGAACCATTTAGTAAACGGTACTCCTTCAATCCATAGCCAGATTTCAACAAAACTTGAGTGGAATGATCCTATGTTGGTAGCCATCAACATTAAACTAGAATCTTGATTGGTCGATTTTTTGATGGCGATCTTGGATTTTCCGAAAATCATCCTTCATGTCTATTTAAATTATAATGGTTTAAATGCCAATGGTCTATGTGAGCGCCACAGACCCTTGGGCCTCTTGTTCATGATTTTTGATTATTTAATTTTTAATCATAAATTCACGATTTAAACCATCACAGTTTTAGATTTAATCATGTAATCGTGCAGCCCTAATCTTGAGTTTTTGGTACATGTAGAGGTTTCATACTGGTCATGGAAATCCTGGATTGTCATGAAATTTGAAAACATTTTTATCATAGGTCATGGAAAGGTCATGGCAATCATGGAAAATAAAACGAACCTGTTGCCATACATTTCTACTGTCACATCTATGCAATAAAAATTGCGACAACGGCTTACGTGTAGCAAAACAAGGCTTTGACTTGTTTGTCGCAAGACACAGTACTGCGATCATCAGTAGTCAGACATTTGGCAGAATAACTTTCATGTAGATTCTAGTTCATGGAATTAAGTCATAAATACAAATCTAGATACTAATATTTAAGTCATGGAATTTGTTAATTTTGGTCATGAAAAGTCATGGAATTTCAAACACAGAAAGGTGTACAAAGCCTGCATGTATGTACTTGAACTAAACTTGACCTCGTGTGTATAACATAATATACATGTACACATGTATCACCACATTTGTTATGACACGTACATCGTACTCATTCTCTTCATGTTTGTGCTTTCTGTTTGCAGGGGATACACGTCTCGGTGATGTGAAGCTGGGTGAAATGGGCTCATGGCTGTCTCGTAGGAATTTCGCACCCCAGGCAATGGCTGCAGCCAGCTCAAGAGGTAATGGAGAACTTTCTCACAAAGTCACTACAAAATCTAGTTTTGTCAGCTTGTTCATTAACCCTTACTTGTACCACTCTGATGTCAATATTCTATCTTTTACTTTGTCAGTAACATAGGAACTGGTGTACATTTTTCAAAAATTTTGGATGATGTTGCTGCCTATGACACCAAATTTGTTGAAAAAAATGAACATCAGTTCATCGTTTAATTTAATTTGAAATTTGAAATTTTTGACATCGGAGTAAGAGTTTTAATACCTTACAAACATGACAGACCAGAAACAACGTACATGTAGGGAATATTCCGTGAATATTTTGAAACTAATTTGACTACATACATGTATACATGTACATGGAGGAGCTGTTGCTGCCTACATGTATGGCAGCAACTTAGAATTTCCAGTTGAAGTAGTTTCAAAATATTCAACGTACATGTAATGTTTACTAAATTGTAAATTCACCAGGCATACAGTTCGTACACAAGCTTTTACATGTATGTATCTTGAGACGCTGTAATTTCATGGGTTAAAGTTTTAATGTTCTAAGGCAAAAAATGGTTTCGTTTCCTGTAAACCTGTCGGGTCAAATTTTTTGGGTTTTTTCAACCGGCCGGAAATAAAAGATTTTTTTGCCCAGCATAAGTGTTTAAACATCCATACTGTACATGTGTCAAACTATACAAATTACAATGTTTGTAAGGCCATTTGTATGAAATGTGAATCCTTTTGCTAATTGTGTCATGAAAAGCATGACAAATTTGGCAATTAATAACAACCATATATTTAATCGACATCTAGTCAAATATCTGATAAAACATATTTATGACCTTTTTTAAAATACATGTAAATTAAAAATTGAGAAAAATAAATTTCCTTCCTCCCTAGTCCCTAGTGGTCTTCCACACCCGTTTTGCAGGAAACAAAATCTTTTTTATGTACATGTAAGGCCAGAAAATTTTTTCGTTTGGGGTAGACCTCCTTGTTGAAATTTTTTTTTTCACTGCCAGGAATAAAAACTACAAGTATATCAAACTACAATGTTTTTAAGGCCATTTGCATGCAATATGAATCCCTTTTGCTAATTGTGACATGAAAAACATGATTACAATTACTCCCATACATGTACATGTATTTAATGGACATCTACATGTACATGTAGTTAAATATCTTAAAAACAAACTAAAAAAATGTCGTCCTCCCTGCTGTCTTTTTTCCCCACCTGGTTTGCAGGAAACTTTTCTTAGCAGAAGCATATTTGGGTGACTATTCTTAGAGATACAATGTATGTGTAGTACATCTGTATGAACAAAAATTGAAAATTCAGAAATCTAAAATGAAGACTCCTCCTACCTGTAAGCGAGAACTCAGTTTCTCCTTCGATCAATACTCACCATTCTGTTACTTCTGATATACAGCTGGCCCTGACAGCGGCTCTAGGATTATAGACTTAGAAAGCTTTACCGACTCCTGGGAACCGGGTACTCGGCTCCCAACTGCCGAGTACCCGTTTACCATAGAGCTCATTCTTGTTTGCATAGCAACAAGAGCAATACATGCTTTCTGCATTGAGGATTTTAGTGGTTTTTTGTGAAAGAAAATCTAAGTCTTTAATCTGTGATAGTTTGTGTGTTCGTGAAAGGATTAACTAAGGATACTATGGAGAATACCGCCGAAGATAACCAGGTTGTATCGTTCTTTATTATCCATAGTTAAAAGACTTAGGTCTCTAAATTTCGTTGTGTCGCATGTTCCAATTTCTGACCCCATAGAATCTGGGACGTGTGCTAACAACGATATATGCCAGACGATCGCCTTCTTTAACCCCCAACAGGCGATCGGCAGATATGAAAATAGGTGTTATGCTACGGTATTTCTAACACGAATATCGGCTGACGTCGTTCTCCGTAGGATCCGAGCGGGTGACGTCACACCCGGTCGCTCGGATGTTTGTGAAGAAATTTTTTCATTAATTCGCGCATCTTGTTCTGGGTGCTGCGTACTAAAAATGGTACCGGAAACTTTAGAATGATCAAGTTTACGTGCGATCGCGATCGGTTTGCAATGATCGGTGGTTTCAAAATTCTTGAGTAAATGCGTGGTCTGCGGTTTTACCGTGTGATACAGCAGTTTGTTATAAATTTTGTTGTTTTCTTCACATATCGTGCTGCTTTCGTTAGGAGTATAATTTATATTGATTAGTAAATATACCCCGAATCCTATGCGATATGATTCCTGGAGCCGTTACACATCCTGGAGGATCTATATGGGTGTGTTTAATGCCCGCCTCATTCTTGTCATCATAATCAATGCGATCGTTGTTGTGGCGGGGTGGGGTGCGGGAGGGTTACAGTTAATTTATGAGTCAAATTATTTGAAAATTAATTGTCTGCCTTCCATCCGGGTCTTGTTCCGCTTGTTTATTGTAGGTTTGTCCTTATGTTATAGGCCAAGCCAGCCCCGCCATCATGTGACGAATGCCATAAGTTTGTCCGTGTCGTGTTCAAGGACCATGCCTGTTTTAGGTGTTCCCTGTGTAATATTGATCATAGGTGTAATGTTTGTGCAGTGTGGTCCGTTGAGATGATGGTTAAGTTCCTTGCCCAGAAGGACTTGGCTGGGTCTGACACGGGGTCAGGCGGTCCGAGAGGAAATCGTGGAGCGCCTGGTTCGGCCGGTGGGGGTGCTCCACGTCCCCAGCTGGAGGTGGCGGAGAGGGCACCGCCGGCGTGGTTTGGTCCGGCTATGCAGGGTTTTCTGCATAGCGTTCTGCCCACGCTGGTGTCGTCCCTGCTACCAAAGGTTGGGGGGGGTGGCAGTTTCTCCCCATGCCTGGTACGGATCCTGTCCTCGGACTTCCTTTTGAACGATTCAATGGTGCAGGAATTACTCGGTTGTTTTGAAAGCAGCTCATATTCCTGGCCGATTGAACATTCAGACAGAGAATCTTGCCATCAGAATGGTCCCTCAACCCTCCGGTTCTGCGACGGATCTTCGAGCATTGGGGCAAACCCAACGTGGACTTGTTCGCCACAAAGGAAAATGCTCAAATCATGACATATGTCTCGCCGATTCCAGATCCAAATGCCGTCGATACAGACGCTCTGGCGATAAGCTGGAGAGGGATGCACGCTTATGCGTACCCACCCACCATTCTTCTACCGAAGGTATTGGTGAAGGTCAGGGAGGAACCGTGTCTGGTCCTGCTAATAGCGCCGTATTGGCCGAGCAGGGCGTGGTTCACGGATCTTCTAGATCTGCTGGTGGAAAATCCTGTGCAGTTGCCCGAGATTCCGAACATAATCTCCCAGGCCAAGGGACGCTTCCTACACGAGCGTCCCGAAATGTTCAAATTGACTGCGTGGATGTTATCAAACAACGTTCCACGTCGGAAGGCTTTTCTCGACAGGCTGCTGATTTCATCGCGGCTGCGAAAAGGAGGTCAACCTTCAAGTCATATAACAACAAGGGTAACAGATTTGCAGACTGGTGTGAAGAAAAGGGTATTGATACCTTTCAATCCACTATTCAGCAAATAGCAGACTTTCTCTGTGAGCTGTTCTTTTCAGGACTAGCTCCCGTCACAGTTGCTGGATACAAGTCAGCTTTGGCATCAGTTATCCCTTGTCTAGCCAACAGGGATAGTCCAGAGGTGGCCCAGTTAAATGTGATGTTGAAGGGAATGAGCAATCTCCACCCGAGACAACCGGTAGTCATTCCAGCCTGGAGTCTATCTTTAGTGCTTAATGTACTGGCCAAGCACCCTTTCGAACCGTTGCGTTCGGCTAGTCTAAAGCATTTGACTCTAAAGGCGGTCTTTCTATTGGCAGCTTCCTCATCTAGAAGGCGCAGTGAGATCCATGCGCTTTCGGCAGAGAGGAACCGATTTATTGTTTCTGGAGAAGGTCTGCGTCTTCTGCCAAGAGCAGAGTTTATGTCAAAGAACCAATCTTTGAGATATCCCGGCAAACCGATCATTATACCGAAGTTAACTAGGTTTGATCGTGATGCCAGTGTCTGGTGCCCGGTCCGTGCTTTGACTAAGTACAAGAAACGGACTGACTCGTTACGGTCGAACGATAGACATCTGTGGATCTGCCATAAAAAGCCTTATGGCGCCGCATCCATGGATACTATCTCTCATTGGGTGGTCGAATGCATTCAGACTACTCACGAGATGGTGACTGGGCACCAGGTGCAAGGCGTAAGGGCACACGATGTCAGAGGAATAACCGCCTCGACCGCCCTTTACAATGGTGTTCCGTTAGAGGACTTCATGGCCGTTGCACAATGGCACTGTGAGTCCTCATTCACGGATTACTATATGAGGGATGTGTCAGACTCGGCCAATCCACTCGCTTTAGCTGTTTTGAAACGATAGTTAGTGACCACACTGCTCTTCACCCTTTTTTCACTTTGGTAAGAAAAGAACCTAAAGCAGGCATGGTCAGGCGAGAGGATGTCAACCAGATTGTGTCACTGATGGCTGAACCGGTGAATGGTTGGAGGCGGTACGTCTGAAGTCCAATTATCATAAGGTAATTCAATAAGTGAGAGTTTTTTGTATTATGTATATGTATCATGTTCATTCATCTTATATATTCATGCTCATTCCCAGGCTAATACATGGAATATGCAGGGAGTAGTTAACCCTCTTTGCATATTTGTGTTTTCAGGCAAGATACATGTTCGTTAGTTCTCTCCCTTTTCTTAGGAGGAAAAAAAGGGGGGGGTGGCCTGTGACGCGAATGTGATTCGGTTCCGTGAACTTGACAGTCCTTTTAGGTCCGTTAGTCAAGTTTGAAGTCTAAAATCTTTCTCCAAGGGGCAAAATTAGCATTTATGGCTTGCCCCTTCCCACCAGGTGACTGATCAAATCTGGTGTATATCAGAAGTAACAGAATGGTGAGTATTGATCGAAGGAGAATGCAGGAAATGTCAATTTCCCTTTCTCCGAGATCTAACAATACTCACCATTCTGTTACGGACCCAGCCTCCCAGCCCCACGGAGGCAAGCCATAGTTTTCTCTTGTTTGGTGGCTATGCAAACAATATGAGCTCTATGGTAAACGGGTACTCGGCAGTTGGGAGCCGAGTACCCGGTTCCCAGGAGTCGGTAAAGCTTTCTAAGTCTATAATCCTAGAGCCGCTGTCAGGGCCAGCTGTATATCAGAAGTAACAGAATGGTGAGTATTGTTAGATCTCGGAGAAAGGGAAATTGACATTTCCTGCAATCTACCCGACACTAAGATTCAGGGATAGATCTTAACAATTTTTTCTACTAACCCAGACGAGATAGTGCATCATTGATTTTACTATCCTGCAGCAAATTTCACTAACCCGATGTTTGTAAGCTCAATATCTCTATAAAACTTAATTCCAAGGCAGCCATACAGGAAAGCTGTTGAATATTTTGAAAATAATTTAACTGGAAGCTGTTGCTGCCTAAGGCAGCAACGTCTTCCAGTCAAATTAATTTCAAAATATATGTTACATTATCCGGTTTGTATTGTCGAAAGGGTTAATAATATGACTAATGTTACAGCCGAGTGCTTGGCTAAAAATACATGTACACTAGAAAGACGATAAATCATCAAAGGTACATGTACATGCAGCGGAAAATCTCTAACCCAGACGGGTTAGTGCAGTTGTAGTTTTACTAACCCGTATATGCCAGTGGCATGGCCACGTTTTTACGTCAGGGGGAGCTAGGTCTAAAACGGCGACACCCCACTTGAGCGAGGCCTTAAAAGGCATCATCCCGCATACCAATTACATGTAGGCGTCGGAATCTGCTTAAATTTCCTTAATAAAATAATAAAATAATAAAAGCATCCCAGCATCGCTAATTATATTATTCTACCGAGAAAGTAGTGTGTATAACTATTCTACTATTCTTTGTCTTGATGGAGCGTAATTAAAACAAAAAGTCTCAACATAGTGATGATCAAGCGTGACAAGAAGACATTAACAACTTTGTAAATTCAAATAGTACTAATTTTCAATGTAGATTAACTTGTTAAAGGTAGCTTGGGAGTTGGAACGTCCAGAAACTTGTACATGTAAGTGTTATGGACAGGATTTAGGCGACACACTTGGGAAGATTGGTCCGGGGGGAGCTAGTGCTCCCCTCTGGCTATGCTACGAGTACATGCCATATGAAATGCTACTTGTACTATCCTCAATGCATTTAGTTTTACTAACCCGTACATGCCGTATGAAGTTCTACTACCCTCGGGTTAACGGGTTAGTGTTAAAATCGAACCCTGGTATGCCAGAGATTCATCGCTTCCACAGGTAGAAAATGTGCATTTATAATCCTGGCTGCATAGCACATGTAGTATGCACACAAGTACATGTACATGTACATGGGATCTCTTTGCCTTTAACATGTTACATGTGTATATATGTGTATAGCTAATAATAGACGGATCCAATCTGTTGAGCTCGAGTGTCTGGCATGATAATCAAATACGTCACATGTTAGCTGATGCCACAATCAAAATGACGTAGCTTCGTCATGAAACTCGAAAAGTGTGTCACAAAAGTGTACAAATTATGTCTGGTGAATTTACAATTTATTCAACACGCTTGAATATTTTAAAACTACAATGTAATTTGACCACGAGGCCCCAGTCATGTCCGTCAAATTTTTTTCAAAATATTCTTCTGTATGCATGCATAGTTTTATGTATATAGGGATTCTGGCACTTGAAGGTCCCAAGCGTTAAAATCCAATACAAATGGGTGGACATTGCTAGAAATGGATCCCTCTATTGATTGTAGAGTATATGCCGTGTAAGCTACATGTATACAGTTTTTACATCTCTGATAAAGAATATTGTGCCACACTTAATATATATTGTGTACACTAGGCTTCTGCAAGCATTGCTTTAACCCTCAAATTTATTCAAGAAAATTTCACTTTTCTCATGGAAAATGTCCATTCGTGGACCAAGTGAAGACTATTTTTGAAAATTTACCACTGGACTGACTACCTCGGTTATCGAGCTAGTCATTCCAGATGTAAATTTTCAAAAAGAATCTTGGTCTGCAAATGGACATTTCTCAAGGCCACTGCTGAAACCGTTTTTGGCTGATATAAGGGTTAAAGATTTATGCGTGTTAAGTGATCGTGATTCAGGGCATAATTTAGAATTTAATATTTGCATAGCATTTACATGTATTGCTATGCAAACTATAAATTGTATAGCTCTCGCCAAAAATGTATAGCAATCAACTCTTTCACCAATAAATTTCCTGTATCTCAATCTCAGAGCAAACAAATAGGAAAGCTGTTGAATATTTTGAAATTAATATGACTGGAACCCATTGCTGCCTTAGGCAGCAATGGCTTCCAGTCATATTAATTTCAATATATTCAACAAAATATGGTATACATTGTAAAGAATGTACTTTTTCATGGATTTGATGTTAAGAGGGTTAATGATAGAATTTTGAAAAATCAATGATAAATTGCAATCACGTAGAAAATTTGCATAGCAAATACAGCTACTGTATGCATGTTGCAGAATGTATAGCAACTGCCTAAATCTGTGTAGCAAATTGAGATGCGATACCAGATAACTTATGCCCTGTAATCTGTGATAAAACTCTGACTATGTCTAACTTAAAACAAGAAACTGTGCTCGACGTCCTCGGATGACGTGATATTCCCAGGAGCTTACCATAGCTACGTGGAATGTACGTGGTCTGACTGCAACATCAAAGAGGCAAACCTTAGGTGCAGACTGCGAACACTGTAAAATCGATATCACATGCATTCAAGAGACTAAAGTAGCTAAACACTCAGAGCAGCAACTTCAGACAGGCCATAAGCTAGTACTCATGGAGCAAAAACAGGCCACTTACCGTGGATGAGGTTTTGTAATCGGACCAAGGGTATTGGACGATGTCATTAGCTTTGGATACGTCAGTGATTGCGTTGCATTTATCGACCTGGCTATACCAACACAAATGTACACCACCACTAAGTGTCGCATAGTCAATGCATATGGGCCAACTACCGAAAGGGCTAAAGAGAATCCAGCTATATTAGATTCCTTCTATGCAGAACTGGGCTCCGCCATTACTATCCCAGGTAGATGACAACTGTTCGTGTGTGGCGATTTCAACTCCAAGCTGAGTAAACTCGGCATTGCAGACAAAAGTTCAAGACTTGCATGGGATCGTATGGAGAGGGCACACTCAACAGCAATGGAGATGCACTGGTGGCACTCCTTAGTTCCAATGGCCTATTTGCCACAAATGCGGCTTTCAAGCACCCATGCCGCCACCAGACAACATAGACTGGACACATTGCTGATCACAAAGCCCCTAAAGGTTCTAAGGCTACAAAAGCTGTCTTCAATCAAATAGATTTCATACTATGCAAGACAGCAGCAGAACCCCTACTTCGGAATGCTCATTCCTGTGGAGGCACAGACCAATTCTGACCATAAGCCAGTCATTACACATCTCCATATGAACCAGCTCTACATGTACCTAATGTATAAACGCCATACCAGACAAGAGGGTAGAGTCACCTACAACTTACCCAAGCTCATCAGCGACACTGACACTCAAATGCTAACATCGACGTCAGCTCCGATCCAAACGAAGCCCTAACCAAAATACTGAAATCTATGGAATCATCAGCTACTAGCACCATAGGTGTTCTAAAAAACAACAGAACTAGGTATACTGACGACCCTCTCGTACTAAAACTGTCAGCAGAACATAAAGCGTTACGTCTGCGCATCTATCAGTGGCCAAAGTGAAGATCGCACCAAACTACGCCAGGAACGCAATAACATTCTGCGCCACATTAGCGAACGCTTAAAAGATCTTGCTACAGTATCCAACAAGCAGACGCCCTGTGTGCACATGGACCGTATTTATTCTTAATATACCGGCAGGTGATCACCAAAGGTTAATTAGGGTGGAAAAAGTTTGAAAAAAATACTACGAAATTAGAACGGTTCTCTCAGTCACCTTGAATCAGTATATAATTATAGTATTCCATGCAATTTCTGCTAAATTTGCTTAAATATTCATAAAAACTACTCGTTTCACATTAGATTTATTCAGAGGCTTTATTTAGGACATAAAGGTGACATTTAGCGAAGTTAGGAACATACGATTTATCCATTGTTAAATTGGGTGGAGGCATATTTGTAATGCGTTCACTGATACACATGTACATCGGACAATATGCCATAGCCTTATCTCGACGCATAATTCATGTTAGCAGCTCTATCACTGAACGGCAAGATAGTGATGAGAAACAATTTCGGCATTGGTCAAATTGACTGGAGGCGCGTTTGTGATGCGTTCAGCGATACATTAAAAAATGTATAACCATACATGTATCCTAATGCCAATTCAACAACAGCGTTTGATGCTCTGTCATTGAACAACAGGATAAGCTGATGAAAAAAGATCTTTTTGCGCATGTGTTCACGAAAATGACCAAAATGTTGCTGCATGTTGTAGTTTTTCTGGATGTTTTTCTTTGAAGACTAGGTGACAGCGGAAGATTTAGTATTTCTTACTATTGGTAATTTGCTTTTTTTCCCCCACTATTCTAAAAAACATGGGGGTTTGGGGGTGGGCAGTAGAATTGGGAGGGGCTGGAAAATTAGAATAAATACTGGATTTCTACCTTAGAATGTTTACCTGCTTTATGTTCACAGTATGGTGGCGTTGGGCTTCAAAGTATCTCCTCGTGAGGAAGATGTCAATAGCACCCGTGGTACATCTCATTGTTCTGACATCATTTGTCTCATATTTCATGCAGTATAAGGCACACAGTAAGTATATGTACATGTATGCGGGCAGCTTAATTCTTAAATCTGTTCAATAAAATTTAAAATTTCACATAGAAAATGTTATCGAGCCAGTCTTTCCAGTGATAAATTTTCTAAAATAGTTTTTCTGTTGGTCTACAAATAAATATTTTTCAAGGCCATTGCAGAAGCCGGTTTTGGACCGATTAACCCTTTCACCGACAGATTCCTGTAGAAGTAAATTCTTTATGATCGTAAACTTCATTCTGTTGAATATTTTAAAATTAATTTGACTGGAGGCCAGGCAGCAATGGCTTCCAGGCAAATTAATTTCAAAATATTCAACAGTTTTTCTGTATGATTGCCTTGAAAATGAGATATGGGGAATTCATCGGTGACCTGGTTAACTGTTAAGCGGGAACTTTAGCACGTCTAGGGTGTAATCAGGGTTGATAAAAATCATGATTTTTTTATAAAAATCAAAAAAATCGGATTTTTTTGATTTTAATCGATTTTTTTGATTTAAATCAGATTTTTATAACCATGTTTTTTATATTACTAATTAATGATAAGATATGCAATTTTAAGTCAATTTAATTAATTTATTTCAAATCAGATCAATATAGTTATACATGTATATGATGATTCATTTGTTAAGTAACTTGTAAACAAAAACAAGCTTGCCAGCTTTCTCAGTACCAAGACGGTTTCTCACTTTTGAATGCACAAAACCAAAAGTTGAGAATATTCTCTCAACACCTGCACTAGAGGCAGTAGCACCAAGTATTGCATATATCATGTTTAGCACATGGTCACTGACTCTGTCTGATAGAGATTTCCACCAGGCAAAGGGAGACACAGATTCCAGAACAGATGAACTAAACAAGTAATCCTTAAATGGATCTGCTCTGGCCCGGTAGTTCATGATTATAGGTATCATGTCTGGGGATGACACAGACACATACTCCATCACACTGTCAGTTTCCTTGGTAGACAATCCTTTACCAGCAGTACGCGGATCCAAAATATAGGCGAGATAGTGGGCAGGAGTGAGTGCCTGCTTACATCGTTCGTGGAACTTCTTCATAATGCTTAATGATACCCCACCTTCTTCAAAGTCTTTTTCCAACTTCTTCCATACACTAACTGCATCACTGAGAAAACAGCTATCACTCTGTACTATATCCAGGGCAATGGAGATTGGCTTAAGGAGCCTCAAATAGTCCTCTGCTTGTCTCTTTATCCCAATATTTTGCACTTTACTAGCCACATTTGTGTCTATACTATCCCTATTTTCCTCACACACTTTCAAAATGATGGACCAGTTATCCAGGTAGCACTGAAGGCAGTCAGCTAGCGTATTCCAGCGGACATCTTGTGGTAGGACGAGTCGCTTGCCTCCCTCTGCCTTGTACCATGCTGCTGGTAAATGTGTATTGCGAAAGTACTTCACAATCTGTGTGACGTGTTCCTTAACACCCTTGATCTCTATGTCATGAGCAAGTAGGTTCATGAGGTGGGCTGAACATCCATGGGCAATAATGTCTTTGTGGTCTTTCTTCAGTTCTTCACGCATCTTACGCATGTTAGCCGCATTGTCAGTTACAATGCTACCTATGTTACATTTAAACTGTTCTTCGCAATGTTTAATAGCACTACTAGCAACCTGTTTCATGTACTCAGCAGTGTGACTGTGGCCTGACGTATCCACAGTCTCAGTAAGATAGGAATCACCATCCGAAGTGGTTACAGAGACACAAACTACAGGTTCATTATGTATATTACTCCAACCATCTAAACACATGGAGACAGTCTTGCCTTCAAGCCTTTCTTTACACTCATCCTGCAGTGACTGCTGAACCTTGTCCAGTAAACTACCGGCTACTTCATACCGACTTGGTGGGCAGTAGCCTGGTCTCAGCATCTGGACTAGTTTAATGAACTCTGGATGTGTGACTGCAGAGAATGGTGTGTTAGTAGCGTACACGTAGCGACCGACTTGCTCATCGATGGCGTCTTTCTCAATTTGGGATGTTCTCAAAACATAGTGGTCTAGACCTGCAAAATAAAATATTACTGTATCAGCCAGGAAAGGTAGACACATGTGGGATAATGTTGACATTAGTGTGCTAAGGGTTAACTGGCTGACTGCTCTGAGCTACTTGAGAATAGTTTCAAGCTGCATTACTCAAAACCTGCTAAATAGTGTGAAAACAATATAACTCAAAGTTGTTGGTGATTTATTCACCAAGAAGTTTCAGTCAAATTGTTTTCAAAATATTCAAGTAAATTTTTTTAGTTATTAATTTAGCAATATTACTGTTTCAGCCAGGAAAGGTAGACACATGTGGGATAATGTTGACATTAGTGTGCTAAGGGTTAACTGGCTGACTGCTCTGAGCTACTTGAGAATAGTTTCAAGCTGCATTACTCAAAACCTGCTAAATAGTGTGAAAACAATTTGACTGAAAGTTGTTGGTGATTTACTCACCAAGAAGTTTCAGTCAAATTGTTTTCAAAATATTTAGTAGTTTTTAGATGAGTCTCACTATAGTTTTCTGACACAAATCTTTTTAGGAATTTGGGATTAAAATTACAGTACTATGCAGTGATAAGGTTAATGTGTCCAAATTAAGCCAATTAACTACCTGACTGCTTAACTGTTATGTAACACCACAGGTGTTATCACCTCACACAATCAATAAAGGGGTCTGCTCTTGAACAACACTGCTGTCCTATAAAGATCTCACAGTAATAGACTAACTAAGGTGGTAACCCTTTGATTGCCTTGTTTATTTAATTTATTTTTAAATAAGGCAGTGTATTTGTTTGCAAAATTATTTAACTGTAGAAAACATATAGACTGTAACTGAAGGATTAGCTATTAATCAGTTTTAATTACTTGGTCAAGAGTTAGGCTGAGTTAGTGTGTGGTCTGTCGGTCAGATTATCAGTCTGTTTGTCAGTTAAATTTTTATTCACAAAATATTATATTCTCTTACCTGCACTGATTTTGGTTCTCTTGGTAGGCGTACACAACGGTGATGACTCCCCTGCCTCTGGGGCAGGGCGCTTCCTAGGCGTAGAGACTGTTATTGCTGGTGTATCTTGTGTATCAGTCTTACATTCACTATGATGCTGCTTCATACGTGCTACTATGCCTTGCATAGATTTGCCACATTCTTTACACTTAGCCTTACAACCAGATTTACCAATCTCAACATCCTTATCAAAGTACATCCAAATGTGATCTTGCTTTCTTCCAGGCATCTTAACTTATTTTGAACAAATGATGAGTTAAGAAACATTCTATTTGCTTATATGTACTGTGGGATTCAATGTGTTTTCTTAACCTGGCTGCATGTAAACCAGATCTCTCTTACACGAGTGCTGTCTATGTTTTTTTATCCATCAATGTCCATCAGTTTACATACATTGTTTATCAAAGTCAGAGAAAGGAGTTAGCCTGAATGTTTTGATAATCTAGCAAAGTCTGGGCAGTAAATGGGGATAATGGGGTTATAGTATCAGGGACAGAAGCAACACCTATAAAACAACTGTGAGGCAAGGTCAAAACAACAGTTTTTAAAGGTTATTGGGTGTATACAGATGAAATAAAGCAAGTAATACAATATGATGATTTTATTTAAAAAACACTGACTTTTAAAAAAATCGCATCATGATTTTTTTGGACTGATTTTAATCATGATTTAAATCACTGATTTTAATCATTTGATTTAAATCAAACAACCCTGGGTGTAATTTCAAATGTTAGGCTCTCATGAATCATGATAGGCTCTCATTCGTGCCTGGGGTGAGTAAGATATTACTTGGGTTACTAAAACGGGTTATACTGTTGGCCAGCGAGCATCTAGTAGAGCCTGCATATTTTTTACATTCATAATTTGATAAATAATGCTAAAATAGGATATTGTTACACATTGTCCAATAACTTGAATTTTAATATACCGGTAGTATGCACCTAGGAAAGAATGGAAACGATGGATTGAAACGATAGGGTGCTTACACGTAAATGATATAAAATTTATGATTGTATACATGTGGACATATGTGGTATTTCTTTAATTACCTAATTAATAAATTGCAAAAAAGTGTGGATAAAGTCTCGTCACATTTTTCTGCTTAGACATGTCAGCGCATTATAAATATTTCCTCTGACAGAAATCTGTAGAATGTTCTGCACGACACGTTTAAATGTCTGGAAATCCTCTTGTACATGTAGAAGTCAAGTTCCTTCGTTGTTTTAAAATTTGAGTCAAATCGGATCAGTAGTTTTTGCAATACAACTGCAAACAGATAATCAAACACACAGAGAATCTCGATTGCAATGCTTTCTTCCCCATACTGGGTGAGGGTACAGTAGGCTTGCGCGATTACGTGATTAAATCGAAAATCGCGATTATGTTTTAAATCGTGAATTTATATGATTAAAAATTAAATAATCGAATAATCATGAATATTTTCTGTTGCATAGAATATTTTTAAAACCTAACTTTCAATTACTTTTTAATGCGATCGGTCATGAAGAATGACATTTTGCTTAGTGAATGTATGCCATTTTACAGGGCAAGAGAAGACTATTTTTGGAAATGTATTACTGGAATGCCGAGCCAGGCATTCTAGTGGTACATTTTCAAAAATAGTCTCCTGCCCTGCAAATGGGCTTTTTCAAACACCATTGCAATTTTCATCATTGACATTCTTTTGTTGTTATGTCTTATTATAATTTGTATCCAAGCTGATTAATCAAGTAATCACGATTATTTTTTTAATAATCGATCGCGATCACTCAATGCAATAATTGCACAAGCCTAGGGTACAGTAATAACAAAAACATTTACCTTTTTCAAAAGAGGCTGAACTTTCGCAGTTTATTACTATTTCTAACCATGGATACAGCTTTACATACATGGACATGTACATGTATGTGTAGTTCTAGATTTTGACTACATCTAATATTATCTGAATCAGATGCTTACTGCTTTGAATTTAAAAAAAATTTATTTAACTAGAAGCTATTGCTGTCTACAGAAGTTTTGTAACAGCATCATCAAATTAATTTCAAAACATTCAAATAAACTACATGTATTTTTTATCCATTTTGATATTGATTAATGATCAAATTTGGTCAAGAAAATTAAAATATTTCCTTATTGAATGTTTATTTGCAGGCCCAGAGCGCTTCTTTTTAAATTTACCACTGGAATAACTGGCTCCGTTATCGAGCCAAGCATTCCAGTGGGACATTTTCAAAAATATTCTCTCAGCCTACAAATGGATATTCTTCAAGACCACCGCAGAGGCCAGTTTTGCACTGCTTGATCTTTAAACTTTTCACCGACAAATCCCTGAAGTAATTAAAAAAAAAAATTTTACTTTTGCTGCTGAATATTTTGAAATTAATTTGACTGGAAGCCGTTGCTGCCTTAGGCAGCAACAGCTTGTAGTCAGGGTTCGTACAAACTTGAAAAGCCCTTGAATTTTGGCATCTGCCTTGAATTTGAAATTTGTCTTGAAAAGTACCGGAATTTCACCCATCCGCCTTGAAAAGCCCTTGATAATCAACATTTCCTCCAGTGTAATTTTTACTGTCTGCAAAACATTCACGTACTGATGTAAATAAATATTTAAGAAAATTTGATTGGCAATTTGATTTGCAAAATCTATCTGGAACCGAGTAAGTGCCAAAATTCAAACTGTAATTTGAAAGATTCTAAAGGTAAGGTGTATGAAATTTTGCACCAGTGTCATATCCTCACTTTGTCCGGGATGATGGGTCTGAGTTGAGAAATCAACTTCTTTAGTCTTGAAAGTCCTTGAATAAGAAAACCTGCCAGCTGTATAAACCCTAGTAGTCAAAATAACTTCAAAATATTCAACAGTTTTCCTGTATGACTGCCTTAGAAATGAGATATCATGAATTCACAGGTGAAAGAGTTAACATGTTGAATCCTTTAATGGTAATGTTGGCCAAGAGAAGACTATTTTTGAAAATTTACGACTGGAATGCCTGGCACGATAACCGAGCCAGTCATTCCAGTGGTAAATTTTCAAAAATAGTCCTCTTGGCCTGCAAATTGCCATTCATTCAATAAGCAAATATTTAGGTTTTCTTGACCAAATTTGACCTGTAAAAGGTTAAAGGGTTGGGCAATGGTTTTTGGTGTGCTAGGTTTTAATGGGTTAATTATACACTGTTTTGTGGTGTATTTGATTGCTCTGATGGCAAACACATGAAACGGTTAAGCTACGTATGTGTGTGCTTCACCAGTACATATAACTATACATGTACAGTACATTTCATAAATAAGTTAAAATGTTTTCAAAACAAAGACAGAAATATGTAGTGGTCTTCAGACATGGCTATTTGAAAGGCCTAGGGAAGAGTATATTATTGTTGAATATTTAGCACTAGAATGACTGGCTCGGTATTTATCGAGCCAGTAATTCTAGTGGTAAATTTTCAAATATACTCTTCTCGTCCTGCATATAGACACTGGCTAAGTAAAATTTTTAATTTTCCTTACTATTGCCCCTTTAATGGTCAAGCCGGCGAAAAAGGTCAGTTGTAAATTTACAAAAAATAGTCTTAATATGTCTAAAATTAAAATATCTTGATAAATATTGACCATCAAAATGTTTAATGGATATATATCAAGTAGTATTTTGAGGGCTTTGAGGCGCTGTTGACACAAGAGAGGTTTAAGTATTGTATAATTTTGAATACGATGGAAATGTAACAAATGTTCTGTTGAATATTTTTGATTGGAAGCCATTGTTGCTTAACCCCAAATATTCAACAGTACCTTTTATTTGTTTTTGTAGCTGTACTATAACATAAGCTACAAACCATTGGTGATATTATTCTAAATACGTGTACAAATATTGTTTCTAAGCTCAATTTTGTTTTTCGTTCATTTCCAGCCACTCACCGTCACACGAAATACCATTGATGGATCAAGCGCCATAGTCCACTTACGGAATAAAGTTTGTCAGCACGTTTTAAGCAGCTGCTTTATAAATTTATCTATATTAGAATTTAATTATTAATTTGTTGTGTCTGTACACAGGATTATTCATTAATATAAAAGAAGATATGTTATACACGTAGGATGTGTTTTTGTCGAAGTTCTGTATACCTGCGCAGTATAGTCCGGGGCATAATTTATCTGGTATCACATCTGTATTTGCTACACATTTTAGACATTTGCTATACATTCTGTAACATGCAAAGCTATATCTGCTATGCTAAATTTGTAAGGGATTTCAATTTATTATTGATTTTTAGTTCTCTTATTAACCTTTTTAACGAGCAATCACCGAAAAAGTAAATTCTTTACTACATGTATGTATAGCATATTCTGTTGAATATTTTGCAATTAATGTGACTGGAAGCCATTGCTGCCTAAGAATTTATCCGTGAAAGAGTTAATTGCTATACATTTTTGCCGACAACTATACAATTTATCATTTGCATAGCAATACATGTACATGTATGCAAATATCAAATTCTAAATTATGCCCTGTAGTCTGCTGAAGACGTGAATAAAGGGCTGGACAGATATGTGATTTGCTACGCTCGTTGCACCAATCTAGGAACAAGTTTGAGAAATTTGTTTGGTGTGTGTCTACTCTGGCGATGATGAATTTCGCTAGTGATCAAATACGCTTAAATATGTAGCGAATTTGTCAATATCAAACGTGTTTGATAAATTTGCTAATAATAGGCGATCGCTGTATGGCAAATGCCTATTATGTCCATTGCTGTAATTTAGGTCAAACATCACATGATTCATAATCAGTTGTTTGTAATCACCGGTAAATTCGGTAACTTGGCTGCAGAGAATGTTTTCGCTGACGATTTCACTGACGAATTGTCAGCGACAAATATCATCAGAGATGTTACAATGAGTGTAAAAAATTGCCCGTCTGTCATCAACCCTTTACATGATGTATAGACCTGCGACGGTGAATGCATTTTTAGGCACATGTATGCCACGCCCATCTCTAGCTAAGCTCCACCCATGCTTTGCTATGTTGCAATCAATCAATCCCTGCACCCTGAATCTCAATTTCCAGAAAACTATACAGGTAAACAGTTGAATATGACAGTAGCAATGCCCAGTCAAATAGTTTCAAAATATTCAACAGCATATTTATTAAATAGTAAAGAAATACAGTGCGTACAATGTGATAGATTATTAAGCGTTTAAGACAGACTAAATTGAGTCATTTATGACTTGGGGTGTGCATTTGGAGCAATATCAGTACATGTGTACACGTTAGTTTTAACGAACGTCTACAAGTATTTATCATTCTGCTTAAAAAATGTTGCATTAATATGATATCTATTGAGCCTATTAAGTATGGAGGGGTGTACTATGGTGGGGTAGGAAAGTGAAATAACAATTTATTAACTCCTGTCCCCACCCACACCCACCTTGTGTGAACAGCGCCTCTAAGCGCTCAAAGTGCTACTCATTTTGATTAACCGAATACTAAATATAACATTTTTATTCCGTTAAAGTCTACATGTATTTGCAGATCAAGAGAAGACTATTTTGTAAAATTATCATTGGAATTTACAAAAAGAGCGTTTTGATGTATATTTCTCAAGACCACTAGATGATGTTTAGGTCGGCTTTAACATTAAAACAAAAATGAAAATCCTAACTTTTGCTTGATAAAGGTCCATTTGCATGCCAAGAGAATACTATTCTTAAACATTACCACTGAAATGTCTGGCTCGGCTGCCACTCATTGCAGTGGTAAATTTACAAAACTAATCTCTTTGCCTGCAAATGGAAAGTCAGAGACCATTGTAGTGGCCACTTTGGCCAGCCGGACCATTATAGGGTTAAGTTGACACAAGAGGGCTAAAGCTTGTTTACTGACTTGACAAAAATTCATAAATGGCCCCTGTCCGGGACAGATCAACATCGAGCAACAGTGAGTCACCCTTTGATGGTCAAGATTGTCTAAGAAAAATCGAAATCTAACATTACTGATTGTCCATCTGCGGGCAAAGGTAAGACAACTTTTAAAAAATTTACCACGCTGATGACTGGCTCGCTCAGTGAGTCAGTCATTGCAGTGATAAATTTACAAAAAAATAATCTCGACATGCAAATAATGACATATTCCGCAAGACCATTATAGAGGCCTTTTTGGCTGGCTTGGCCTTTAATGAGTTGACTAAAGGCTGGCGGCGATCAGTCCACTGCGAGCTTAGATGAGGGGCACATGCCACAGCATTCATAGTGATAATCTGTGTTGATAAGATCACACTTTAATAGTAATTCTCACCTATGTGTTCTGACAAAGGGGTGTTGGTTATGTAAAGAATACCTGTGCGCTAGTGTCGCTGCAACGTGAGGATACTTAGTTAACACCATTGACTCAAAGTTGTTCAAGAAAACTTGAATTGTCTCAAAAAAATCCCCACAAGCTGACTAATAGCTGATTGTTTTTGCAAATTTACCGTAGAAATGACTGTCTAGGTTATCTCCTTTTGGTCTGCAAATTGACATTTCTCAAGACCACTGTAGGAGCCATGTTTTGAAAGGCTTGAGCATTAAAGGGTTAATTCGGAAATCATTGGCATATAGAGTGTGGCGGCAAATTCGGAGAATTAATTTATCAAAAATATATACATTTTCTTTGAGGGTTATCTTACTTATTTCACATAAATGTATATATTTTATAAGAATTTTCCGTGTACATCGTTTTGATTTTTGTAACCACGTACACGTCGTTTGATTGTGTACACTTTCACACCCCTATTCATGATGTAATTGATCATGATGTTAGCCTACGGTACACGTGATGTAGTTGATTATGACATCATATGATTGACTGAGAATCAGCTGGATGCCTCCATTCCATGCCTTGTGATTTACTGTAGCACAGTAATCGTACACGCACTAAAACTGGCCAAAACGGCTTCTGCTATGCTCTTGAGAAATGTACATTTGTGCGCCAAGAAAAGATTACATTTTGAAAATTTACTGGAACGACAGGCGCCATAGCATAGCCAGTCAGTCATTCCAGTAATAAATTCTCAAAAATAATCACTTGGTCTGCAAATAAACATTTTCTATGAAGACTTAAATTTTCGTGAACAAATTTGAGGATTAAATTGTTAATATGCGTTATCTCAGAGTCTAATGGAGGAATTCAGTTATAGCTAAGCTCCACCCACACTTCGCTCGTGTTGTGATCGAGCAATCCCCGAACTCCCTAACGAGCAATTTCCAGAAAAGTACAGGTAAGCTGTTGAATATTTTGAAACATTTGGCTGGATGCTGTTGCTGCCTATACCGCACCCAGGCAAATCAGTTTCGAAATATTCAACCGCATGTTTACTAAATTGGAAAGACATACAAGTCGTACGGCAAAGCTTAGTCCGTCATCAATTAAGCGTTCGCGACGAACTTATGTGCGTCATTCATGATGCCATAGATTATGACGTCATCCTGCACGTTATGTAGTTGATTATCACATCATGTACTTGATGGGTAAACTGCAATCCTCCATTGCGAGAGATATTGCGCCATTTCAAATGGTTGATGCCGAGTGATGCCAAGCTCGTAAAGGTACATTGAATTAAACATTAACCCATACGTTACGGGTATTTCATAAATATTATATGATATATATATATATATTTATATTTATATGGTAGGGGGATATGTGGTAGAGGGATGAATGGACACAAATTCAAGGGCATGTGGTTCTTGTGTAGCTACCATCGCTCTGTAGCTGGTAGAGAACGGCATTGTGATCGACTTTGTCTGTTTGTGTGCGCGTGAGCGTGCGTGCTTGCATTTTAATAAATGACGGTTAGTGTAACCATACACTATGATTTCATAACTGTGGGCGTGCTCCATGAAAAAAACACCAATATATGGGAAATCCTTAAAAATCCGGAAGACATGAAAAATCAAATCTGAAAACTGTGTACAATGTGTCAGAAACGGGAGGCCGATGGTCTGCAATATTTGATTGCTCTTGGGGTTTTTTACATGACCTCGTATACCTTTTGCAGATGACCGACATACTATAGCTCAGCTTGAATAGTGCTAATCTTATCCGAACAGATTCACCACCATTTGTGTCACGTTTAAAAAGATAATATCTTGTGATTGTTCTCCAATTTTAGCATGCGTTATACGGATGGCCCAAGCAATATCTTGATAAGATTAGCGTTTTGTAACTAAATGTTTAAGTAACGCAAATATTGCCATTGTCAGAGCTTGCCGTGTTGCACAAGAGATCACACTCAAACATTCCTGGCGAGATACGAATTTTACAGAATGAAGGTTGCATTGGTTTGTCTTGTGCTGATTTCTGTATATCAGGTAACTCATGAACCAGTTAGAGCAATGCGTGTATCTTTAATTTGTCTGAGATGGCCAGAATAACATATATAATCATATACTTATATGCTACTAATCGTTATCAATATATCAACTATATAATTATGGAGAGAAATATATGTAGCGAATTCAACAAACATAGTGTAACAATTAACTCTTTAATTCAAGAAAACTTCAATTTTCTCAGAGAAAATGGTTAATAACCGGGCCAGTCATTCCGGTGATACATTTGTAAAAATAATCTTTTCTTGATCAGCAAATGGACATTTTCTTTGAAAAAACTGAAATTTTCTTGAAGAAATTTAAGGATTAACGGTCAAAATGGACGCACACGAAATGCGAACAAGTATTTGCGAAAATTGCGTAGAAGCTAAATTACAGAAGCAACTTGGTGGATCTATAGTTGATTCTAATATCTGTGCCCAGATACAGGAGTTAACATGATACCATAAGCAGTCCCTCTACAGAGATAGATAGATAGATAGATAGATGGATGGATGGATGGATGGGTGGGTGGGTGGGTGGGTGGGTGGGTGGATGGATGGATGGATAGCTAGAAAGATAGATAGATGGATGGAATGGAATGGGATGGATGGATGAGATAGATGGATAGATAGATAGATAGAGAGATATATAGGTAGATAGATAGATGGATGGGTGGGTGGGGTGGGTGGGTGGATGGATGGATAAATAGATAGATAGATAAATATATAGATAGATAGATAGGTATGTAGGTGGGTGGGTGGGTGGGTGGATGGATGGATGGATGGATGGATTCGACTCTTGCGTGTAAGTTAAGTAATATAACTAAGTAAAACTAAGTTTCTTTTGTTTTTATTAGGAGCGGGCCCGCGCCTAATAAAAACAAAAGAAACTTAGTTTTTTTCTATAGGCAACGTAACGCAACGAAGTGACAAACTCGGTACCATATACACTACAATAAACTAATACAGTCGTCTTGATTAATTCCGATTGCAGTCCAAGAGAAGGGATTTTTTTTTTTGCAAATTTACCACTGGAATGAATGGCTCGGTAACCGAGCCAGTCATTCCAGTTGTAAATTTGCTCAAATATCTTTTTCTTGGACTGCAAGTGGACATTGGCTACTTTCGTGAATTTCACTGGTAAATTTACAAAATTTGACGTCTCGGCCATCAGAAATTATAATTATCATGAATAATTAATATTTAATAACAAATGTATACCAAATTGGCCTCAGATTACATCCCAGAGCGTTTAAATTTTTAAAAGTGAACCCTTAGGCATATTACGAGCACAAAGCCGTCCCAGCAGGCACATGATGTTGTTTCAACATTGAATCCACGTTGAAATCACGTCATGACGTGATTTCAACGTGGATTCAATGTTGAAACAACGTCATGTGCCTGCTGGGGTGGCTCTATTTTTAAGATTTGTCTTTGCTATGAGTTCACATTGATTACAAACAGTCGGCGTGATTTGTCTTGTGTACTTGTAAAAAAGATTTCAATAATATAACCTTGCTAGAGGAGTCAATTTCTATTCATTCTAAATTATACGGAATGAAGTCATCGTATTATACTCTGACGTACCATCCTATTGAAGGATCCATTTCTTGGCATGCCCCACCCATTTCTATCTAAGTCACTTTTTGCGCGTGTTGGAATCAATTTATATACTTTCATCCCTGGATTACCAGAATCACATTCTCAAGGTAAGTATAGAGGTAGGCTGTTGACTCTTTTGAAACTACTTCGACTGGAAGCTGTTGCTGCCAATGAGATAAGCATCTCCCTGTCACATTAGTTTCAACATAGTAAACAGAATGTTTCCTAAATTGTAAATTCAACAAAGACATACAATTCACCACGGGCTTATCGAGTTTCTTGACGGACCTATCTCGTTTTGATTGTAACGTCAGCTATATTAGCGGCGTGATTGATTATGACGACAGATATTTGAGTGACAGATCGAATTAATCCTACTGACGTTTAGGCGCTATTCTAAATATCTGCGAATAACGACCTAAAGTCCGCCATTGTTGATCCATGCCTGTTTAGTCAAAGGTTTTTTACTGGTTTTACAGGTCAAGGCCACAGCATGTAAGTGCAATATGAATTTTTTTTTGTCGTATAAACAAATGCCCTCAACCCATTTAATATTAACTATATTAACCCGCTCGCTAAAGCTTGTGCAGTGATAATTTTCAGCTCGATTGCTAATAGTGATATTAAAGGCGATCTCGTTTCAGATCCTATAAACCTTTACGTATCATTTTAAGTCCGACTAATGTTGTGAATGCATATACTTGTTTGTTGACATCAGAGTGGTATGAACGGGTAACGTTCATAAACATTGCTTATCCAATGTGTCCTAGATCTACGACACCGGACAAAAGTAATTTCAGTGTATTTTGACACAAATTGTAAAAGCGTTGTCGAACTATATATCGCGCTTAGATATAAATAGATCCAATCCGTCCCTATCCGTCATAATCTGACGCCATAACCAAATACGTCGCACGGTACTTGAGGTCATAAACGTCCGTTAGTTGTGTAATTGGTAAATTTATAATTTAATAAGCTTTACTTTGAATATTTTGAAAGTAATTTGACTGGGAGCTGCCGCTGATATAGGCGGTAAAGGCCCCAGTCAAATTAGTTTAAGAATAGTCAACAGCTTACCTGTATAGTTTCTTCAAGTATAGTACCATCAAATTCTAGATTCTGGAAATTTGGGTTTCAAAAATGTTAAATCGATTCCAACGCAAGTAAATATTAGGCGGGGCTTAGCTCAAATAGGCGGGGCATATCAAGAAACTGTATTTTAAGTCACAATTTAAGAATCCGGTTTTAGCTCAGCTCCGTCCATCTCTAGCTAACCTCCACTCACACTTCGCCATTGTTGGGATTTATCGATCCCTGAAATCCGTGAACATGAATTTCCAGAAAAGTATACAGTTAAGCTGTTGAATATTTTGAAATTAATTTGATTATGCACTGTTGCAGCCTATGGCAGCAACAGCGCCCAGTCAAATTAGTTTCAAAATATTCAACAGCATGTTTATTAAATAGTAAAGACATACAATTCGTACAACAACGATTAGTCCGTCATCAGTTATGCGTTAATGACGAACTTATCTACGTCATTCATGACTTACTTGATTATGACGTCAGCCTATACGTCACGTAGTTGATCATGCTGGAATCCTCTTTTCTCCCGTGCCCATTGGTTGTCTTTGCCACATTTTGTCGTATTTATCAAAGATGCTGCATAGATAACAGTTCCGACATAACCAACATTTATCATGTAGTTTAACAGTAAGTCATGTTGTCATTGGATAGATGGAGTTATGCAATAGAGCAATCCAATTCATCGATCAATCATATGACGTCATCATCAACAACGTCACGTGTAGGCTGACGTCATGATGAATTACGTGATGATAGTCCGTTAAGTTGTACGAATTGTATGTCTTTACTATTTAATTAAACATTATGTTGATTATTTTGAAACTAATTTGACTTGGCGCTGTAGCTGCGATAGGCAGCAACAGCATCCAGTCAAATTAGTTTCAGAATAGTCAACAGCTTATCTGCACAGTTTTCTGGGAATTGAGATTAAGCGAGGGCAGGGATCGATCGATCGATCCTGACATGGCCACAGCGTGGGTGAAGCTTAGCTAGAAATGAACATTCTCCGATGCCATCACAGTATCCTTGGCATAGCTAATTGTCAGCATTCTAACGACGTGACCCTTGAATGTACTGGTAAGGCATAATGATGGAGTCCAGTTTCTCAGTCAATCATATGACGTCATTATCAATAACGTCACGCGTATGCTGGCGTCATAATAAATTAGGTCATGAATCATAATGGCGGCATTACCGTAGTCAGGAATGTTTAACTGATGACGGACAAAGCGTTGTTGTACGAATAATTCTATTGTCTGTACTTAGTATTTAATAAACAATCTGTTGAATATTTTGAAACTAATTTGACTGGGCGCTGTTGCTGCCGTAGGCATCAACAGCACCAAGTCAAATTAGTTTCAAAATATTAAACAACTTACCTGTATAGTTTTCTGGAAATTGAGATTCAGTGAGTTCACGGATCGATTAATCGCAACACGGGCAAAGTGTTGGTGCAGATTAGCTAGAGATGGGCGGGGCCTAGCTAGAACTGAATTCCTCCATTATTATCAAGTTTAAATACTTCTATCCACATTCAAAACCATTTGCTAAAATGATTGTGACCAAATATAGCGATCCTGATGTATCAGTCACGTCTTAAAGAAACATGTTTAGGCATAATGGACTCTTCAGCTGGTGACTGGTATGTGAGGTGTGTCATCATGGGTGGCTCCAGAGGGTGTGGTGGGGCCGATCGGGGTGGGCGCTTATGACACTCACATTTTATATATTTTTAAAATAATATGCAAACTTAGAAAGTAAAATAAAAGAATAGCGTTATCTACAATCAATATGCAGGAAATGGTTTCTCAAAGCAGATAATTAACCTTTCCAGAGTATGCATCTATCATCTGACCTCATATGACGTCATAATCAGCTAAGCGGCGTTTGGGTTGACGTCATAATCATTACGTCATAAATGATTCTATTTGGCCCGTCTTTAGCTCTTAATAGTCCCACACGTTGTACTAATTGTATGTCACTACTATTTAATAAGCATACTGTTAAATATTTTGCAACTAATTTGACATGCAGCAACAGCGTCCAGTCAAATTGGTTTCAAAAAATTCAACAGCTTACCTGTATAGTTTTCTGGAAATTTGATAGTCAGAGAGTTCAAAACTGGAAAGGTTCATTGGGGTAATCAGGACCGAACGTCCCCTATTATCAGACTGAGACTGCCTGAGATTACTAAAGAATGCGCCCGTCACCAGAACCGCATACTACAAGAGAATAATGCACAATTTCAAGCATTATTAAGATATTACAATATTAATCCTGTCAACGCGTTAATAATTGTAAAGATTGATCAAGAAAATCCAAAACGTATTCTCAGTGAGTGTTCATTTGCAGTCCAAGAGAAGACTAATTTACCACGGGAATTGCTGGCCATTCCAGTGGTAAATTTCTTTTAAATAGTCTTCTCTTGGCCAGCAACTAGACTCTTTTTATGACCATTGCAAAGGCAGTTTGAGCGGCCTGACCGAAAAATTCTGAGTGATAAATTCTTTCCGCGAGAAATACCTATAGATGGAAATAATATTGAAAATAATGCCTAAATATTCCAGCCTTATGGTTGTTTCTAGATATGCAAAACTTAAGTTAGGAGGGTGTGTAGAAAAAACAAAGAATTGGTATATCCTTAGGCTAAAATAACGACTATGGGCCGTTCCATTTTTAGCTATGCCCCGCCCATCACTAGCAGTGTCGTCGGCATACATATCTACACTACTATTAGTATACAGGAGAAGGTCATTAATATAAAGGATAAATAATAGAGGGCCTAATACTGATCCGTGTGGCACTCCAATGTTGACAGACAAATGGTCAGACGTCTTTCCAGCAACTGAAACAGACTGCTTTCTATCTTCTAAATATGAAGACATCCGTTGTAATGATTGATCTTCGAATTTGTAGATGTCCAGTTTTTGTAACAAAATATTGTGGTTTAACAGATCGAAAGCTTTCTTCAAATCAATCATGATAGCTCCTATTAGATCACCCTTGTCTATCTTGAAGAGCCATTTTTCAATTATTTTAAGCAATACAGTTTCGCATGAATGCCTTTGTCTAAGTCCTGACTGTGATTCATTAGGAGTGTATATTTAGTTAAGAATTTATAAATGTGATCATTGACATGTCGTTCTATTATTTTCGATATAGCCGTTAGAATAGATATTGGCCTGTAATTGTTTACATTGTTTTGGAATGTGAATCGTGCAACGATATAACTAGCATGTTTCCATATTTCTGGCAAGATTCCTGAGCCAATACTTTCATTGCAGCTGCAGCAATTTTAAGTAAATAACCATTGAGTTCATTATATCCTGCAGATTTATTAGTTTTCAGATTTCTAAGCTGATCATATACATAATCTAGAGTGATATATGGTATCTGGAATTTGATATTATCTGGACCTTTACTGCTGGCATGCGATTTTAGTTCCTTAAATGATGCATTTTTATGGATTCGGCTAGAGTGGATGCTACTGAACTAAAGTATTGGTTAAACATTTCAGCCTGCATCTCTAGGTCTCTAACTTCATTTCCCCCATTGTCAGATAAAACGGTGGGAAAGGTGTTAGTTTTCGGATTGATACTACGTAGTATTTTCCAAATATTTCCAGGATTGTGCTTGCCTTCATCTAATTTAGAGCTGAAAAAGTTCCTCTTAGATTTTCTATTAGTGACATAACCATGTTCTTTAGTTTTTTCTATTCTGTTGTGTTTCCTATCATTTTCTGATAATCCCTTTGCTTTATTGCTTCTAGAATGTCTTTATTAATCCATCTAGGCTGACAGAATTTTTTTACTCTCCTTTCAATAACAGGCGCCTGCTTATTTAATATGTTAGTGAATGCTTCCTGCCATTTTTAAGAGCAAGATTTGGATTACTTAATTCATTCACTGCATTCCAATCATACGCTAAAAGATGCTGAATAAACAAATTTTCATTAAAATTGTTAATGCTGCAAGATTTAATAGCTTGATGTAAATTGCCTTGTAGTAGTATATCCGGAGTCAAAATGATACCACCTCAAAATGATGCCGCCGTAGACAGACAATCGCCGATTATTAATCTACGCGGCGACGGTAAGGCTCGGCGTAGATATATGGGGAAAAAGTTATCTAGGTCGCGGCCCATCCTGGTAGAAATGTTTCGAACAAAATGTTATCTACGTCGTGACCCATCCCGGTAGAAATGTTATCGAACAAAAGGTTATCGGACCTCTCTGTGCAAGGCAGACCCTGGGGCAGCTGATCGGCGATCCGTGGCCCCCACAGCTATCTCAAGCCCTGGGGCAGCCGATCGGCGATCCATGCCCCCCCCCCCACAGCTATCTACGTCACGGCGCGTCCCGGTAGATAACTTTTGCCCCAATTATTTATCGTGGCGCATTCCGGTAGATAAGTTTTTACCATCTACGTCGCGCCGCATTCCGGTAGATAACTTTTTGCCAGCTACGCCGAGCCTTATATACAAGAAGGCATCTTGACTATACATGAAGAGTTAAACTGAACAGAGTGAACGCCTCGAGAAATATCTGTGCCAGATCGAGCCCTGCTCCATCCGGTTCGATAGTGATCTTCATTCCCTCAGGGGCAGGGGCTAGCTGCTTCACTTTGCCGCCGGCTAAGAAACGTAGCTCTAGAACTATATGAGTCGTTTGTGGGCTGGTGAGTCCTACTCGCTGAAGCAGTTTAACAGCACCCTTGGCTTTGGTGGCATGTTACACCCCCATCTACCCGTAGGATGCCCTCCTGGAGGGTAACAGCTTCTTCTGGGCCATCGAATGGACGCCGCAGCAGGAGCTTTCCACCTGTAACCCCGATCCGGGAACCCACCCTCGTTAGGGAGACACCTTCACCTATGTAGGTGAGGAAGGATGATCCCCGATTGTAGAGCTTTCGAACTTTCCCATCGCTTTTCACAACAATGGAGAGGGGAGTAACCTCTATGTCAATGACTGCGGGAGGTCATTATAGGGGCAACCATGTTTGCCAGTTACCGCCAGGTCTAGCGCGGTACCACACTTAATTCTTCTCAAACATGAACTGCAGGTTTGCCAGGGTCAATAGCAGACCCTCATGTGTCATCGGCAGGGCATTGCTCGAATAGGGTTTGACCAGATGAAAGCTGAGGTCGTCATTTAGGGTGTTGATGTCTGCCACCTCTGTATCCGAGACCTCAGTCAACGGCTCGAGGATGTACTTCTTCTTCGGGAAATCATACCGAAACACGATCTTGTGGCCATCTATGTTGCGGCCCAGACGCCCTTTCGACACATCCTTGAGGTCTGTGAGCATCTCCAGCCCATCACCACCAATGGGGTGGAGAGAGAATGCCTTTGAGCTTGCTTCGTACTGTAGGGCGAATGACTTTCCATCACTCTCTTCTACCTTGGCAGCATCAACTGCGTACACATCTGCGAGGTCAGCAAGACCAGTCGAGTGAGCAAATATGGGTTCCATAGCACGCTTATAGGAGGGATTTAAACAAGACACATAACCATGCCGATTGTCTGACTGCTGCTCTCCGGTGGTGAGAACATAATCTCACCCTCTCTAGAGGGGAGACGGGTGGTACAGTACCGTGTAGAATGGGTCCTCTTCGAGATGCCCCAGCGGGGCACAACATACATACACACCGATGTGCTGCATCAACCTCCGGGCAGTGCACACAGCAGCTCACTGGTAGAAGTCGACCGGGACGTGATAGAGTATCTTCCAGGTGCCAACAGCAACCTATGGAAAGCTATCAGTCCTAGCCTGTTCACACCTGTAAATCACCTGTTTGACACACCCTCCATTAACATATACGCCAGCACGGATGGGATATCGGACGCCCATTTAGAGTTTACACTCTTATTACTCATTGACCTGACGACAACATGATATCATACCAGCAATATCTGGCCTTGGCCGAGATGATGAACCCGATAGAGGATTGCCCCATCATAACCCCTGCACAGATAAAGGGCTTAAATGAACAGATGCCCGCACAGCAACATATCTGTCAACAAGAAGGAGAGCGCTTACAGCGGGAGAACTGGTATCAACAGAACGCACGCAGGGCAAGGAGGCAGAGGGGAAAATTTCTGATACTGGCAGGCCCTCCTGGAGGAGAGTAAGCGGGAAGCAGGAGTCTTGACCGACGACGATCGGCCAGATGTCTTCACATACGACGATGAGCCAGGTGTCTTCTCAGACGAGGATGAGCCAGAGGTCATACAGTGGGAAGAGGAGATGGCACGGGAGTATAAGATCAAGAAAGGCATCCAGCGGCGGACCTACTATCTTGGTGATAAGGTGAAGTTCCAGATGTCATGTCTCAGAACGCTACTGGCACCTGACATAGTGCTGGATGACCACGTTCTAACCAAAAGGCTGGCATGGTTAGCCAGACTCTCCACAATAAACCCTTCTATGACTCATAAGCAGGTGATGCAGGTGATGCAGGTTTAATCTCCAGGTATACTATGGCAAAGTTAGAGTGGCGGAAGCAACCAGAACTATACCCCTCCCTGACTGCTGACGAGGGAGGTACCATCCACGGCTGGCGACTCCAGCAGATAGATACCATCAGGCAGAATCTCGTCCATGAGGCAGAAAGGTATGGCAGAATGCGCAGTCAATATAAGACAGCCTACAGCGTCGTTGCACGTACAACCACTGCTGCAGGTGTGATTGGTTCCAGTGCTGGTGTGGCAGCTGTGGCCAGTCTCACTACAGGGGTGGGTGCCCTCGTCGCCATCCCACTGGCTGGTGTGACACTAGCCGCCACTGTCTTGGCCACGGGCTTGGGGGTGGGGCAGCGGCAGATAACAAGGAGGTTGGAGAAGCATGCTAAGTACGTAACACTAGCACAGAGTATGCTACGGACTATAGACGAGTCTGTCAGCAAAGCTCTCGGGGATGGCCAGGTCACCGATGAAGAGTACCACCATATATTGAAGGTCCAAGCCCTGTACCACACTGAGAAACCTAAAGTGCGACAGCAATACGTCAAAGGCTCCAGCGGGCTGGTTGATATGGAGGAGTTAAAAAACGAGATGTCTCTGGAGTCGAGACGACTACAAATAATGTGCTTCCTGTACGGTAGCTTTAAGAACACCAGTATAGATGGCCTTCCCACTGAACCTCACGACAGTCATCCAGAGCCTTCCGCCCCTCCTGGGTACACCCTTGACTGACCGGAGAGGCCTACTTGATGATACCAGAGCTAGCACAATTCTCTATCACAGTGGATGGACGGGACCGAACCAGCTTCTCCGTCAACCCACGACCGCTGACGAACCGCCCCATCACCATCAAGGATGCGAAGCAAGCTCATACTTGGATGGCTGCTCAAAGCCTCTCATACTGGAATCAGTAGCTGAACTTTGCCATGTGGTGTGTCACGGCAGGCTGTGGAGTAAGTTCTACCCGGCTTCACTCCTATTGTTGTACTCCTGAAGCTGCGCTCATCGCCAGCTGTTTCAGATTCCACGTGTACTTCACTGTGAGACGAATCCTCCATGAGCTGAGTGCAAGCCTCCCTGATACGAACGACTTCGACCCACAGCTCAACAGTCATAGCGTCTCCACGGCCAGCAGACTACAGAGAGAGTTCAGAGCTCACCCAGACTATTGGTGGCATGGCAGCGACAACAGCGGTCTAGGGGTTATGCACGGTGACCCGAGACGTGACTACTCATGATTCCCCTATCGAACACCCAGATGAGTAGGCAGTAGGAAGACAGCAACATTCTCGTTCGATGCAGACTCCGATCCTGGAGCGATAGTGCAAAATATGCACATCACCGGAATCAGGCAGGACTATCCAGATGTGTGGAAGTACTTTGTCCCACACACCACCTCAGGCCTCACACCAGCAGGGATCGTTCGGATCAACCAGTCCCTGGAAGCACTGTGCTACTGCCTCCTTACAGCACAGACCAAGCTGCATCATTCCATAGATGGTGTCAGCGGAGCAGAGGTCCAGGCCATGTTCATCAGTCTCGTTGAGGATATGATCATCGTGGCAGATCCCAGCAGTGTTATTGCTAAGTTCCAGCAAGGGTTGCAGAAGGCCCGTCGCAAACTTGACTTTGCTATTTCACCACACCTACGGTTGATTCCGAGCAACATGATCGTGAACATCGAGGACCTCCAAGTCAGGGGCTATAACAACATGATAGTCGAGGGGAGTTCCCCCGGTGTCCACTTCGGTTTCAACATGGATATCAACACACCTACACGTAGTACGGGCCATACAGTCGTTCCAACCCTGCCGCTGCAGCCAGTCCACATGACACCGCTTCCCGTGGCAGCTCTACGAGTGGTGTCAGGCCTAGCTATCGTGGTGCTCGGGATCAGCCTACTCCGCCGCTAGAAAATCAGCTATAAGACTATCCTGACTTTCGTCAGTAGCGGTGGGGACCACGGTGAGACTGAGCCAACTTGGCATGCCCTACAACCCCTATACACGCTGCCAATATGCACATCCAAGGGTTGGAAGGTTCCGCAGCGCATCCTTCTTCCAGCTTGTAGTATCGCAGAGCCTTGTTCAGCTCTGAGTCAGGTGAGGCCATGGAGGTCTGCAACTGCTGGAACACATCTGACAGATACTCCCGATCCTTGTAGAAACCTTTAGCTCGCAGGAGCTGCTCGACGATACTCCCGCCCATGATAAAATATTTAAGGAAGCAGATCTGCCCCTTACCAAATCCTAGATAGAGCTTCACAGCTGTCAGCTCCTCTGTCAGCTCAGCACCAGAGAGCTGAGCGAGCTCATCTGGCGTCTTCTTCTTGTAGGCCTTCAGCTCCCTCCGGAAGACCTCATAGTACTTCTCGCATAGCGTGAGCCCGGACATGTTTAAGATGTCTCAATAGAGAAATGAATATTCCTGAGTACCAACCCGGATACCTGGCAGATGCAGACTGGGAAGATCTTATTAGCTCACTCGACAGGGAACACAGACGTTTAACTGCGTTGTATACTTAGGGCTTAAACAATTACGTCAATGGTACAGATCGTGAAGCAACTGCCCGAGAGCCGGACGAGTCTTCAGAAGGTGGAGAACCTGCTGCGAACCAAAACACAGATATTACTGACACAGGCTAAGCCTCTGGCAGTCCATGTCGACAGTAACGTGGCGGCGAATGTGGCCGTGGTGAAGATGACAGGGGGAAATGAGGTTCTGCCTACCGCCACAGTGGCTGTCCTCGCTACCGTGGTGAGTGGGGTGGCCGGCCACTGTCTCGGAATAACTCACCCCATCCCAAAGATCGCCCTCAATGGTGCCGCTTACACTGCCGCTGCCAAGATCATGGTGAATGTGTTACACTAATGGAGGCCGCGGTTCTAGGGCTAGCAACGAGTGCAGTGGCTGAGATCATCGTCGCCTACGTTAACCACTCTGAATAGTGAGAGATGGATGACGAGACCCCTGCAGCATATGAGACATGGCATGCCGGAGGGCAGTATGTAGCCCATAGTCGAGCATGCGGCCTGAGGATTGCCAATGCCCAGGAATGGTGGACCGCCCACAAGGCGTGCCCCTGCAGAGAGGGCAAGTACCCTGAGCACAGCTACCTATTCACTTGGCCGACTGCGTGGTCCTCCGATGCCGAACTATTTCACTGGGGGTATGACTAGTGGGTTTAAGCCAGCTGTATATGACTATGACTCTGTCACTCACAGACCTAGAAAGCAAAGAGCTAGAAGATCTTGCTCACTTGGGCAAGGCAAGCCTTGGTTCAGAGGACACTGTAACCCCTATCTCCTCTCTAGACTCAGAGACCCGCGGGAGATCCGAGGTACCATCCCAGCCCAAGATCTCGTCGGGAATACTGATACAGTGGGACAATCGGCCATTAACAAGGCCAAGACTGTATACAAGGGGATGGGCATCAAAGACAGGGCAACGATGCGAGGTATGCTCGGAGTCAATGAGGCTGGTGCCATCAAGGTTATGGCTGAGTCCCATGCACAAGACCTGGTTAAGGATCTCCTGAAACCACGGAGCTCTTTCCAACAATACGGAGAGAATCTCAGGGTAGGCACCGTCGGCCTGAGCAATATCACTGTCGATGGCAAAAAAGGTGCTACCGCCAGCCTCCAGCTACCAGAGGTGAAGAAGTCAGGGTTCTTTGGTTTGCCGTTTAAGCTCACATAATAGTCATGACTTCCCGTGCATGTATCGTACATATACTGGATGTAATAGACACTGTGGGTGCTGACACAGGCCCTCTACGCTGCTGCTGGGATTTACTGCTTGACACCTCCATCGCATCCTTCGTATCCACCGGAGGTACAATGCTACCCACACAGCAGGCGCAAAAGCTGGTGCAGGAAGTACTGTCCTTTAGTCTCCCAGATAAGGACGAGGCTACCGCCGACCAAGTGCTAATCATCCTCCGCATGCATGTCTGTACCATTCGACAGTAGGCCGGCCGATCCTGGCCAGGTGGTGCTGATCATTGCCCCATCAGGCCACGGGAAAAACATCTTGCTGCGGGCTCTCCTGGCCGAACATCTACACTCTCAATACATCCTTCTCGTGTCTGACTCCGCCGCTGAGGCGGTTGACAGTAATACTCAATGGTACAATGGTCCAATCACCAAGACGCAGAACCTGTAAGCCCTGATGGAGAAGCTGCTGGCAGCCCGACTGACAGAACCCCTTGTTCTAGTTATCGATTACCCTGCAATGGACCAGAAGACAGTCACCTACCTCAGCAACATCACCAGGCGCATCCGGCACACAAAGATACCTGTCTTCATCCTCTTTCAAAAGTACACCCGCGAGATCTCCCCGGACATCCACCACAATTCCCGGTTGCTATACTTCAGCTCCAAGTGTGGACGTGCCTTGCTCGAGACCATATACGACAGCCTAACCCTCAAGGAGCCCAAAGGGGACTTTATCGCAGGTGTACAGAGGGAAGCTGAGCTGTACCGCTTCATCTTCAGCAACAAGGAGACAGGTGAGCTGTCACACTTCAAGCCCTCTCTGGAAAAGGCACAGACCTTCACCTACACGCTGAATCCAGCCAGGAAACTAGCCTGCTCTATGCGTCATCGCTGAAAGACTGTCGGCCGCAACTTTTTTCGTTCATCAGAACGCTGAGGAACTTCGTCCGCTACATCGTCAGAAGCTTGAGGAACTTCGTCAGAAGCCTGGAGGAACTTCGTCAGAACCTTGAGGAACTTCGTCAGAAGCTTGAGGAACTTCGTCAGAAGCCTAGAGGAACTTCGTCAGAAGCCTGAGGAACTTCGTCAGAAGCTTGAGGAACTTCGTCAGAAGCTTGAGGAATTTCGTCAGTTTCGTCAGAAGCCTGTTGCTGAAACTCTATCCACTGAGGGTCAGATGGTAGGGCTCTCTTCTTCTGGAACCTCTCATGGAAGACCCACTTTTACATTGCGCGACTAGCATCTGACTTGCGAGTGGTTTTGATGAGGTAGTCCTGGTAGTTATCTGGGAATTTCAGAAATGCTGGCAGATCCCTGTCCAATCTGCTACGCCCTCTTTCATTGAAGATATGCTCAACAGCCTCCTTGCGGCCAACAGTGAATCCCTCCTGGGTACCTTTTGCATGACCAGTGTCATGGCTCTCCGCTACAGCGGCACTGACCTCCTCCCTGAAGTAGTTAGTTGCTCCAGACTGGAGGCTATTCAGCATCTCTCGCTCTTCCTGGCTATTGAGGCTAAATACGGCAGCCCACTTCCCGACCATTAGTAGATCTTTTGGGGTCGACCCTCGCCTTTTGGAGAGCTAGAATAACAGGACTGTTGGTTTGGCCCACAGGTAGGTCGAGTGTCCTGCCCTGGGTGCGGTCAAACTTCAGTTAGAGTATCCGAGTCAGGAGTTCTTTTGTACTATGAGCTGGCGCTCCTTCCTCTATGGCGGCCAGTGTCTCCGCATCCATTGGCGGTATAACCTTGACTCACTCGTGGATAAGTTGATGTCACGAAGCAGGCCTCGGACCCTGTCACAGTGGGACAGTGCACGTCATGGCTGTCGTGCCGACTGTCGTGCCGACTTGTCCTGCTGCCTATAGATAATCTGCTGGAGAACTTTACCAAACATGGCAGCCGTTTAACCCCTATATATATACCCAGACCTTAAACATGCTGCAGTATGTGCAACATCCGGATGGGGCCGTTGAACCTGTGACATCGCACCGCACTGATTCTCGGAAGGACTGCCTGACGGTCATTCGACCCAGTATACACGATGAGAACCCGTTGTCCGCTGCTGGGAAGTACATTGACTTTGCAATCTCGGCACAGATCCATGAGATCAAGAGCATGACACTCGAGTTAAAGCTTCAGAGCACAATAGAACAGACGGTAGAGCTTCCGCAGGTTCTGAACAGGTGGGAGATCGTGCAGAGCAACAGCACCGCGGATACCACCTATGTGAACGATGAGTACCGAGTCCTAGGTCCGCTGGCTCGTGAACTAACCTTCTATGCAAAGGGAAAGGGGTACTACGCTGTGGGGTGCAATGAGGGGTTCACGGAATTCGAAATACGGGCAGGTGTCGAGAAGCCGGTGGTAGTTCCACTCTTCACCCTCCTCGAGAACACACACGTGAATCCGGCTGCCATGCAGGATAGGCTGTTCCTCCGGGTGTACACTGAGCAGCTCGCAGATCTAACGATGAATGCTCCAAGACTTCATGTCTGGCATGACGAGAATGACCAGGAACTGAAGCAAACGGGTTCCAAACAGCGGATCGTGCATGTGGAGCGAGAACACCAGCAGGTCCAAGCCACAGCTAACCAACGGGTAGAGCTGACATTGCAGCATGGTGCATCGGACTGTGTTGCTGTTGTGGTCCTGGTTCAGAAGGGGGGAGTCATCCAGGATGTGGATAAACTAGACGAATTCAAGCTTGTGGTTGCTGGGACCAATGTTCTTGGTGAGATACACGAGCTGGCTGACTGCCAACTCTACAGACAGAAAACTAAGTCATATGCACTTCTGCGACTAACCAGTGGAAGCGATCAACTCGAGTCAGCACTCGAGGGCTGTCACCACATCGGGGGCAGGAACATCCCACCTAATCAGGGCAACCGGCTCAGCTTCAACATCGGAAACCTCATAGCTGGGACTCGCTCATTAGGTGTGACGGTACTTTACTTTGCCTATGCTAAGCTATGCGTGTCGAACACATCAGGTATTCAGCTTGAGCATGCGTAGAGCACGACTCCTGTCGTCACAGCTGCAGCTGCCACTACTACTATATGCTCTGCTGTCTTCTGACGATGTAGCCGAGACCGCGGGTGAGTATGATGATGTAGAGCCTGAATCCCGCAAGCTCATACACAGAGTGAAAGGAATCTATCGCACGTACGTAAAAGGTTCTATCGGTCCGCTGGCAGCAGTTGGGGCTCTGATCACTCTGTTCACAACGAAGGCAGGCGAGATGGTCCGCAAGATCGCCAACAATGCTCTCCATGGTGTGGAGAAGATTTCTGAAGCCATACCAGCCATCGCCTCAGGAGTAGGTGCATTCTTCGGAGTCGCAGGCCCTTGGCCACCATATGTTGCCATAGCACTTGCGGCCATCTGGGCCGCCGAACATTTAAGCCGTACTATATAAGGATGGCATCTCTGTACGACCTGGTCAAGACACTTAACTTCCGAGGGTTAGTCGATAAGCTACCATTCAGCGAGGATCCAGCAGAGACTAGACGCCGGTGTACGGAAGTGTTTGAGGAGGTCTTCAGTGATAGTCGAATGCATAACGGCCGTCTGTTCATCTGTGTAGAGTTCGCCCAGGCTGTGCATGACAGGACGGGAGTGGACGTCAGTGATACTCTCACCCAGACCGTGCGTGACAGGACAGGAGTGAACGTCAGTGATGGAATCCGGGGGCTTATCAACCATCTTTCTTGAGGAACTCTACTATCAGCCTGGTGGATATTACCTTGAGCCTCACCAACTACTCGAGGCTGTGCGTCGCAAGGGCCACAACTTCACATTGGAGACAGTTAGCCAGTGGCTCAGCCACCAGGCGATGTGGCAGATATACAGACCTCGTCGACGGCACATCAGGCATGCCCATTTCGATGAAAGTGTCCCGAATAGAGTTCACCAGGCAGATGTTCTATTCCTTCCACATGACTCGGTAGGTCGTAAGACCTACAAGTATGCCCTCACCATCGTCGATATCGCCAGCATGTACAAGGCTGCAGCACCGCTCACAGACAAGTCAGCTGGTCAGGTGGCCCAGGCATTCCAGGGTGTCTACGAGGATCCGGAAAATCCCCTCTAGTTGCCAGAATTGTTGCAGGTGAATGAGGGTAAGGGGTTCAGAGGCGAGACTGCGGCCCTCATGAGGAAACATGTTGTGGTGATTAGACGAAGTTGGTCACCACCGTGCCCAGGCAATCGTCGAGCAGTGGAATCGGACACTAGCAGAAAGACTGTTTGCAAACCAATATGCCCAGGAGGTGGCACAGGCTGAAGAGCGGTCCAGGCTGTGGGTGAAAGGTTTGCCCATGGTGGTAGAGCGATCCAATACTGAGGTAACTCGGTTAACTGGTAAGAAGCCAGTAGAGGCTATCCAACGATCCTCTGTTGCACAACCTTCCGGAGGAGCAGACAAGGAACAGGTGTGCCTTCCATCTTATGCTCTGGTTCGGTACATGTATGAACCTGGTGAGTTGGAAGGTGGGCGATGACGTGCAACAGATCCTAACTGGTCGCTAGATGTCCACACACTTGACAGGTATGTCGAGATGGAGGGGCAGCCTACGCTGTACTATCTGGCACGCTCAGAGAGCTGTCCCAAACGTCCGTTTGTTCGGGAGGAGCTTCAGGTAGTCCCTCCAGACAAACAGCTGCCACCATCGCCAGGATCCTGAGGGATATGGTACTTGATTGGCTCGCTATGGACACCATCTGGCAACACATGCCGCTTATCGTAGTAGGCTGAGAGACCAAGTTTTTCCTGTTCATACGTCACCATTCCCTGGTTGTGCATGCGTAGGCCTCGGTTTGCAGCTCTGTCCATGCTACCGTTTAGGGCACTGAAGAACCTCTGCCAAGAGACATCGTTCTGACGCTTAGACATACCTTTGGCTGAGCATTTCACCTTCCCAGCGAGGCTCTCCACGTAGTAGCACTTGGAACAGAGAGTGATACCACGGTTGCCTTCGAACTCGAGCTTGAACAGTCCCGGAGTCCGTCCAGACCACTTGTCCCAAGCTAGCCACTCCCGCTTATGAGCATCATACTCTGCTCGCATCTCAGGGTGAATGACTTCGTCGAGGCTGGAGGCAGCTATTGCGATGTACGCAGAGTCTGTGTTCATCTGGAGGTACTCGAAGCTGTCACGAGGCACAGAGTGATCCAGGAAGTCGTAGTAGACTCCAGCATCCTCAGCTTCGCAAGCTCGTATATGGCTATCCCCACCTGGAAGGGGCGACGAATGGTGATTTTGGCCTTGCGACTCTGGAGCTCGTAGGACTCGCCGATCTCCTCGAGATCCTCGAACCATGCACTGCGGAGGGCTCTATCCACCGCTCGTTCATCCTTGGTGAAGGTCGTGTTGCTGTGACACTCTAAAGCCTCGATGAGCCTGCCGTAAGCACTGTTGCCTAGTAGCTTGAACAGATCTGCCAAGAGCACTTTGCTCTTATCAACATCTCCTGTACGACGAGCATCGGTAACATTGTTCACAAACCGTTCAAAGGGTCACTGCGGCTTGTAGTCTATTGTCCGGTAGACAGCTGTAATCTCTAGCTCATGGGCGAGGTACCACTTGAGTGACGGTGCATACAAGAGCTTCCTCTTGGCTGAGAGTGCGCCGAGTAGTTTACTGGTTGTGGGACGTTTCCTACCTGTTTTCTCTAGGTATGTGAGCATCTCAACAGATACTTCCTCAGCTGGAATCTCTCTGTTGTAGAAGAGAGGTGGCATTTCCTCGAACTTCGCCCACAGTGCCTTAGGAACCTCTATGTCCACTTCAGCGAAACCGAACCAGTGGTCAGGCAGCAGATCCTTCTTAAATCGTGCTATGTCGCTAGCACCGGACCACTGCCGTACTGTCTCCTTACCACATGGCATCTCTTTAGACATCGTAGACAAGTACAGAGCATTTGCGTCGTAGCCGAGTAGACGTTGGCAGACACGCTCACTCTGGCGGATGCATGTCACGCCTGCCCCGTGGTATCTGGTGAACACGATGCTGGGCCCTCCAACAACCGCATCCTTTAGCATCTCGTAGGCTTCCTTGCCCGGAGAGTAGAGGCTAACATCCGACATGTGCTGAGCGGTTCCACGTAGGAGGTACTGCAGTGACACCCCTGGGAGAGACACCGCATCTTTGAGGATGTCTATTTCTCGTTCTGTGTAGAACTCCCGCATCCGCTCTAGGGCTTCGATGAATGGACTGACATCCAGGTTGTTGTAGTATCGCAGCCAGTGGGTGAATGTCCGCATTCCATGCTCGCTGAATGTCTGTTTGCACTGTTTCCACTCCGATAGCTTCAGGAGGTAGCCATCCTTAAGCTTAGACCACCATGCTGTGTAGTCGGGGAGTCCAGGATAATTAAGCCTCTCGGGTGTATCGAACCAGTCATATGGAAACCAGCTCTTCTGCTGTGTACACCCATAGGCTTTGATCCGTGCCTCGTAGGAGACTCCTGGGCCAAGGTAGTTCAAGACATCGAGAAACCTAAGCTCGGGGGTGATGAGGAACATTGTCTGGTTCGCTTTCTTGGCGACTTTCACTGTGCCAGTACTGTTGGTCAGCTCATCCACAAAGTGCTTCTTGATCAGGTTTAGGTCATAGCGGCCAGAGTTGAAGCCTAGCACTAGATTTTTACGAAAATTATCCATCATGTCTATATAAATGCAAATGATTCAGTCTAATGGTCCATATGAGCGTCACGGGCCTTTGGGCCTCTTATTTATATAGGCATACGTCGGTATGTCCGTCTGTCTGCCAGTGTGTCGGTCAATATGTCTGTCAAAGCTTTGCCATTTTGGCAAAGCCACCTATGTCAGAATTATAATTGACTCGCAATTATTTATGTTAAAATAAATAATACTTTACCGGATGATTACCAAGTGAGTGTCTCTGACAAATTAGACTCAAGAAGAAACTTACTTAGTTTGCTAACCTGCTTTGGATCATTACTGTAGATCAGTACATCCAAGACCTCTGGCTGTAGGCATAGATTGCCACAGTAGGCACACGGATCAATAAGTTCCTGATGTCCTGGCACGCAGAACAGCCTAACTGGAATTGCGCCATAGCTTCATCTTTGTTCTGACACAATACGCATTTGGCATCAGGTTCTGTATCAAGTACCTTCCATTTTACTGTCACATCAACGTTCCAGTGACCATCCATACTTTGACTGCTGCTCTGTATGTATCGCGCACTTAGGGGATGTGATGCCTTGAAAGTAATCTTGTCAGTGAAAATTGCCATTGATGGGTATAAATTGATCTGCTTCCTGATACAATCAAGCCAGTAGTTGCCAACTGCATAATGGACCAATATCTTCCATGTATACCTTGCTGTCTTTCGTCTATCATAAATAGGACGTGTGGATGGCAGTGAATGGTTCACAAGAAGTCGTCTCGTCGTACAGATCCAGCTGCCACTATCAAATTCATAGGCCCACATAAGGTGAGGGCCTTGGAGTCAATAATGGCTTCACTTGGACGGATGTCTACTAGTAAATAACATGCTATGGATGCTACTGTTGAAGGCAGAGATAGCAAGCAGTTCAGCAAACTGTTAAACTCCTTTTTCAAGAAGTCCATTTCTTTCCTTTGCAGCACTACAATCTCTTATCCATATGTTAGGAGTGGAAAGAGGTATGCTATAAACATGCTTCTCAGGACTAATGCTGCTAATCCACCCTTCCCATGCATTCCAACACTATACATGGATCGTCGCCACGTCTTCAAATTTTTCTGGCATGATTGTAGCAACCGAACATCCAAGACTAGCATCTTCTATCATCCGTCAATGTGTTATTGAGTTGGCAGCTTTGATTTATCGACTAGTACCCTCCCAGTGGGTTGTAGAACCACGCAACTGCACTACTCTTACCATTATAGATGATACTTTTACTGCTTTGGTATTGCCATCTCCTCGAGTTAGCATAGTATGTACATATATATATATAACTCCACCTTGGCTTTTGTTAGCATAGTCTTGTCATCAGCGGTGCATGGGCTTGTTATGTTAATTGTACCTATAGCGATGCCTCGATTTCATTCAGACAGCTGATCAAGCAATGGATCGATGACCTCCTGTAGTGGTTTGACTATACACCTGCTTGCCTTACACCTTACAGGACATCAAATAGTTGAGAGTATACCATCCCATTTCCATTGGTCACTGCATTTTGACGGAGATTTCCTGTAAGCATTCATAAAGACAGAAACTTAGTCCACATATGTAGGTTTGTCTATATAAACTGTCTTGATATACAACATCAACTGCAGCTTTAGCGTCTAGATATGCCACTTACGCTATGCGACCAGAGTAGTGCTATAGCCTCGTGACTCAGTAGGACACCCTGCAGAGGACAAGTGCCACGTGTAAAGCCGCCCCTGATAACTCAGTTTACTGGGCCGATGCTGGACCGATACCGAAAGTATCGGCACGGTAACGGCCCAGCATCGGCCCAGTAAGCTGCGTTATCTGGGTCGTTGCATAACATTCTGTTTAAGCTTCGTGATACTGTTCAAGTCAACCTTGAAGCGTATCTGGAACTGCCTATGAAGCTGCCTATGGAACTGCCTATTGGGCTGCCTATCTATTTGAGTTGTATAGCATCAACGATAGAGATGATTGGGCCATGCACGCGTTTTGCTAGGCATAGAGAGATTGGTTTGCGTATTTCTAACTGTGCATGCGTGCGTGTGTGCGCAGTTTCAGATGCAGTACGCATGTGAGGTTATTCTGGCGTAAGACAGTACTGGTGGTAGTGGGTCGGAAAATCACTGAGACAATATACATGCATGAGTACGAGTAAAATATAGATGTTGTCACTGGCAGATATATGTAAACATATGCTAGTGAGATACATGTGCGTACAGTGGCATCATACCCGAGCATATCCCTGATAGCATGCATATAATGATTGCTTTATTTCGGTCTTACAATAACTCAATCCAAGAGATCCAATTCCAGCCACGTCCCGCCCATTTCTAGCTACGCTCCGCCCACTTTTTTCTACACCTGTTGGAATCTATTTGGAGATCTACATTCCCAAAATCCAAATTTCAAGCTAGCTAAGATGTTAAATAATTTGAAACTAATTTGACTGGGAGAGAACTGCAGCAAAAGCTCTAAGTTAAATTAGCTTCCAAATATTCAACATAATGTGTATTAGATTATAAATTCATCAAATACACACAATTCGTACGCTTTTGCTAACATGTGGCGTAATTGATTATGACGTCAGATACTTTAACGGCAGATCGGATCCAGCCATTTTCTATAAAGAAAGCGTGTTTGCATATTAAATATTATGGATGGAATAGGAGATTAAACTCATGTCCTTATTGAGTCTCGCAATGGTGAATTTTGGCGGCTTCTCTGAATTTGATATTCCAATAAAGCGATTGCATCAGTCACTTGAGTATATGACGTCATAATGAATTACAATACATGTAGGCTGATGGCACAATTATAATACGTAATGAATGACGCATCTAGGTACGAAGCACATGTATGGCTTTATTATTTAATAAACATGAGGTTGAATATTTTGAAACTATGTTGACTGGCCGAGCAACCGTGTATGGCACCAGCAGTACCCATTCAAATTAGTTGTAAAGAATTTCACAGTTAACATGTATAGTTACCTTGAGATTGGGATTCTGGGAATTTAGGATTTACAGTTTATCGATTACAACACGCACATAAAGTAGGCGGAGCTTAACTTAAAATGGGCGGGGCATAGATAGAAATGGAGACATCTATTATATTCCTTGCAAATTGGTGACCAAGGAAATTATGATAAGCTTCTTGGAAGTCACAAGTAAAGAATCGCTCCTAAAGATATATTCCTTGCATAAACATATATTCTTTGCATAAACATTGATTCCTTGGCTAAACATTGATTCCTTGACGTAGAATATAAATAGTAATATCATACTTACAAGACGGAGCCGTGACCTGTTAAATAAATACAAAGGATTAGATAAGACAGGAATGGTCGGCATCGTGACACAAAATCGCAACCTAACCAATCCATTCCCCAACCCCACGCCTCCGCACAGCCTCACACAAAAAAACAAAAGATGCTTTTATCGCGCTTTGAATATTGAATTTCCTGAATCTCAATTCCAATGTAATTAGTCATGTAAGTCTCTGAATATTTGGAACCTTATTTGTAAGGATCGTGTTGCTGCCCAACGCAGCAGCCATTCCAAGTTATATGAAACCGATCTGTCACTCAAGCATCGGAAGCCATATTTTAATTACGTCACATGATAGCTGACACGGCAATCAAAATGATGTAGATCCGTCACGAAAATATAAAAGTCCGTCACTGTACAAATTGTATGGCATTGAAGAATTTACAATTTAATAAAGATTCTGTTGAATATTTTGAAACTAATTTAACTGGGAGCTGTTGCTGCCATAACAGAATTATTCTGCTGAATATTTTAAAAAGCATAGCCAACTGTTAACTACTTCCAGATAAATTAGTTTCAAATTATTCAACAGCTTTCATGGATAGTTGAGTTTAGATTTTCGGAACATGCGTAAAGATACATTAGAGTTTACAATAATGAATGACTTATGCGTGAGGTCGGCCCTGGGTGTGCGGGTTACCTGAGATACGTAATACACCAACACAAGACAAACCAATACCAACTTCATAATGTACTATCCGTATCCACTATCCTGTACGAAATGTCCCGGTGTACTGCCTCCGCGACAAACAGATTGACCCAGTTTATTCAAACAGGCAATCATATATCAGATGATATAAACTATATCAGATAATATAAACTACAGCTCAGAAATAACTTAACATGTTTCCAAAACAATATAAACCGTATGCCTATGAACATTTCCAGTTTATCCATCCATCATCTGCCATCGTGTGACGTCATGAGCTGCGTGACGTGTAGGATGACGCCATAATAAACGACATTATGAATGACGTAGATAAGTTCGTCAAGAACGCAAAATTGGTGACACCCTAAGCGTTGTTGTATGAATTGTATGTCTTTACTGTTTAAGAAACATGTTGTTGAATATTTTGAGACTAATTTGACTGGGCGCTGTTGCTGCCATAGGCAGCAACAGCACCTAGTCAATTTAGTTTCAAAATATTCAACAGCTTACCTGTATAGTTTTCTGGAAATAGAAAATCAGGGCGTTCACGGATCGATCGATCCCAACATTGGCGAAGTGTGGGCGGAGCTTAGCTAGAGATGGCCCGGACATAGCTAAAACTGGAAACGTCCACTGTTGAATATCTTTCTGCGTTTTTTTTTGTTTCGGAAACATTTTAGCTTTTGAGCCATACTGTAGCATAGAGAATCGTGACAAAAATACCGGGTTAAATTTGGTGAACAAACACGAGTCAATATCTTTCCTTAAACATCATTAGCCTGATAACAAGAATACGATTTCTAATAGATCTGACATAGATCTATCAATCCCCTGGGCGATTCAATAGTTCTATCGGAATTGTAACAAGGTTTTTAAGGTCATAGAGACGGATAAATATAATACTAAATCATCCAACATATGATTTTTTTCACTTTTAAAGGTGCATATTCACACCAAAATTCCTGAAAATAAATTCGTTAAAATTGTAACGTTTTGGAGGCTTAAGTTGTGTGCCTAGATGTAATGAACCGAGATAAATCTTAGCATATGATGATTTCATTCCGTACAAATTATTATAATTTTCTTTGTTGTAAATTTGAAATAGGTATTGTGCCTCTAATTCAATTTCGCAACTTAAAAATTATATTAATTTATATGTAATGAAATCATCATATGTTAAGATTTATTTCGTTTCATTACATCTAGGTATATAATTTAAGCCTCTAAAGGTGTACAATTTTAACCATTTTTTCAAGCCTTCTCTTGTGAATATGCACCTTCAATGAAATTTTTGTTAATGCGTGGCATCAATGCTGAGTAATCCATCATAGGAGTCGGGTAATGCGTGTGGATGCCACCCTCTATTTCGAAATTGACGATCATGTAAAAAATGGTCATAATGAGTTTGAGTATTGTGCGATTTTTCATGGTTTATTCCACATCTACAAGATATATGCATATAAACGATAAATTAACTATCTATAATGGAGGAGTCCAGTTTTAGCTATGCCCCGCCCATCTCTAGCTAAGCTCCACCCACACTTCTTCGTGATGGGATCGATCAAACCCTGATCTGCCTGACTATTAATTTCCGGAAAACTATACAGGTATGCGGTGCATATTTTTTAACTAATTTTAATTAGTACGATGATGACATGTAGGCATATGCAAACATAACATAAACATAATTTTAATATATTTTTAAAACTTTATTTTTGTAGTGAAATACAGATATTTGAGGATATTTATAGATATATATATACATTTCTGGAAATATTATAGACTTTCATATTGTAATTGCATCAGTAAAAATATGTGCTATCTTTATAATGAACATGAGATACGGTAAACGTTATCAAGTTTATCATTGCCATTGAGTGATATAATTAGTATAGATAGTAATATAAATATATTAATATATATATATTAATATTCCACAATCATGCACATCATATACGGAGAGTATCATTGAACAGGTGTATCAGTGGTGAAGTGTTTACAATACATTATCATTGGCACAGGGCAAATTTTACTGCAGGCATACAGTGATAATGAGAATATTATAAAATTTCTAATGAAGGTATTAGTACTATAAAACTCATAATTTTCCTCTGTCCTTTAAGACATCATACGAAGTGGCATCGTCTGTCGCTTCGATTTCTACGGGGCATACGTCCCCACCAGCGGGTGAAGTTACGCGTGAAGAAAACGTCTGTTTTAAAGAGTCACGTGACATCTCAGCTGTAACATTATCTATAGATAAAGAGATAGATAAACGCGCTTAACATCAGCTTAAATTCATAAGTAACTCTTTCGTGATGAAGCCGGCCAAAACCCGGCCTCTGCATTCGTCTTGAGGAATGTTCATTTTCTGGCCGTGTGAAGACGATTTTTGAAAATTTACCACTGGAATGACTGGCTCGGTAACCGAGCCAGTCATTCCAGTTGTAAATTTTCAAAAATAGTCTTCTCCTGCCCTGAAAACGGACATTTAATAAGCACATAGTTATATTTTCTTGACAAATTTCGCCATAAAAAGTTTCAACAATAAATAGCATTTACCAAATTCTAATCCCATTATTTACGGTGAGGAATTTCTGACTGAATGCCTGGTCGTTCGAAAGAGGAACATTGATTGCTTGATATGGAAGGACGTAGTGTTGTATTAATTTTATCACAAATAACCACCCTTAACAAAGTATTCAGTATTAACCCTCATATGCCTGATACTGCACGTTACTGGGCTGGTATCAGACTGTATTGTCCCAGTATTGGCTCGCTGACGGCCTTGTAACCTGCATTATTAGGGAAGATACACATTCGGCTTTTATTACTCGTGACAGATAACTTGTGAGACGCCTCTGCCCATCATTAAACGTTTCACTCAGCTATTATTCAAGAGACTCTGGTTAATGCCAGTGTTTTAAAGGTGCATAGTCACGCCAGATGGCTGGATATATATATATATATATATTCTACTTTTAGAGGCTTAAATGGTATACCTAGATGTAATGAAACGAAAAAAATCTTAACATATTGTGATTTCAATCTGGAAAGATTAATATAATTTTTGGTTGTAAATATTAATTAGGCGCTCGTGTCTCTGGTTCATTTTCACAACTTCAAAAATTATATAATTTTTTTGGGATGATTCAGCATATGCTAAGATTTATTTCTTTTCATTACATCGATAGACCAAAAAATTTAAGCCTCTAAAAGTAGATAATTTTAACAATTTATTTTCAAACATTCTGCTGCGAATATGCACCTTTAGCTGTTCACAAGCTTATGACCCCTGTTTTTATTAGGGTTACGAAAACATGGATTGCAAGTGAAAAATAGATTACGGTTAATTAGGCCTAAAGCATAGATGTTCTTAAGCATAAATTCTTTAAGCAAACCTTGCGTTATCCCATAAATGATACATACCTCTCGCCTGCTGGCGCGTCTGATGGACGACGTAGTTACTTGCGCCAGTGTCATCTCCTGGCTTTGACCTAATGACGACATGCTCGCGGACGTGGCGGTCAACCAATTCCTGCATGTCCTGGTAGTTGTAGATGGCTTTATGGAGGCTTTTGATTGTAAAATTCTTTACATGTCGTCCAGGATGGCACCGGCGCATAATGTTAATAAATTCTTCCTGGCTCATTCTACCAGCATCAACTTCCTTGTGAATATTTTCGATTGTAACCGCTAGGTGATTGATAGTAGGAAAAACTGAAACAAATCGACAACAGATAATAATGGTAATATTGATCACTATGCTGCGATTGATACTATAATCCCGACAAATGGCAAAGTCCTGTCACAGAATATGTTAGCTCAAAACCATCGTCCTATTGCACGGTCCTCGCCCTCCTGCTCCGATCCCGTATGGAGTGTATCACATACAACGGATCTATCTGAGTGGGCGTATATATATATATATATATATATATATATATATATATATATATATATATATATATATATATATATATATATATATATATATATATATATATACATATATATATTTTTATATATATATAATATATATATGTTAGTACGATGAGTCAAACCTGACCTAAACGAGCACCTCAAAATGAGCATCTCAACTGGTCACTACCGTGGTGAATTTAGGACTGTGGTTAGCATCTCGAGAAAGCTAGGGTCCAGTGCCGCAATGCTGCTGGGGACGCCTGAGATCAGAGGGCTGTGTGATTTGGCAATATCTGGCTTATACAGTGCAGCTAAGCAATAAATTGTGATATTTCAAACACAAAATAAAAATGATATTGTAGTACGCCTTTTGAACATAATTGGATTGGAAGACATTGCTGCCTAAGACAACAATTAGGCAGCAATATATTCCAATCCAATTATGTTGTTCAACATAACATTTTTATATCGTGAAAATTGTTTTCTTTTGGAAATATGTTGACTGATTTATGAGTTGTACTATAGGTGTGGCATCTATGCGTGTGTCTTGAATTTATGCAGGGGGGGGCCAAAAATTAAGACAAAAAACTATTTTTCTATCACCTTTAGGGGTCCTGGAAATTTGGGAACCCTGTGAAAATGCACTTGTTGCACTGCGTTAGGTTCGGCCATGACCACCATATTGAACATTGCAATGCAGTCAATAGAGGGATCCCATCCGCCCCTCAATTATCTGATGTCATAATCAATAACGTCACATTTAGGTTACGTCACGATTAAAATGATTCATCTCCGTTATGAAAATCAAAAACTTGTATGGCTTGGATGAATTAACAAGTTAATAAACATTCCGTTCAATATTTTGAAACAATAGCAATTAACAGCGCCTAGTCAAACTAGTTTCAAAATATTGTTAAATCAACGTGTTATTTATTGTTAGGTGAAGCATGTCATTTATCAATACAAGAATGAATGATACATACTTTTAGGTGGTCCATGTATAATAGTGACTGATGCATCTGATGATCTGCTGTTACAACATGCGTGCAGCTCCTGTGGGTCACTGTAGTAAAGCAAAACATTTTCTGTTATATATGTATAGCGACGACGACATCGACAATGACGACGACGACGACGACGACGACGATGACGACATAATATAATTTCTGAAAATGTGTTACTGAATGTCGTTGCTCCTTTATAATTTCCCAATGGGAACTGAATAACATTTGATCAAATGTATATAATATTGATACGGCCAAAGTATTTTGGTGCATCTGAAAATTACATTCCTAGTACATAATCAGTACAACATTTTCTGCTCAATAGCTGATCTGATTAGTGGATTATGAAGCTTAGATCTAAACCACGAAACATTAATGTGAATTATATGCTGGTTTGAAATTTATACACACAATGTTTTACTAATGATACATTGTAGATATTGCAAACCGATAAAACGTAAGTGTTCATCAGGTGCCTATGTAATATATTAACATTACGTATTATTAACATTACCTATGTGGCAACGGACAGACCACTTGTACAGGCTTTCCATCAACTGTGCGCTTGAATCTGGCAAATGCCAGTAAACTCTGAAATAGTTTGATAAATTATATTATAAAAGTAATCATTTCAGTTACATGAGCGAGAGAGAACGAGTGGGAGAGAAGATGGTGGAGAGAGAGAGTGAGAGAGAGAGGGAGACAGAGAGAGAGAAAGAGAGAGAGAGGGAGGAGGGAGGGAGGGAGGGAGGGATGGAGGGAGGGAGGAGGGGGAGAGAGAGAGTGGGAGAGAAGATGGTGGAGAGAGAGAGAGAGAGAGAGAGAGAGAGAGAGGGAGAAAGCGAGAGAGAGAGAGAGGGGAAGGAAGGGAGAGAGAGAGGGGGGAGGGAGAGAGGAAGGGAGGGAGGGAGGGAGGGAGAGAGAGAGAGAGAGAGAGAGAGAGAGAGGGAGAGAGGGAGAGAGAACGAGTGGGAGAGAAGATGGTGGAGAGAGAGAGCGAGAGAGGGAGAAAGAGAGAGAGAGAGAGAGGGGGGCAGGGAGGAAGGGAGAGAGAGGGGGGGGGGGGGCGAGGGAGGAAGGGAGAGAGAGAGAGAGAAAAAACGAGCGTGGGAGAGAAGATGGTGGAGAGGAGAAGATGGTGGAGAGAGAGAGAGAGAGAGAGACGGAGAGAGAGCGAGAGAGAGAGGGAGGGATGGAGGTAGGGAGGGAGGGGGGAGAGAGAGAGAAGATGGTGGAGAGAGAGAGAGAAAGAGTGAGAGAGAGAGAGAGAGAGAGAGATGGGTGGAGGGGGTGGGTTGGAGGTGAGAGGGGATGGAATGATATAAGCCAATTGATGTAGTGACACAAATAAGGCCCAGGTGATCTAGTAACACTAATGACGCCCAGTGAATTTGTAGATAGACGATTATTCATAAATTTTACATGCCTTCACATTTATTTTTTCGTATTTCCACAGCCCCCTTAAATAACTTATTTGTCGCAGTGTTTTTGATGAAGACCAGATGAAACCTGTGATGACATTAATTACTTTGTATCATATTTATCAGCGAATCCTCCATATCCTAGCATAAGGACACCAACTATGAAAGAATTTCAGAAGATCCTGTTACTCCTGACAGGTTCGTTATGACTCGATTATTTAGTCAGTTGAAATGTAGAAATGGGCAATGCTTATGGATTAGATAGTCATGTGTTTGGCTGGGTGTAGGTACTTATATGATACAGGTGTGTGCATCTCGTACAAATCGACACAGTACACACCACGGAAGATACTTATAATCAGTCAGATAACTTCGACTCTTGGTCATTAGCCAATAAATTCTATGTATGTTTTGCATGGTTGACATAAATCTATATTTTCGCACCTAATGATTATTTCGAATCAATATTTCCAAAAATAAATTGTCTAAGGATTTATAGTTTTGGAAGCAAATTTTGTTAGTTCAAACATTACGTTTTGAAATCGATTTAAACTAGCACAGCAACATAATTAATTATGTGGATATGGTTTACATCACAAAATTTGATCTCCGAATACTCGTTTCCAGTTTTAGCTATGCCCCGCCCATCTCTATCTAAGCTCCACCCACACCTCGCCCGTGTTGGAATCGATCAATCTGTGAACTCCCTGACTATCAATATCCAGAAAACTATACAGGTAAGCTGTAGATTCAACAGCATGTTTATTAAATAATAGAGACATACAATTCATACAACGTGCCGGACTATTAAGAGATAAAGACGGGCCTAATAAAATCATTTATGATGTAATGATTATGATTCTCACCATCCTACGCGACACTTAGCCGATTATGACGTCATATGACGTCAAATCTTTGATGTATACTCTGGAAAGGTGAATTGCCTCATCCTGAACACTGTACATCGTATTCCTAATACACATATCATGCTATGATAGTGACAGGTATAGAGTCATAGCAATGGATGTTTCCGATCTGTCACTCAAGAATACGACGTCATAATCAACTAAGCCACATGTAGGCTGACATCACAATCATAATGCATATTGAATAACGTATCTAGCTCTGTCATGAACATTTAAAAGTCCGTTCCTTGTACCAATTTTATGTCTTTGATGGATTGACTATTTAATAACCATGTTAAATATTTTGCAACAGCACACAGTCAAATTAGTTTCAAAATATTTATAAGCTTACCTGTATAGGTACCTTTAAACTGGAATTCCGAGAATGTAGGGATCAAAGTACATAATCCATTCCCAACAATCGCAAAACGTGCGGGGAACTTAGCTAGAAATCGGCGGTGGGCGCATAGCTATAAATGTATCCCTTGGTTGTTCATAATCAGGAGATTATGGTCCATTTACCTGGGAACTGCCAATAGCCACAATGTGGCTGGGATCATGAGCTGGATTGAAATCATCTTCAATCTGCTCTTCAACTTCTACTTTGTCCTGAGCCACTCTCGCAAGTGCACCACGCCCTGCTACGTCATCAGCAAAATCAACAGCGCCACCCTCGTCATCACCACCATTGCCCCGATCTTCAGATGTGCGGATATCGTCTGGAGTTTCTACGCTCTCATCACTTAAGCTACATCCAAGACTTTCTGCTTCAGTGATATCTGACGAGTTCTCCATCCAGGGCTCAGCAGTCCTACCATTCGTACACTCACTAGCACTCTTTGTGTCAATGACGTCATGGTCAATTCTGACTGCAATGCACCCTTCATCTATGCCCTCGCAAATCAACGCTGCTTCGATGTTAAGTTCATAATTGTGTTCGACTACATGGTTTTTAGCATGATCGTCAATGCTGGTTTCAACACATTCGTCTGTCTTTTCACCGGCAGTGTCGACATCAGCACTTGGCTCATCTAGAGAAAGTTCATCATTATCTGCTTCACTGCTTTGTTCATCTCTGCTCAGTGCATCAGCTAGTGCTTCACTGCTTTGTTCATCTCTGCTCAGTGCATCAACCACTGCTTCACTGCTTTGCTCATCTCTGATCAGTATATCAACCAGTGCTTTACTGCTTTGTTCCTTTGTACCACTCTGTCCATTGACCTCGCTGCCATGACTCTCTTGAGTGACACCGTCTCCACATGTGTTCTCTTGCACGTCATACATTCTGTCTGTATGGTCTTCGGCAAGGACGTCATTATTATCATTCCAGTCATAATCAGCTGGAAGTGCCTCGTCAGCTTTGACATCATATGCCTGATCTTCTCCTCGATCTTCTGTCTCAACGTCATCGATTTCAAAATTAAAGTGCTCCTTTACCAAACTATCACTCTCTTTGATCTTCTGATTGTGATTGTAATCTATATCACTAAGGTCTTTATATTCATTCTGAATATGCTGCGCAATTTCAGGAGAGTCTTCATCATCTTCATCATCATCATCATCATCATCATCATCCTCATCATTGTCCCGTCTATTCCTCCATGCTTTAAGAAAGTGAGAATAAAAATTGTTATAGTAAGCGATCGATCAATAGAGAAAGTGAGCGAGTGAGTGACCAACCAGCCGACCAACTGAGCGACAGACTGATCAAATGACCAACCGACCGACTACCCACCAACCATCCGCAAAATAGACCAACCGACCAACCGACCGACTGACTGACTGACTGACCGGCCGATTGATCGATCGATCGATCACCAAACAACAAACCACCCAACTGATCCAACTGGATGACCGACCGTTTGGACGACCGACTGGTCATGGATCACCACCCAATATGTCTGTCAGTCGGTTGGTCTGTCAGTTAATTGATAAGTAAATAAATGAATAAATAAATAAATAAATAAATAAATACATTAATTAATTAATTAATTAATTAATAATACATTAATTAATTAATTAATTAATTAATTAATTAATCAATTAATTAATTAATTAATTAATTAATTAATTAATGTTTGGCGGTCGGTCAGTCGGTCGGTCATTAATTAATTAATTAATTAATTAATTACTTAATTAATTAATTACTTAATTGCTTAATTAATTAATTAATTAATTAATTAATTAATTAATTAATTAATTAATTAATTAATTAATTAATTAATTAATTAATTAATTAATTAATTAATTAATTAATTAATTAATTAATTAATTAATTAATTAATTAATTAATTAATTAATTAATTAAATAATCAATCAATCAATCAATCAATCAATCAATCAATCAAGCAGGCAAGCAAGCAAGCAAGTAAGCAAGCAAGCAAGCAATCGAACAAGCAATCAATCGATCAACTAAGCGAAATAGTCGAAATTTCACTATTAATCGAATAAGCAAATAGTCCATTAATCCGATAACATCTCACAAACTAATACAGTATCAGAAACAGTATCTGATATTCGGACACTAACTTAAAAGGATGAGATAATTACACTTAGTCCATATTGTTGAAATCAAACTCAATTCTAGAGTATTTAGTTTCTTCCAGAATTGTCTTGTTGCTACTTTATGGATTGGAATCTATTATAACGTTTACTCACCAATCCTATGAAAAAATCGACACATTCTTGTCAGTTTTTCAGCCAGAAGCTGGATGGCCAGAGAGGCTCTTGCAAGACAGTACAGAACTGTAATAGTAAAACAACATATTATACCAAAGAATTAAATATTGTCTAATATGTATATTCCTATAATAGGCATGAAGAATGAATGGCAATGTTTCCATGATGATAAAAGATACTGTCTATCAGCCGTTCTATTGCTAAAGTACTATACTATGGATGGATAAACTGGAAAGTTTCACTGGAAGTATCATTTTATCAGCCATGAAATCGTCCATGCAATGACCAATAAATACATTCACTTTCCAAACAGAAAATGCCCATCCCACTGAAATTATGTAATTTTACTTGTCCAAAGAGTATAACTTTGCTGTTGTATTCCTACGATTATATAATTATACTGATTTATTTATTATGATTGATTGTCTGATCAACATACTATTTTGCAAGATGGTGTTTTAGATCTGTTACTTATTGCACCAATCATTCATTTTTGGTGAAAGACTATGTAGGAATGTTTGATTTCTTCCACCTCTCTGATGTTGTTAATTATGGATACCCTAAATTATTATCTAGTTCACTTACCAATCTGATGAAATACGTGACAAATTCTTATCATCAAATTGGTAAGAATATGAAGGACGATTGCAGCTTTTGCAAGGCAGCACACGACTATAGCAAGAAGAAAATAACACCATATAAATATTAGTCATAAATAAATAAGTTCAAAGTTCTCATACTGATGGATGACGAAATACCCTGAGATTAGGAAGAAAACAATAAAATATAATACTAACAATAATCATAAATAACTAAGTTCAAGGGTCTCATACTAATGGTCAAATAATCCGAGATTCAATTAACAGGAATTAGATTAATCAAACAAGCAAGCAAATCAATTGTCGGTACAATCAGTTAGCTATAATGTCTGACAAGGCTGTGGTCATTACTAATTTACAATCTGTGTTATCTGCGTTAGCCTGGCAATCAATCAATCAATCAATCTATCAATCAATATATCTATCAATCAGCCAGCCAGCCAGCCAGCCAGCCAGTTACCCAATCAGCCAGATAATCAATCAATCAATCACGCGAGCAAGCAAGCAAACAAGCAGGAAACCAAGCAAGCAACAGACTAACAAAACAGCAGACTAAATGACTGACTGGCTGACGGATCACTTAATTGAGCAACCGAGCCAGCGACTGATGATTCACATGACTGACAGACCAATCAATCAACCACCCACCAATCAATAAATCAATCAGTCACTCAAGTAATCAATCAGCTAAGTTGAATGATCTTAATTTGTTCGATAATTGTCGTGTTGCTACTTTATGGAACCTATTATAATGTTTACTTACCAATCTGCTGAACAAATTGCCACATATTTGTCAATCCTTCTGTCAGCTGACGGAAGACTAGAGAACTTCTTGCAAAACAGCACACAACTATTATAATAAAACAGCAAATTATGTACAGGTTTAGATTTGGAGTAATATGTTAATTCCTTTAATATTTCTGACTAATTAAAGGCATCGCTACCTTGCCAATCGATGATCAAACAACCCGTCAATCATTTACGCTGTTAATTCTATCCTATTCAAATGAGTCATGAAGTTATTTGATCAATTACTCAGTTATGTATCACAATCAGTCTATCGGTCAATGACATGTATTCAATTGACAGACAGAATGTTGACATAATCAATCAATTCACATACTAATGTGTTTAGTGTGCGTCTTTCCACCAGTCAGGCATTTTGGTGAAACATTATGTGGGAATATTTGATCTCTCCCAACTTCCTGTTGCTGCTAATTATGGATTCTTTAAATTATTATATAATACACTTACCAATCTGACGGAGTACGTGACAGATTCTGATAAAAACCTGGAGGACGATTGAAGCTATTGCAAAGCAGCATACAACTAAAGCAAGAAGAAGCAATATATACAATTAGCCATAAATAAGTAAGTCCAAGGTAACTGTTCTCATACTGATGGATAGTCAAATAATCAGAGATTCCATTAATAAAAATTAAATTAATAGAACAAGATGTATGGATAAATTACTCCATTGTTCAGATAATCAAACAGACACTATCATGCATATCATTAAAGTACAAACACGTGCTCTCGGATATACATAGAGCAAGTTGTATAGATGAACAAATTATAATGAAATAAGACTTCGAGCTATTTATTATGGT
>CM067372.1:159714576-159749576 GCA_034401795.1 Chaetoderma sp. LZ-2023a | reverse complement strand
TGATGTGTGGTGTTCTTCTAGATAACTTTCCAAATCATTCAGAAAAATCAAAAAAGAGAAAAGGGGATGAAATTTCACCTTGTCTAACGCCTATTCTGAACGGAAATGCGTCTGACTTAGTTGAGTTATGAAAACCAAATTACCTAATAGACTGATACATGTTAAAAATAATATTAAAGCATTTTTCTGTATCTCTTCATTTATTCCCAGAGACCCTTTCTCCAAACAGTAGCGAACGCTTGTTTAAAATCTATAAAACAGGAGTATAACTTTTTCTTTTCGACTGATAAGAGCTGCTGTATGAGATGCAGTGAAAATATATTGTCCAATGTGGATCTACCTTTTTCTAAATCCGTTTTGCGAATATGAAATGATTTCATATTTTCTGCATATGCATTCAAACGAGCATTAATAATTGTGGTGAAAAGTTTCCCCATACAGCTTAAAAGCGTTATTGGTCGTGTTCGTTTGCTGCGTCCGATTGGTCTCCTTTTTTCTTATATATTGGTATAATTTATATATATATATATATATATATATATATATATATATATATATATATATATATATATATATATATATATATATATATATATATATATATATATATATATATATATATATATATATATATATATATATATATATATATATATATATATATCGATATACAGTCTATGGGGGAGGGCTGAGAGAGAATTCCCCCCTCCCAAAGAAATGGATTTCGGTGTTTCCTCACGGAACATTTTGAAAATTAGAACCTTTGAGAAGCGATGTCATGCGTCCCCGCTGATTAACTGCATCATTATGTTTGATCCAAAATTTTATTAGAATTTACCCATCAGTTTATTAAACAGATTTGAATTGGAAAGCAAGGCGGACTAAATTTCCAATCAGGTTTCTGTTAAAATATTCAACAAAATATTTCTTATATCATTAGATGATACCTGAAATCTGTTGTACGACATAAAAATATTAAAATTAATATGTTGAATATTTTGAAAGAGATTTGACTGGAAGCCGCTGCTGCCTCAGGCAGCAACGGCTTCCAGTCAAATCTCTTTCAAAATAGTCAACAGATTAATTTTTATATCGTAAAGAATTACTTGGCGTATTTGTGCTGATGGGTTGAATTGAAGCAAGTAAATAGGCCTACTAGTAGTATTTTCATGATTTTACGAATCATCTTTCGACACATCATTGGTATGGCAAGTGCCCTACCTGTCATACCGCTTACAATGCCCTTGATTTTTTTTTAGGAAATCAATAAGTACCCTAGGAATCTGGAGCAAAAGCACCAGAGACAAAACCCGCAGTCATATAGGTGGTGCCTGGAAAAGCCACAGACTAGCGGCCAAAAGCGGTGTTCAAAATGTTACACACCTAATCGCTGACTAAATAACTTTATAACCATTATCCTAAAAGTCAGGTCTTGCGATCATCTGCGTATGCAATAAGAGAAATTATTTGTTAAGTTATTCATTGATTCCCTAATACACCCAGTCTCCCTATACACTTTAACAAAAGTTATCGAAAAACTCATTAAAACCTCTCACCGTTATCCTTACACTATCCATTGAAACATACAACATGAGTTACCCAGTCACCCAGCTGCACGCACCAACACTCACCCAACTTACACCCCTATATACGTACGCGGACGCACGTACATACGCGCACACGCACACCTGCATAATCACCTCACACCACCAACACATAGAGACGCGACGCGAAACACACTATCACAACCACCATATACCTCCTACACACGCACCCACACATACACACATCAAACACACCATTGAACGTATCACAATCACAAATTTAACTTGACCCCTATAAATTCAGGTTACAATGACTTATAATGTACCATAAATTTCAACTAAGCTACACCCTGTGCCCCTGATTAAATCATTCTTACCTGAGCTCGAGGATGTCACGTTCTAAAATCTCCATCATCGATATCGCGATCATCACAAGAGCAATGATCGAGACGAATCGCCGCAGGAATCCCAACAGGGAAATCCGTACGGCCATTCTTATTTACGAGTACACGCGTACTAATAAAAAAAACTTTGAGAAAACTTAGCGCTTCCTAAAGATCACTTCTTCATTCTCTGATAATTTAATATCAACTGAACTTATATCCAGTCTCCTTAGTAACAATTATTACGGGAGATTTCCGGTGACGTCAGCTACCCTAGTATTGATGACGTTGCTGTTTTTTCAGTTATGACGTCACAATGTTGGTTACTGAAGATAAAGTCTTGGTTACGCGAAGACGGTGACGTCATAAAGAGACATTAGCGACTTTGCTTACGTAATTCAGACTGCGCATATTTGTGACCAATGATGACTTGGTGACAATTATACATGGGGCGGCGGTGATTGACATCGTAGTTTGTGAGTGGCTTCTCTTCGAGTCGCATATGGCCATTCGAACCAGAAAAATTAAAATAGCTTCTAATAAATGCGTGGATTATAATCGTATCTGGTTTCTAATTTTAATTCGGTAATCATATAGAACCAAGATGTATTCTAGCATCGAATCAAAATATTGTACCTCCGGCCAACCAAGTTACACGTGCTGAGATTGGTAGAACAACAAGAGCTCTGAAAATGTTAGAATTTCAGCTAACAAAATTAGTTACATACATTCACATCCATGTGATGTTTTATACTGGGATGGCAGAATATCCAGGGCTGGATTGAGGGTTTCATAGGCCTACGGTATCCTCACACCAGAATGACGATTTGTGGGTGAGGTGCTGGATCTACGCATTGAAGTTTCTGAAATCTAGCTGTTCTCAGAGGCCAACCATCTACTGGGGTGGGGTGGGGCGTGGGCTGGGGGGCGGTGTGGGTGGGTGTCCTGGGTGCAGGAAATGGCAGTGTGCCCACCTCACATAGACTGGGTGTGTGGGTGCCTTTCCCAGAGGAAATTGAAAATTAGATGCTCTGCGAAGCCATCTTCGGGAAAGGCACCCACACGCCCAGTCTATGTGGGATGGACACGATCTCATTTCCCGCATTCTGAATGATATGTAACGTCTTTATTTTGCACAAAATAATATCTAGCTGATCACTCCTCCTTACGCATTAGAACTATATAATCTTGTCTTCACAGCACAACACTACATCTAGAGGGATGTCCCCATATAAATTTGATTTTGTTGGAGGCCCTGGGCAGCTTCCCAGTCTGCCCTGTCCTAAATCCGGCTCTAGTGACATAACTACACGATGGCCGGATACAAAACCGTGCGTGGACGGTGTGCGGTGAGTGCAGCGCTCCCCAAAATGATCGGTCCACCACTAATAAGTCAGTAAATGGCGTCGCGATATATCTATATTGCAGAACCAATAAACGCGTTCTGCATTGCATTTAATAATTTCAATAAATTGTGTAGGCTCCCCTAAATTAAATAGCAGCCATCCGCTCCTCCTCAAAGAATATTATTCGTAGGCGCTATGCACAGTGTCTCGTGTACCCAAGCCATTCTTCGGCAACCGCTGCAAGAATAGCGCAATCTATATTTCTAGCCATTCACCACCTATTTTAGTTAAGCACCGCCCATTCACTTTGCATGTGTTTTGCAATAGATTTTCAAAGGTTGAGATCTAAAGTCACATAATCTAAATCACAAGGAATCCCTGTTTAATGAATATCGTATCTGCATGGACACGACAAAGTAATAATATAAATAGATTGCAGTCCCTCGCCCTCCCATTTTTGTCACATTGTAAAAAAGTTTTCAGATTAGCCAGATTTTTTCGGATGTTCCATATTTCCGGATTATACCCGATGTACGGTCACTCCCTTTCTTGCGTTAACCCGTTGAACGCGAAGGCCAAAAACGCCAAAATCATTGCCGATTTTATAAATATTCTGTTGAGTATTTTGAAACTAATTTAACTGGGAGCTGTTGCTTACAAGCAGCAGATTTCTGTCAAATTAGTTCAAAATACTCACCAGCTTGCCTGTATGATTGCTTTAAAATTACGATTCTGGGAATTCGGGGTTCAAAGGGTTCAAATTTTAGCCACATCGGACCTGTACATTTTGAAAAATCTATAGATCCTGAATTTCACCCGATCTAGAATTTTTAGGATTTTCAGGATTTTTCGGATCACGCCCAAAGTTGTGGAATCCACGTGTACAGTCACCCCTATGCGTGCGTTAAAATGTGAGTCAAATCGGCCCAACTACACATACAGGATTTGATCCTATCCGGATTCTGTTTTTGTATCGGGATCACGGCCAAAGTCTGGAAATCCTCTTGCACCAGCATAAGCCCCTTCATTGTGCTAAGATTTGGGCCGAATCGGATCAGTACCGGTAGGTTTTTAGATACAGAAACTGGAGATATACCCCGGACACACAGACAATCCGTCACTCAAGTACATAACGTCATAATCAAGTACGTTACGTGTTAGCTCCCGTCACACACAATATGAAGTATTCACGTCACATTGTGCATCCTTGATGAATTAACAATTTAATACATATTCTTTACATTACAGTTTGTTCAAGAGCAATCGCGACGTCAAAAACCCTGGCCGCCATCGATCAATCAAAATTCAGCATAACTGGTGGCTATTTTGAATTTTTTTATTTATTGAAAATTTAAGCCGAGATTCGTTTCATTTAGGTTTTTGGGTCTAAATTTGCCATTTTCAATACTGTCGGACGAGCGGTTTGGCGGCCATCTTGGATCGTTTTCCTGCCAAATTCCCCCATAGTAAAGCAATTGGAAATTTTAAATTCCTTCTCCTCGGAAACCTCTGCGTGGATTTCAATTATATTTTGCAGACAGCATCATTATATAATAGATATCTGATTTTGTTCAAACAATGCTGGTCGGCCTATTAGACTGGCGGCCATTTTGGATCTTGTAGTATTTCGGGAAACGATTTTTAAAATCTTCTCTTGGAAACGACTTGGCGGATTGATTCAAAAGTCATGAAATATCATCTAGGGCATGGGCTGAACCAAGTTTGTTCAAGGGAATTTGTTTGGCCGAAAACTTGGGTGGCCATCTTGAATGACAGAGTTTTCGTGAAAAAAACTTCTCCAGAACCGCTGAATGGATCGGGCCAAAATTTGTCTGATATAATTAGGGACTGAGGCGCATTAGAGTTTGTTCAAGAGAAATTGATAAGTCCAAAAACCATTTTGAATTTTTTTTGTTTGTTTAAATTTGAGGCCGAAATTGGTTTTACATACGTTTTGGGTCTTCTGATTCCAAATATGCCATTTTCAATAGTGTCGGACGAACGGTTTGGCGGCCATCTTGGATCGTTTTCCGGCCAAATTCCTCCATAGTAAAGCAATTGGAAAATTTAAATTCCTTCTCCTCGGAAACCACTGGGTGGATTTCAATTATGTTTTGCAGGAAGCATTGTTACGTAATAGGGATCTGATTTTGTTCAAACAACGCTGGTCGGCCTATTAGGCTGGCAGCCATTTAGGATTTTGTAGTAGTAGCCGAAATTGGTTTTACATAGGTTTTTGGGTCTTCTGATTCCAAATTTGCCATTTTCAATAGTGTGGGACGAACGGTTTGACGGCCATCTTGAATAGTTTTCCCGCCAAAATTGCCAATGCTAAAGCAATTGGAGAATTGTATTGTCTTCTTCTCAAGAAGAACTGGGCCGGTTTCATTTATATTATTTTTACTGCCATTGTTGACACACGATTGTTTGTTTTTCAAAGCCCCATTCAATGATGGGTAGACTGGGCGGATAAAGAAGATTCCTACTGTAACCTTCTCACATCATTCAATAAAATTGACAGCATTAATCCAACTTGATCAAATCTAAGAGGCTATTTAGGCTCTAAGCCACCTATAACAGCTGGCTCAGATAAGGTTCTCGTTTTAGCGACCAGGATGCTAGACACTTGCCCCCCCCCCCCCCCCCCCCCCTTCGATAAATCGCTGCTTGCGGCTATATTTATTATTAATTAGGATTTCAAGAAGTGAAATCACAGATTGCAGTTTCTGCCCCTGCGTATCCAGTGTGATTGATTTTGGGTCTGTTGGTGTCATAGCCAGGAGCAGTTTACAGTCAAATTACTTGGCATGATTTCTTACATGAACAGTTATTTTTCGTATTTGACATTTCAGATTCTAAATTCATGGTTAATATAGAATGTGTCTATTTTTCGTATTTGACATTTCAGATTCTAAATTCATGGTTAATATAGAATGTGTCTATTAGGTAGCCGTAGATGCCACGTTTTACGACCGACGAACTAATGCCTTTATGGTGCACTGGGCCCCTCACTGGCCCTGTGACGACCATCTCACAGGTGGTGCCTAAATCATGTGCAAGATATAATAATTTAACCATGTTAACAGGCAACTGATGGCCCAAATTTACATCTGGGAATGCACGAGAGTCCATCTGAGAGCATCCAGTTTTCAGAATTACTTGAGAGAAAAGATCCTGAATCAAACATGATGACGCCTTGTGAAACACACACAGCGGCTTTTAGTAGTGCTTGCTTCCCCCGCATACAGGCGCGCACGCACGTACGCACTCTCGCACACACATACACGCACGCACGCACGCACGCACGCACGCACGCACGCACGCACGCACGCACGCACGCACGCACGCACGCACGCACGCACGCACGCACGCACGCACGCACGCACGCACGCACGCACACGGACGCACGCATACACGCACGCGAACATGAATGACCAGTCGCCCCACGACCCCGCCCAGGCCGATGACAATGATCGATTTAATGTGACAAAAAAAATAATTGTGAATGTCGACAAATGACGTAGTAGGTCCAACATTAAAGCCGTAAAGTACCGAAAGTAACAGTCATAATTTTATTTCTTGAGTGAATTTACAAGTAAATAAACATTCTGGTGAAAATATGGAAACTGATTTGAATGGGTGCAGTTTCTGTCACCTTCCAGTCATATTAGTTTCAAACCATTCAGCAGCCTAACTGTATATTTCACACTCAACTTGAAAATGAGATTCTGAATTCAGGATTCAATGTATTAAAATCTAAAATCAATTTAGAAGCGCGCACAAAGCTGACGTCATAATCAATTACGTCATGAATTACTGTAAACGATTTACTCCATCATATGTACTTAATAGTCCGTCGCATTGTACGAATTGCATGTCTTTACTATTTAATAAACATTGTGTTGAATATTTTGAAAGTAATCTGACTGCCCAGTCAAATTAGTTTCAAAATATTAGACAGGTTACCTGAATAGTTTTCTGGAAATTGAGATTTAGGGAGTGCATGCATCGCTCGATCCCAACATAGGCTAGGCATTGTTGGAGTTAGCTAGAGATGGGCTCATCCATTGAGGCTGTTGGATCTTAGGCAGCTTTTTATTACTTAAACGATAACGCTGAATGCTGGTCAATAATCAACCATTTAATGGCTAAATTTAGTCAAGAAAATCAAGTATCTGCTTAATGAATGTCCATTTCCAGGCTAAGAGAAGACTATTCTTTGAAAATGTGCCACTAGAATGGGATCGGTTAGCGAGCCAGTCATTCTAGTGGTAGATTTTCAAAAATAGTCTCCTCTTGGCTTACAAATCGGCATTTCTCAAGACCACTGCAGAGTCCGATTTTTGGCCGGCTTCGTCATGAAAGGGGGTCCTTTCGGTATGCCAATGTACACTTATCATACTGAAATTACCATTCACCTCCACCATGTGTTGAAGAGGGTACCATGCTCACTCACCTATATCCAAGCATTCTACAATACACCTTGGAATTGAACCGCGAGACTCTGAGAGCGCACAATGGTCCGGTCCTAGTGTTGTAGGTAACCATTAGTTGACCACTTTTTGCCGAAGCCGGTATCAGCGAATCCCGCAAATTATTACCACCTGAAAAGAATGCACACAAATATGGCTCTCATATCACCAGCAGTTAGAAATGATAAGATAATAGACGAGAGAGTCAAACCATTAAATATATCATTGCACACCTCCAACTCGTATGCATTCTATGGATCACATTAAAGAAACTAAAATGTCCTACGAATACATCTGGCACTTTCAAACTGTGCCTTCCATCAGAACCAGCATTCCTGGTCACGATCTAACGGGTCCACTGGTCAAGATGACTTAGAGAAAGGATGTCTTGTACGCAACATGACTTACAGATTGTGTTTAATGTAAGCATGCGTCGCTAGCACGATCTGCACAGATATAATAGACAGCGCTGCGAAAGGACCCCTTAAACTGGATGTACAACAGAATTCGTCTTAGACCGTATTCACACTTGGCGTCAGTATGACGTCACTCCGGATTAACTCTCTGGCGTGACCACGACCTTAGACGAAGCTATGATTATGAACAACTCCAACGAACCCTACTTCGTTTCATACAAAAAGAGGATCCCAAACAGTGGCGTAGTCTTTGAAAATGGCAAACGGCAAGCAGATAGGTGGGTTTATTTTGATGAGGATGATGTAAATACATAAGTAGCACTATAGCGGCATCAGTAGTAGATTCAATAGTCAAATCCTCCTGAAAATTACTGTTGCATTTTTCAGACTTGCCAGGGATACGTATGTAAGTATGACAAATGCCTGTTAAAGGTGTACATTCACAGCAAAATATATGAAATTAAAATTGTAAATGGTGTATAATTTTAGAGGATTACATTACGTATTGCAATGTAGTGAAAAAATGGAATAAATCTTAGCATATGATAATTTCATTCAGAACCAATTAATATAATTTGTTTAGTTGTGAAGTTGAATTAGGGACGTGTCTCTAATTCAATTCCAGAATTTCAAAAAGAATTTTGATTAACTTCGTAAGGAAAGTTTTTATTTTCAAGCATTCTGCTGTACGTCTGCACCTTTAACATTTCCCATTTATTTTCTGACGGCATCCATGACAGCTATACACTCCTAAGACGCATCTAACTGAATTATTAACACTTGTTGTCGGAAATTACTCAATTCTTGTTCCCAATAAAGATACGTTTTGTTTGCTTGTAAAATCCAGACTTACCCATGCAATCAATAGCCACATCAGTTGCATGTGTCAGAGAAGTGACATCTATAGACCGGCGGTCACATAATGACAGGTCGTCTTCATTTTCTTGACAGTTGAGATACATTGGCAATATGGGAAAGCTAGGCCGGTTAGTGTAGAAGTTGGCATTGACTGCTAATCGGATGGCTGTAGACATGCCGCAAGAAAATAGAAGGCCGAACATTAATTTGTATGATGGATTTAATTCTTATTGTACAACGTTATTAATAATAATTCTATCAAGCAAATGACATAATAATCAAATAGCTCACATGTTAGCTGGTGTCACAATCAAAAGGACATAGCCCGTCACGAAAGTCGAAATATATTTTTAAAGTGTATGAATTGTATGTCTTTGGTGAATTAACAATTTAATACACTTTATGTTGAATGTATGTTGAATGTATTGTACCTATACATATGTGCAGACGATGCGCCATTAAACCTAGGTGTAGGCGATCCTATGCCACTTAAAACATTGATCGAAACAACTCGGGTTGACAAGACATTTACGGTCTTGAGAAATGGGCATGCATCACAGGTAATGAACACTTTAAGTATGCTAGTGACAGCATCGAATCCCAAAGAACCATCACGCCCATGAGCTCTACCTTCATCCAAAACTTCACCATCGATGCTGTTGAGCAAGGCACTGTTATTGCTCTGCCCACACACAAGAAACGCCATGGGCCACCAGCCAACCCGCAGCCTATATTGCTCCTCAGCAACATCCGGAATATCTTGTCCAATGTCAAATTGTGCCGCATCGAGAAAGATTGACGGTTCCACCGGGGCCAACTAGATCGGCTTTGAGGGAGGAGTCCGCTGCGCAGGCATTGCATGACAGTAGTCATGTCCAAGTAATGGGACTTTCACATGTCACTGGTCTTCGACACCATCAAACAAGTCTGCAACCATTTGTTCTCCACAGGGAGATTCTCTCCGTGATGTTTACATCGGGCCGATTACCGTGCCGCGGTCCTTTCATATGTGCGGGAGCACTCCAGCAGACCAAATCTACCAGTATCTGCACTGGTGCTCCCAACAGGGAAGTAGTACGAAGACGAGGCAGATGCTATAGATGAAGGAAAGAAGTCTCTCGAAAAGGTTTTTGATGTAGCTACAGAACAGCTCAAGTATGTGAATCTCTTCATGAACGAAGCCAAGAACGAGTTTACCTATATACACCGATCGTCGAATTAATGAAGCCAGTGGCAAAGCCATCAAACTACGTCAATGGAGGAAGAGCAACATCCTTGGTTCACTAATGTGTAACTCCTCTGACATTACTGCACGTTGCGCCATGGGAAAGATTTCCTTCCGGTCATTTTGGAAACTAAGCATCCGTTTGTTGTGTTTGCCATCTGAGTCTTAGCACTCTGCTGTTTGTCAATGGTGATCGTCTGGAATGACATAGTCGTCTTTGGTCAGCAAGGGCTTTGCTCTTGAATAACCTTGGCATCATGAGTTTGCGAATGGTTTGTAATCAACTGACTGGTGACAGTATGGTTGCTGTTGACTTGCCTGGAAATCCCTCTGCGCAACATACCAGTAATGTGTATGCCAATAATATGCAATTGCATGCCATCAGACAACCTTCGCCTTGGCATGGTGTTCGCATACACAAACAACCGTTCAGATTGCCTAAATCCAGGCATTTGTAAAATACAACTACACTTTCGCACACATAGCCCAGTGCGTCTGCCTGTGCCTTGCGCGGACATCACATGACACGTATGCTGGTACGTGGGTAAATTTGGCACGCTCCATAACCACACGTGACACAGAGACGACAAGGATGGCAGCATGCTCAAGTCATAATGTGTGTACGCTGTTTGATCTGGGTGATGAGGAACTTTTGCGCAGGTGTGTGTTTGGCTGGGGGGGGGGGAGGGTGTGGCTTGGTGCTGCTGCGATAGACAACTGAACAACTCAATGTACGATCAGTTCGTGGACACGTACTCAACAACTGAGCAATAATTGTTTTATGACAGGACAAAATAAATTTTCGTCACTACTCGGTAAAGTGTTACATATATTACCAGGGATATTACCTGCTAATCTCATCTCAAATGTGCTATTGTACTGATATATTATGATTTATAGATTCCATATCATTCATATCCTGTCACATTCTCTTATCTGTATCACAATTATCTGCTTTGTAATATCGTGTAAATGGTGTACAGTTATCGACACCGTTGTGTCTCCTCAAGCGATAGTGTGAGAGTGCATGCAACTGGCAATGCGTTACCTTCTTTATTGTGTAATCCTCATAACGTTGAATGTTCTGAAACTAATTTGACTGGAAGATATAGGCAGCAACAACTTCTAGTCAAATTAGTTTCAAAATATTCAACAGCTTACCTGTATGATTGATTTTATACCACATTACCAAACTCTAGCTGACACATCTATGCCTGAGCGTATATACCGAGGCAGACGCGCTAGGGTGCTTGGTTGGAAAGTAAATCATGACGGCCATCATAGGCTGTAGAAATGTATCAACGTTTAGCTACTAAAGCCTGAATATCTTTCGTTGTCGGCATGATAAAAAGCTAAAATGTCATGAATGGATTATGAGTGGCAAATTCTATCACCTGAATGGTGAGTATGAGATAAAGTGAGATTTCCTTTAAGTAGTAAAGACATATAATTCATACAGATGACGGACTATTAGGAATTCCTGACGGAATTAGACAAGCCATTCACGACGTATTTTAAGTGTGACGTCAACCAACCTGTTACCTATTGGATTATCACGTCATATACTTGACTGACAGATTCGATTCCTATATTCCTTTTATAATGCATGTGCAGTACTTGATTTACCGCATTCAGTTGATCACTTTCTTGTGATGAGAGCTGAGTAGAATGTTTTGCATTATGCACATACAAGTATCAGTCCATTCCACTTTATATACCTACTTAACTCCGATCATTCTGCAAGCAACACGTGAATTCTTCTCTGTCCAGAATGCATCGAAATATACCGTAGCAAAGGATCCTTGAAGGCCCAAAACTAACACACCAGCTGTGCTTGCTGTTCCCATTGTGCTGATACCAGATCGGAGTTCCACGGTTAGGGGTAAACGCGTTCCCACTTCTGGTGGGGGTACGTGACTAGTTGGTGTCACGCCTGTAGGCGAGGACCCTCCACTTGTGTATTCACCTGCCAAGTAAAGTAAAATAAAATACAATAATCATTGTTTGCCATCAAATATTGTTAACAGAACAAATATAGATAGTTAGCGAATGCAGTGAATTATGATTAAGCAATCACCTTAGAAATCAATGACCAAACACCAGCTCTCATCACATATCGCAATCACCATATGACGTCTTTATTGGGTCAAAATGTGTTTTTTTACCACGGTGTGCTTTTGACAACCTCTGTGCCAACAGCGCCTCAAAGCGCTCGATATACCACTTATATAGCTCCATTAATTAACCATTTAATGGCTTAAAGATTAGTAAAAAAGAAGAAAGTGTTGCTCATTGAATGCAATTCATTTGCAGGCCAAGAGAAGAAATTTTTTAAAGTTTTTCAATGGAATTTACAAAAAAAGTCTTTCAGTTCTGTAAATGAAGGCTGTTTGAGCGTTATATGGTCAAGAAAATTCAAATTTGTGCATAATCAGTATCCATTTGCAGGCCAAGAGGAGACTATTTTGGAAAATTTATCACTGGAATGACTGGCTTGGTAACGGAGCCAGTCATTCCAGTTGTACATTTTCAAAAAATGGTCTTCTCTTGGCCTGCAAATGGACATTGCTGAACACCACCTAAACGACTGCTTTGGCCGGGTTTACCATTAAATGGTTAAGTTGATACAAGATGGGTTAGTGGATGGATCCGATTTGTCACTCAAATATTTGATGTCATAATAACCCTAGACCACTTGTTATCTGACGTCACAATAAAGGCGACCCATGTCCATCACGAAGTCAAAAAGTCAGTCAAGAAAATAGGCCTATATGAAATTATATTATAAATTGTATGCGTTTGGTGAATTTATAATTTAAAAACTTTCTGTTGAATATTTTGGAGCTAATTTGATAGGCAGCCACACGATGCACTTCAAGTTTTCAAACTATACTGAAAAGTAAAGAGAACATGTTAGGTTGACATGAAAGAGTTAGGGTTAGGTTGAGGCTTAGGGTTAGGGTTAGGGTTAGTTTACCCCCTTGACCTTTATATTCTAGGAATCCAGATTTCTGATAACTGATAAAATTTCAAATCAATTGACCATTCCATTTTTTGCTATGCCCCACCAATCCCTATCTAAGCTCCATCTACTATTTGTCGTGTTGGGATTAATCGATCCCCGAATGCCCTAACTATCTATTTCCTGAAAACTATACAGGTAAGCTGTTGAATATTTTGTAACTAATTTGACTTGGTGCTGTTGCTGCCTAGGGCAGCAACAGCGCCCAGTCAAGTTAATTACAAAATATTCAACAGAATATTTATTAAATAGTAAAGACATACAATTCGTACAACAACGCATAGTTCATCTTTAAAAATGCATTCATTGGCTAAACCACCAACAACTTTCAGTCAAATTTCTTTCAAAATATTCATTATGTCCAGAGTTATTGCCCATTGAATTATTGTCTGCTGTCTTAGAGTAGCCAGGCAGCTAAAGTAATGGTGAACTACTAACTAATCACGTTTCTTATCAGTAATGACGTAACATTGATGATTATAACTTTATTATTGATACTGATGAAAAGTTTAAATGAAACACGCGAACACTTGAATCGATCATGAATTAAAAAAAAAATCTGAAATCATAAGATGCTGCGCTTGTCACCATATTTCGTTGCTCATTGACCAGAACTGTCGGTAGTGAAGTGTTGTAACGATAAATAAAACAAGACATCAGTATCACATTGATGGGGTATTGACGGAAATTTGTTGCATTTTTCATTTCCATTGCAAATCTAGTTTTATATCAAGGTCACAATAACGTTGACCTCAAAAGTCTGAATGTCTTTATGCCGGTTGTTACTGATTGAAGTAACTGTATGTCTATGCTTAGTTACAACAACTTGGCCAGTTCTGAGATAAAGACATGATGAGCTAAGGAGAACAAACTTACTGTTAGAAGATGTATTTTATTCAAATATTACAATGACCTTGCCATTTGACGTCAATATCATTGTGATCCATCCACTTGGCATATGGAAACATGTGTCCAAGTGTAATCCCAAGAGGAATTAACCAATCCCGGAATATAAGACGAAATGTTAAGCAAAACCAAAAACTTAACCATAAAAATAGTTTTATACCAAGGGCACAGTGACCTTGGCCTTTGACATCATGACCTCAATATTACTGTCCTCCATCCACTAGAAATGGGAAGCTCGTGTTCAAGTTTGGCCCCAAGAGGGTGAATCCATGTCGAGCTATTCGCCGATAAGTTTAGTTAAACCAAAAACCTAACGGAGACTGGACGCTGACAAACAGACAGACATGCAAATAGACAGACCCAGTAACCACGTATCCACGTGAAAATTTGAAATAGAATCTTATAAGATAAACGTAATCTCACACACAAGTTGCCGTGTCATATCAAATGTAGCACACTCGTTTAGTAAGATCACATTTGGAACTCTCTAGTGTTCGTTTGAAATGCAATTTTACTAAATTCTGTGATAAATTTCATACGAAATGGAAACACGTTTTGTCATCCTCTATGCATGATGGCCATTTAATGGCTAAATTTAGTGAAGAAAATTTAAATATTTAACTATTGAATGCCTATTTGCAGACATTAAGAGAAGACTATTTAAAAAAATTAACCGCTGAAATGACTGGCTCGGTAAGCTGTTGAATAATTTGAAACTAGTTTGACTGTGTGCTGTGCCCAGCCAAATTAGTTTTAAAATATTCAACAAAATGTTTATTAAATAGTAAAGACATACAGACGGGCTTTTAAAAGTTCCTGACGGGCTTAGCTACGTCATTGGCAGACTTACCTACGTCATTCATAACGTAGTTGATTGTGACGTCAGCCTACATGTGACGTAATTAATCAGGACGTCACATACTTGATCGACAGGTTGGATTCATCAATTAGGCATATTCTTTACCAGTACAATCAATCGCTATATCGTTAGAATGCTGGCAGTTAGCGGGAGGCGTGGGGCTGTGTAAGCACCACATAACGCTGGCTTCAGATCCTAAGCAACGAACTCGAGTCATAACAATACTTCTCGTGCTGACTGGAAAGGTCCGAGCAGGGAGAATTCTCGGATCTGCGTTTCTAGAGACAAATTACAGATTAAACACTGTATGAAATTTTATGACAATATTGGGATACATGTATAGCTATGCCCCGCCAATTTTAGCTAAGCTCCGCCCACAATTTGGGCGCGTTGGGATCGATTTTTACAGGCCTAGTGTGAACCCTGATTGCTCAGAATCACATTTTCAGGGTAGCTAAACAAGTTGTTGAATATTCTGAAACTAATTTGACTGGATGCTGTCTCTGTCTAGCTGAATATTGATTAAATAGTAAGGGCGTAGAAGGGCCTACAATTCGTACACTTGATGAACTGTTCAATGTTCAAGATGGAGTTAGATGCATCAGTCATTACGCTTTTGGAGTGTAATATCAAACACATGCCATGTATTTGATTAAGACTGAAAGCGATGCTAATCTCACATCAAATGTTGCATTGCACTGTCAGATTATGATTTATAGATTCCATATCATTCATATCCTGTCACACACTTTATTGTGTTAAAATTAGGAAGATCGGACCATCAGTTTCCTAGATATCCATGCATCCAGGATTTGATTTGATCCGGATCCGGGGTCTTTCATCCGGATCACGACCAACGTCCAGAAATCCTTGTGTACGACAAGTTCCTTCATCCATGTGTTAAAGTTTGAGCCAAATTGGATCAGTTGTTTTATTTAGATACAAGTTTGGATGGACGTTCGGACGGACGGACGCTCGCACGTACGTACGCACGCACGCACGCACGCACGCACGCACGCACGCACGCACGCACGCACGCACACACACACACACTTCCGTTCATACGCGCGCACAGACGCACCCGATCACAATACCCTCTTCCCGTTAATGGGTAATATATTTACAATCTTACAAAGACGGTCCGCAATCTCTTATTGCAAATGTTTTTACTAAGCTATGCCACATTGAACAGTATGTGCGTGCCTTCGTGTATGTTTGATAGGAGGGGGGAGGGATGGAGGAATACGGGAGGGGCATGCGCCAGTGAGTGAGCGAATGGCGGGGCAAGCGGGTGAGTGGGTGGGGTTGGGCTGGGTGGGTGGGGTATGAGCGATCGAGCGAGCGAACATGCGAGGGCTGAATTTTAAAATCACTAACCTGATTCCGGCGCTTTGACAGATGACACGAGCAGCTCTCTCTGTGAATTCATTGTCACAAATAGTTCCCCATACACCGCCGTAGTACACCTCAACTAGTCCATTTGAGCTGGAAGTTCCACCAACCAGCCTAATGTTTACGGCTATATGTGGACAGATTTGTTAATCAAAAAGCAGTATTATGACCCTGGAACCTATTATCCTTCTTTATGTTTTAGTTTAGCTCACCTTGTCCGAAGGCCGAAGTGGGCTTATGCCATAACAGATGTCCGTCGTCCGTCCAGTGTCCGTCTGTCAACCATACAGCCGTCGACTAGCATCTCCTCCTAAACGGTTTAATCAATTTCAACCAGATTTGTCTGAAAGGATCCGATGGTTCAGTCTCCAGATCTTCTAATAGAAATTTTGATTTGTTAAAATTTGATTGGTCAATTTTTTGCGGCTATCTTGGAATTTCCAACAAATATCCAGAGATTCTAAGCTTATCTCCTCCTAAACCACTTGGTGGATTTTATCCAGATTTGGCTGGAATTATCCTATGGCGGTAGCCTCTAAAACGTATATTCAGAATTTTGATTGGTCGATTTTTGCTGATCATCTTGGATTTTGTTCAAAATTTTCCGAACCATTTAAAACGCTACTCTTCATTAGCCATGCCTGCTTTCAGGGAAACGTGGGTGGAACCATCCTATATCGGTATGCTTCGACATATAGAACAATTTTTGGTGATCATCATGAGTCCGTCTGTCTGCCAGTCTGTCGGTTGGTATGTCTGCCAAAGACGTGCCATTTTGGCAAAGCCGCCTATGTCAGAATTATAATGGACTCGTTTGATGACTCGCTTGTTTATGTTAATACAATAGGTTACCGACTGATTACCAAGTGAGTGTATCTTGTAAAAATGTTATACACCATAGCAGCGCCCGGCACCCCATGGGCAGTCGCATGGTATGTCTGACTAGACTAAAGAAGAGAGATACTTAGTTTGCTAATCTGCTTTGGAGATGTGCTACTTGGCATCAGTACATCTAAGGCCTCTCTGATTGTAGGCATAGATCTTCACAGCACGGATCAATACGTTCTTGAAATAATTGGCTGTCTGATGTGCTGACTCGCAGAACAGTAGAACAGGAAACGTTCCATAGTTTCAGTATGGCCCTCACACACTAAGTACTTGGCATCCGGTTCTGTACCAAGTAGTTTCTAATTGACTATAACCTCAATGTTCCAGTGACCATCCATATTTTAACTACTGCTCTGTATGTCTCTCTTGGACTGCTCGTAACAGTTGCAATGAGTGGGTGTGATGCCTTAAATGTAATAGTCTCTGTGAAAATGGACATTTCCAGTTTATTCATCCATCATATGACGTCGTAGTCAACTACGTGACGTGAAGGATGACGTCATAACCATAACTCGATTTAGTTCGTCTTAACCGCTTAATAGTCTGACACGTTGCACGAATTGTATATGTTTCTGCTATTTAATAAACAGGCTTTTGAATAATTTGAAACCAGTTTGACTGGGCGCTGTTTCTGCCATAGAAAATTAGTATCAATATAGTCAATAGCCTAGCTGTATACACACTTTTACTGCCCTGGTATTGGTATCTCCTAGAGTTAACGTGTAGTATGTCCAGAGATCCAGCTGTATTTTTAAGTCAACCTGGGATTTGGTTAGTATCGTCAGGCCATCAATTGTATAGCAGCAGTTATAGCAATGAATTCGTCACGCACTCGTATTTCTAGAGATAGACAGATAATATTGGAAAGTTCTATTTCTACACGTGTGTACGTGCTGGCGTAACACAGTACTGCTTCGGGTGGGGCTGGCAAGCACCGAAACAATGCGTATGCATGACACCATTACAATATATGTGTTGTCATTGGCAGATATAGGTAAACCTATGCCAGTGAGAGCCCATTCTCGCGACACCATCGGAACGTACTAATTCACCATTCCAGAGTACCCACCCATCATATGACGTCATAATGGACTGCGTGGTGTGTAGAATGACATCATAATGAATGATGTCATGAATGACGTCGATAAGTACGTCACGAACGCATATTTGAAGACGGCCTATGCGTTGTTGTACAAACTGTTTGCTTTTACTATTTAATAAATATTCTGTTGAATATTTTGAAACTAATTTGACCGGGCGACAGCACCAAGTCAAATTAGTTACAAAAATTGAACAGCTTCCCTGTATAGTTTTCAGGAAATTGATAGCTAGGGCATTCGGGGATCGATCAATCCCAACACGGCGAGGTGTGGGTGGAGTTTAGCCAGGGATGGGCCGAGCATAGCTAAAAATGGAACGGTCCATTACTTTGTAATTCATCGTACGTTACGAGGGTCAGTCCGGAGTTACGACGTCACGGAGGATTAAAATTACCACCAACCCTCCCTGCCTTCAGGAGAATGGGGAGAGCCATGTATGTAGACGAGCATATCCCTGATAGCATGTATATAATGATTGCTTTATTCCAGTCTTACACTAAATTAATAGATATCCATTTCCAGCTATGCCCCGCCTATTTCTAGCTACGATCCGCCCATGTTTTTACACGTACCGGAATCTATTTGGAGGCCTACTTTCCCAGAATTAAAATTTAAAGCTACCTATACAGGTGCGATGTTGAATAGTTTGAAACTAATTTGTCTGGGGCCGAATTGCAGCAACAACTCCCAGTCAAATTAGCTTCCAAACAGTCAAACATACTGCGTAATTACATTGTAAATTTATGAAATACATACATCGTAAATTTTAGTGACGGACTTTCCGATTATCGCGATGGAAATACGTTGTTTTGATTATGACCTCAGCTACTAGCATGTGGCATAATTGATTATGACATCGGATACTTGAGCAGCAGATCAGATCCCTCATTTTTTAAAAGAAAGCGTGTTTGCATATTAACCCTCTAAAGCCTCAGAATAGCAAATTTTTGCGGCTTCCCAAAATTTGATTTTCCAATGGAGCGATCCGACCTGTCACACAAGTATATGACGGCATGATTAATTACGTCACATATAGGCTGATGGCACAATCAATGATTAATGAACGACACATTTAGGTCCGTTATGAACCTTGAAAAGTCCGTCAAGTGTACGAATTATATGGCTTTACCATTTAATAAACAGTATGTTGAATATTTTGAAACTGCTTTGATTGGACGTTGTTGCTGCCAAATGCAGCAACGGTATATGGCAACAACAGTGCCCATTCAAATTAGTTGTAATATATTTCACAGCTAACCTGAGAAATTGGGATCCTGGGAATTCAGGATTCAAAGCACATCGATTCGAACCCGCACAAGACGTAAGGGGAGCTTAGCTAGAACTAGGTGGGCATAGCTACAGATAGGTGGGGTATAACTAAAAATGGACCCCTTGATTACGTTCCTTGCAAATAGGTGGCCAGTGTTAAACGTCTTGCACGTAGAAAGAAAATAAGATTCATAAACGTAGATTCCTTGTCTAAACATTGATTCCTTGACTTAGAATATAAATACTGATATAATACTTACAAGACGGAGCCGCGACCTGTTAAATAAATACAACAAATTAGATAATTTAGATAGGACTGGGATGGTCGACATCTTGACAACTGCAAAGCCGCCCCACCCTCAAACCATCCCAGCCCACCCCACCCACCCACCCAACCACCTCTACCCCACCCCATCCCATCAACCCATCGACTGGCCATCGGCAGCAACAGCCCCAGTCGAATTAACTTCTAAGTATTCAAAAGTATACCTGTATAGTTGTTACCTTGAGATTTTTTTTAATTTAGATTCTGGGAATTCAGTTTTCAGATTGATTCCAACCGGTTTAACACGTGAGCTGATTTTAGCTAGATATGACAGGGGCTTAGCTAAATGATGGCCCCATCGAGTAGTATCACAATATTAGTCCAGTCAATCTAAGAAAAAGTGTAAGTTCCCCCCAGCAAAATTGCAACAGAATTTCTGTCAATAGATTTATGGCGAAGAAGCAATGACATATTACCAAAAAAATCTATCCAATTCTGTGGGAAATATATAATTTTATTTGTTATAATCCGCACTCTTTTGCGCTGTGCTTATTATTGATTTGACGAGAGCGTACATTTCCCTTACGGCCGTCACTTCAGAATTTAAATCGCTTATTTTCCCTTTATTCTTCCTTATATCCTATTTTTGAAATGGCACGGTTATTGAGTGTTATGTTAGGTGTAAATCTATGCTTTATGAACATTCATTAGTACAGCAGTTACTAAAATATCTGCCGTGCAATCCGGTTTCTAATTTTCTTCTTACGCGTTATGTGTAGTGTAGACCCCGGTAATCTGCTCTAGGAGAATCGCAAGCGGATACGTTAAAGTGATAAACTGAGCTAAGATTACGATCATCTCCTCGTGTTGTATTCCTCTTCTTCTGATATTCCGTCGTTAGTCTGAGTATCGTGATCAAGTTATTAAATTATGTTACAATATAGGATGACATACACTTAGCTTGATGTGGTAGGTCCACACACTTTTGTATATTATTCATTAATACATACAACCCTAATTTTTGCCTGAATGCAATGTATTTACATATAGGCCTCTGCCAAGACATACATTTGTTTTCAAATAGATGTAGACAACTTGCAGTGAACATGTGTGTGCCGCAATTAAATCTATTTTTCAATTATGACATCTTAAGCAATAAATTGTATATCCAGCTTACCCGGTCTTTAGCTGGTGTGAAAGCTACAAAACAAACACCATCACAAGCACTGTCTCAGTGCTTCACTCTACATATTACAATGTTCATGGGTTTTAATCGATTTTTTTGGTCATATGCCATTGCTTCGTCGGCATAAATCTACTGACAGAAATTCTATTGAAATTTTGTCAAGGTCATTTTTAGATTGCCTGGACTATATAGTCAATAGAATATATTTTAATCTCGTCCCGTAAGGGGAAGAGAGTATTTTAATCTACCTTATCACTTTTAGTTAACGCCAGCCCATCTCAATATTAGCGCCACCCGCGCCACGTCCGTGTTGGGATCAATCGATCTCTGAACTAGCTGACTATCAATTTCCAGATAAGTATACATGGCAGAAACAGCGCCAAATCAATTTAGTTTCAACATATTCGACAGAATATTTATTAAATAATAAAGACATACAATTCGTACAACGTGTCGGACTATTACGCGTTAAAGACGACTATATAGAATCATTCATGATGTCATGATTATTACGTCAGCATACACGCCCCATAGGATATATAGTGAGGAATAAGGGGAGAATAAGCGATTTAAATTCTGATGTGACGACCGAAATGTAATTAGTAATAAGCGCGGGGCAAAAGAGTGCGGGTTATAACAAATAAAATTATATATTTCCCACCGTCAGAATTGGGTAGATTTTTTTTGGGTAATATGTCATTGCTTCTTCGCCATAAATCTACTAACAGAAATTATGTTGCAATTTTGCCGAGGTGCGCCTACAATCTTTCTTAGGCCGTGTTCTCGCTAGAGACTTAACCGGCGATTAACTCTCAAGTAAGAACACGGCCTTTGATTGCCTGGCCTATATTCTAGAAAAATTCTTATTGTTACTCAATAGTAAGTTGAAAGATGCAACTTCGCCTCATACTTAGGAGTATGGGGGCGAATCGATTTACTTGGTTACAAAGGCAAATTGGTTACAAATCTCGGATTGCCCTTATTTTAAATGTTTTACTAAGCTATGACACATTGAACAGTATGTGCGTGCCTTCGTGTGTGCGTGCGTGCGTGCGTGCGTGCGTGCGTGCGTGCGTGCGTGCGTGAGTGCGTGCGTGCGTGCGTGCGTGCATGCGTGCGTGTGTGATGGGGAGGGGCAGTGCCGTATTAACGCAGGGGCTGACGGGGCTGAAGCCCAGGGGCCCCGAGCACTCAGGGGGCCCCGAGCTCTGGAGGAGAAAAAAGAAAAAATTGAATGAAAGTTTTATCAATTTACAATTTTCCAATTAGTTTTAGATAGTTCTAGAATTACCGACTTTACTGTATATACCAACTGGCAATTCATTAATTCAACAATTTTTATGCACTTTTTTCGACTTCTCAATCTTGTAAAATGCTGATTATGCTTGTTCTATAGGTTGGTTAATCAGCGCCGTAAGCACATTCATTCATGCATACATACATTCATTCATTCATTCATTCATTCATTCATGATTCATCCATCCATCCATCCATCCATTCATTCATTCATCCATCCATCCATCCATCCATCCATCCATCCATCCATTCATTCATTCATTCATTCATTTATTTATTCATTCATTCATTCAGTTATTATCCATCCATCCATCCGTCCATCCATCCATGATCCATCCATGTGTGTGTGTCATATTTTTCCTGGTAATTTTTAAAAGTTCTTTTTCTTTTATTGCAGAATTTTAGTTTAAATGCTGAATAATGGCGGAAATGTCAGAGAAAAAGAAGCGATACGAAAGTGGTGCAACAAAACGTAAGAACCTAGAATGCAAAAAGCAGTCACATGAACAACAAGTCAGACAAATGCCTAAACTATGGGACATGGGATTTTCGCGTTCAACACCGACCACATCTGCAGGATCGTCATCATCAAAGGCAAGAGAGACAGATTCTTTGGATAAACCTGTGGATGATCCGGCCGAGCCTAGTCTTGCGTCCTCAGAAATTGAATCCACCCATGACCAATACGAAATCGAAACTTCAATACGTACAGCTGCTGTTGGTGATCCTAGCAAATCAAATGATGCTGGAGAATGGGGTAATGTAACAGACACAATGCGTGAATACTGGATTCAGACTGGCCCAGAGAAATGTCAGAATCACGATTGTGACTTTAGTAAATCTGAAAGGCGGTACTCTACTCAGGCTCGAAATTTCAGCAAAGGTTTTCTGTATCGAAAGCATGTTTGTGGAGAAGAGTTGAAACGGGAATGGCTTCTATATTCACCATCAAAAGGTTCAGTATTCTGTTTTGCTTGTAAGTTGTTCGCGAAGACAAATGATACGTTTTCCCATGGTGGATTCAATGACTGGAAACATGGGCACATTCGAATAAAGGAGCACGAAAATAGCTTAAGTCATCGAGAATCTATGTTAACCTGGACACTGAGGCGGAAACACAGTGGACAAATAGAGACATCTTTAGACATACAATTTCAGAAGGAAAAAGAGTATTGGCAGAATGTCTTAAAACGCGTTGTGTCAACTGTGAAGTTTCTAGCAACAAGAGGGTTAGCATTTCGTGGAGGAAGTGAGAAACTGAATTCGCCTGACAATGGCAATTTCCTTGGCATTTTAGAACTAATTTCTGAATTTGACCCATTCCTGAGCAATCACTTGGCCCGGTATGGAAACCAAGGCAAAGGACGAGCGTCATACTTATCATCAACAATCTGCCAAGAAGTAATAGAAATACTGGGTGATAAATTACTATCTGCTATTATCAGTGGAGTAAAAGAATCGAAGTACTTTTCACTTAGCGTCGACTCAACACCGGACTTGTGTCATATTGATCAACTGACTGTAATTCTACGTTACGTTCAGAAATCCACTCATCAAGTTGCTGAGCGATTTCTACAATTTCTCCCAATAGAGAATCACACAGGAGAATATTTGGCTAATGAAGTTTTGAGCTTTTTGAACAAGCATGATATTGATGTTGCGAATATGAGAAGTCAGTCATATGACAATGCATCCAATATGTCCGGCTGCTACAACGGGATGCAGGCAAAAGTACGTGAAGTGAACCCTTTTGCACTTTATGTTCCATGTGCTGCTCATTCCCTCAATTTAGTTGGAGTATGTGCAGTTGATAGTTGTCCTGAAGCTGTAGCCTTTTTTGGATTGGTTCAGCAATTATATGTGTACTTCAGTGCGTCCACACATCGCTGGTCTGTTTTGAAGGATTCACTTGGAGTTGGACCCAACTTACCAGTCTTAAAGAGACTCTCGGACACAAGGTGGTCTGCACATGCTGATTCAGTTAAGGCGCTATCAGTCGGATATACCAAAATTCAGGATGCGTTAAACACACTCTCTCTTGATCAACAGCAGAAAGCTGATTCACGGTTGGAAGCTCAAGGCCTTTTGAAAAAGATGTCACATCTGGAAACGGTGGTCCTGGCACATGTTTGGAACGTAGTACTAGAAAGAATAAACATGACCAGTCAGTCACTTCAGAAAGAATCAATAGAGTTAGGGACAGCTGTGAAATTGCTGAAATCTTTAAGAGAATTTATTAATGGGTTACGCGACAGGTTTGATGAATTTGAAAAGTTGGGACAGGAGAAATCAGTTTGTAAACAGTATAGAGACACGACAAAACGTGTGGTAAAGAGAAAGAGGCAGTTTGATGAAGGGAAAGCCCCTGATACAGTGTTTTCTGGCAGTGACAAATTTCGTGTTGGGACGTTTCTGCCAATTATTGACAGTCTGTGTACTGCACTGGATAAGCGAATTGGTGCATATGAGCATGTAAATGACCTGTTTGGATTCCTGACGGATTTTAGAACCAGGACAGAAGGTGACAGAGAGGAGTCTTGTAAAAAACTACAAACAGAATATCAGAATGATCTGGAACCAGCATTCGTTGATGAATTTGCGCATTTCTGTTATTTTCTGGAACAAAGCCATGTGAACGATGGAGAGAGAGAAAGCGTTCAAACTGTGTATAATATTCTAATGGAACATGATTTAACCTCAACCTTCCCCAATGTAGAAGTTGCACTGCGAATGTACTTAACACTCATGATTACTAATTGTTCAGGTGAACGATCATTCTCAAAACTGAAACTTATTGAAAATGAAAAACGGTCATGTATGGTTCAAGAAAGATTGAATCATTTGTCATTAATGGCAATTGAGCATGAACTGCTGCAGACCATTGATGTTTCAGATGTACTGAAAACATTTTCTTTAAGGAAGGAAAGAAAAGTAAACGTTTAATTGGTACCAAAAAGAGGTTTAATTCTTAATGGTTGTTATTTGTTCTTAATGTAAATGGCTACTAGCCATTTCCATTAAGAACAAATAACAACCATTAAGATATTAGCTACTTAGCGTAACTTTTAACAAGTAGCTAAGATGACTAATTTCTATCTGTTTAATGAAAATTTGGTATGTGAATGGTCTGCTGTTAAATGCTTAAAATGTTCATGTTGCTGAATTAAGTTGAATATAATCTTCTAGTTTACTTTTCATGTCAACAAGGTAATGAGCCAAATATACTGATTACCAGCCCATTACAACACGCACGCACGCACGCACGCACGCACGCACGCACGCACGCACGCACGCACGCACGCACGCACGCACGCACGCACGCACGCACGCACGCACGCACACACACACACACACACATTCATTCATTCATGAACATACCCACACACGAAGTGAAGCATGTGTGCATGCACACACTATGGGGGCCCCATTCACTTAATAGCCCCGGGGCCCCAGGTACCCTTAATCCGGCTCTGGGGAGGGGATGGAGGACGGAGAGGGGGTACGTGTGCCAGTGAGTGAGTGGGAGAGTGGGCAGGTGGGTGGGCGGGCGGGCGGTCCAGCTATCGAGGGAGAGATTAAGCGAGTGCTAAATTTTAGAATTTTAAAATCACTAACCTGATACGGGCGCTTCGACAGATGACACGAGCAGTTCTCTCTGTGAATTCATTGTCACAAATAGTTCTCCATACACCTCTGTAGTACACCTCAACTAGTCCATTTGAGCTAGAAGTTCCGCCGACCAGTCTTATGTTTCCGGCTATTTGCACACAGATTTGTTAATTGAAAAAGCAATATTACGACCACGGAACCCGTTATCCATGTTTATATTTCATTTTAGCTCACCTGGTCCGAAGGACGTCCATTGTTCGTCTGTCATCCGTACAGCCATAAACTCACATCTCCTCCTTGACGGTGTGATCGATTTCAACCAGACTTGTCTGGAAAGATCCGATGGTTCCGGTGTCCATAACTTCTATTAGAAATTTTGATTGGTAAACGTTTGGGTCAACTCTTTAGATTTTATGAAAAAATTTGATTGACCAATTTTTGGTGGTCATCTTGGACTTTCGAAAAAATATCAAGAAATCATAAGCTTAACTCCTCCTAAACCTCTTGGTGGATTTTAACCAAATTTGACTGGAATGATCGTATGGTGGCAGCCACTAAATCGTATGTTCACAATTTTGTTTGGTCGATTTTTACTGACCACCTTGAATTTTCTTAAATTTTCCGAAGCCATTTAAAATGCTACTTTTCCTTAGTCAATGCCAGATTTCAAGGAAACTTGGGCGGAACCATACTATATCGGTATGCTTTAACATATCAAACAATTCTTGGTGGTCATCTGAGATTTTTACGAAAATTATCCATCATGTCTATATAAATGCAAATGATTCAGTCTAATGGTCCATATGAGCGTCACGGGCCTTTGGGCCTCTTATTTATATAGGCATATGTCGGTATGTCCGTCTGTCTGCCAGTGTGTCGGGCAGTATGTCTGTCAAAGCTTTGCCATTTTGGCAAAGCCACCTATGTCAGAATTATAATTGACTCGCAATTATTTATGTTAAAATAAATAATACTTTACCGGATGATTACCAAGTGAGTGTCTCTGACAAATTAGACTCAAGAAGAAACTTACTTAGTTTGGTAACCTGCTTTGGATCATTACTGTAGATCAGTACATCTAAGACCTCTGGCTGTAGGCATAGATTGCCACAGTAGGCCGTATGGATCAATAAGTTCCTGATGTCCTGGCACGCAGAACAGCCTAACTGGAATTGGGTCATAGCTTCATCATTGTTCTGACACAATACGCAGGTTCTGTATCAAGTACCTTCCATTTGACTGTCACGTCAACGTTCCAGTGACCATCCAAACTTTAACTGCTGCTCTGTATGTATCGTGCACTTAGGGGATGTGATGCCTTGAAAGTAATCTTGTCAGTGAAAATTGCCATTGATGGGTATAAATTGATCTGCTTCCTGATACAATCAAGCCAGTAGTTGCCAACTGCATAATGGACCAATATCTTCCATGTATACCTTGCTGTCTTTCGTCTATCGTAAATAGGACGTACGGATGGCAGTGAATCGTTCGCAAGAAGTCGCCTCGTCGTACAGATCCAGCTGCAACTATCAAATTCATAGGCCCACATAAGGTGAGGACCTTTGAGTCAATAATGGCTTCACTTGGACGGATGTCTACTAGTAAATAACATGCTATGGATGCTACTGTTGAAGGCAGAGATAGCAAGCAGTTCAGCCAACCTTTAAACTCCTTTTTCAAGAAGTCCATTTCTTTCCTTTGCGGCACTACAATCTTGTATCCATATGTTAGGAGTGGAAAGAGGTATGCTATAAACATGCTTCTCAGGACTAATGCTGCTAATCCACCCTTCCCATGCATTCCAACACTATACATGGATCGTCGCCACGTCTTCAAATTTTTCTGGCATAATTGTAGCAACCGAACATCCAAGACTAGCATCTTCTATCATCCGTCAATGTGTTATTGAGTTGACAGCATTGATTTATCGACTAGTACCCTCCCAGTGGGTTGTAGAACCACGCAACTGCACTACTCTTACCATTATATATACTTTTACTGCTTTGGTATTGCCATCTCCTCGAGTTAGCATAGTATGTACATATATATATATATATATATATATATATATATATATATATATATATATATATATAGATATATATAACTCCACCTTGGCTTTTGTTAGTATAGTCTTGTCATCAGCGGTGCATGGGCTTGTTATGTTAATTGTACCTATAGCGATGCCTCGATTTCATTCAGACAGATGATCAAGAAATCGATCGATGACCTCCTGTAGTGTTTTGACTATATACCTGCTTGCCTTACACCTTACAGGACATCAAATAGTTGAGAGTTTACCATCCCATTTGGCATTGGTCACTGCATTTTGACTGAGATTTTATGTAAGCATTCATAAAGACAGCAACGTAGTCCACATATGTAGATTTGTCTATATAAACTGTCTTGATATACAACATCAACTGTGGCTTTAGCGTCTAGGTATGCCTCTTACGCTACGCGACCAGAGTAGTGCTATAGCCTCGTGACTCAGTACGACACCTTGCAGAGGAGAAGTGCCACGTGTAAAGCCGCCCCTGATAACTCAGTTGACTGGGCCGATGCTGGGCCGATGCTGGACCGACACGGAAAGTATCGGCACGGTAACGGCCCAGCATCGGCCCAGTAAGCTGTGTTATCTGTGTCGTTGCATAACATTCTGTTTAAGCTTCATGATACTGTTCAAGTCAGCCTTGAAGCGTATCTGGAACTGCCTATGAAGCTGCCTATGGAACTGCCTATGAAGCTGCCTATCTATTTGAGTTGTATAGCATCAACGATCGAGACGATTGCGCCATGCAAACGTATTTCTAGGCATAGAGCGATTAGTTTGCGTATTTCTACCTGTGCATGCGTGCGTGTATGCGCAGTTTCAGATACAGTACACATGTGAGATTATTATGGCGTAAGACAGTACTGGTGGTCAGGGCCGTATTTAGATATGTGAGGGCCATGGGGGCAAAGAATGAGGGGGGGGGAATTTTCTACATTTAGGTGCTCTGAGACGGCCAGAGAGTCTACTTTTAGGGTGAATTATGGCGCTTTCTTTCGTTGTAAAATTATTTTATTTTGCAAATTTTCGTAATTAACATTGTTGCCGAACACCACACAAGAATTGGGGCCCCCACAAATATTAGAATAGAATTATAATGCATGATTAAGAGTTCTAAACTAATAAAGTTTGCTTTAAATGTCCCTATAACTTCCAAAAAAGTGCATACATTTTTTTTCCATTTTTAAATTGTGGGGGCCCCATGCTTGTGGGGGCCCCGGGGCTCTTTCTCCGCTTGCCCCCTTAAATACGGCCCTGCTTTTGGTGGTGGGTCGGAAAATCACTGAGCCAATGCACATGCATGAGTACGAGTAAAATATATATGTTGTCACTGGCAGATATAGGTAAACTTATGCTAGAGACTGAGAGAGAATTGCAGCGAAAGCTTTCAGTCAAATTAGCTTCCAAATATTCAACATAATGTGTATTAGATTATAAATTCATCAAATGCACACAATTCGTACACTTTTGCTAATGATTATGACGTCAGATACTTTAACGGCAGATCGGATCCAGCCATTTTCTACAAAGAAAGCGTGTTTGCATATTAAATATTATGGATGGAATAGGAGATTAAACTCATGTCCTTATTGAGTCTCGCAATGGCAAATTTTGGCGGCTTCTCTGAATTTGATATTCCAATAAAGCGATTGCATCTGTCACTTGAGTATATGACGTCATAGTGAATTACAATACATGTAGGCTGATGGCACAATCATAATACTTAATGAATGACGCACCTAGGTACGAGGCACATGTATGGCTTTATTATTTAATAAACATGAGGTTGAATATTTTGAAACTATGTTGACTGGCCGAGCAACCGTGTATGGCAGCAGCAGTACCCATTCAAATTAGTTGTAAAGAATTTCACAGTTAACATGTATAGTTACCTTGAGATTGGGATTCTGGGAATTTAGGATTTAAAGTTTATCGATTACAACACGCACATAAAGTAGGCGGAGCTTAACTTAAAATGGGCGGGGCATAGCTAGAAATGGAGACATCTATTATATTCCTTGCAAATTGGTGACCAAGGAAATTATGATAAGCTTCTTGGAAGTCACAAGTAAAGAATCGCTCCTAAAGATATATTCCTTGCATAAACATATATTCTTTGCATAAACATTGATTCCTTGGCTAAACATTGATTCCTTGACGTAGAATATAAATCGTAATATCATACCTACAAGACGGAGCCGTGACCTGTTAAATAAATACAAAGGATTGGATAAGACAGGAATGGTCGGCATCGTGACACAAAGTCGCAACCTAACCAATCCATTCCCCAACCCCACGCCTCCGCACAGCCTCACACAAAAAAACAAAAGATGCTTTTATCGCGCTTTGAATATCGAATTTCCTGAATCTCAATTCCAATGTAATTAGCCATGTAAGCCGCTGAATATGTGGAACCTTATTTGGAAGGATCGTGTTGCTGCCCAACGCAGCAGCCATTCCAAGTTATATGAAACCGATCTGTCACTCAAGCATCGGATGCCATATTTTAATTACGTCACATGATAGCTGACACGGCAATCAAAATGATGTAGATCCGTCACGAAAATATAAAAGTCCGTCACTGTACAAATTGTATGGCATTGAAGAATTTACAATTTAATAAAGATTCTGTTGAATATTTTGAAACTAATTTAACTGGGAGCTGTTGCTGCCATAACAGAATTATTCTGCTGAATATTTTAAAAAGCATAGCCAACTGTTAACTACTTCCAGATAAATTAGTTTCAAATTATTCAACAGCTTTCATGGATAGTTGAGTTTAGATTTTCGGAACATGCGTAAAGATACATTAGAGTTTACAATAAGAATGACTTATGCGTGAGGTCGGCCCTGGGTGTGCGGGTTACCTGAGATACGTAATACACCAACACAAGACAAACCAATACCAACTTCATAATGTACTATCCGTATCCACTATCCTGTACGAAATGTCCCGGTGTACTGCCTCCGCGACAAACAGATTGACTCAGTTTATTCAAACAGGCAATCATATATCAGATGATATAAACTATATCAGATAATATAAACTACAGCTCAGAAATAACTTAACATGTTTCCAAAACAATATAAACCGTAGGCCTATGAACCTTTCCAGTTTATCCATCCAGCATCTGCGATCGTGTGACGTCATGAGCTGCGTGACGTGTAGGATGACGCCATAATAAACGACATTATGAGAGACGTAGATAAGTCGTCAAGAACGCAAAATTGGTGACAGCCTAAGCGTTGTTGTATGAATTGTATGTCTTTACTATTTAAGAAACATGTTGTTGAATATTTTGAGACTAATTTGACTGGGCGCTGTTGCTGCCATAGGCAGCAACAGCACCTAGTCAATTTACTTTCAAAATTGAAAATCAGGGAGTTCACGGATCGATCGATCCCAACATTGGCGAAGTGTGGGCGGAGCTTAGCTAGAGATGGGCCGGACACAGCTAAAACCGGAAACGTCCACTGTTGAATATCTTTCTGCGGGTTTTTTTGTTTCGGAAACATTTTAGCTTTTGAGCCATACTGTAGCATAGAGAATCGTGACAAAAATACCGGGTTAAATTTGGTGAACAAACACGAGTCAATATCTTTCCTTAAACATCATTAGACTGATAACAAGAACACGATTTCTAATAGATCTGACATAGATCTATCAATCCCCTGCTCGATTCAATAGTTTTATCGGAATTGTAACAAGGTTTTTAAGGCCATAGAGACGGATAAATATAATACTAAATCAGCCAACATATGATTTTTTTCACTTTTAAAGGTGCATATTCACACCAAAATTCCTGAAAATAAATTCGTTAAAATAGTAACGTTTTGGAGGCTTAAGTTGTGTGCCTAGATGTAATGAACCGAGATAAATCTTAGCATATGATGATTTCATTCCGTACAAATTACTATAATTTTCTTTGTTGTAAATTTGAAATAGGTATTGTGCCTCTAATTCAATTTCACAACTTAAAAATTATATTAATTTATATGTAATGAATCATCATATGTTAAGATTTATTTCGTTTCATTACATATAGGTATATAATTTAAGCCTCTAAAGGTGTACAATTTTAACCATTTTTTTCAAGCCTTCTCTTGTGAATATGCACCCTCAATGAAATTTTTGTTAATGCGTGGCATCAATGCTGTGTAATCCATCATAGTATTCGGGTAATGCGCGTGGATGCCACCCTCGATTTTGAAATTGACGATCATGTCAAAAAAGGCCATAATGAGTTTGAGTATTGTGCGATTTTTCATGGTTTATTCCACATCTACAAGATATATGCATATAAACGATAAATTAACTATCTATAATGGAGGAATCCAGTTTTAGCTATGCCCCGCCCATCTCTAGCTAAGCTCCACCCACACTTCCTCGTGATGGGATCGATCAAACCCTGATCTGCCTGACTATTAATTTCCGGAAAACCATACAGGTATGCGGTTGCATATTTTGAAACCAATTTTAATTAGTACGATGATGACATGTAGGCCTATGCAAACATAACATAAACATAATTTTAATATATTTTTAAAACTTTATTTTTGTAGTGAAATACAGATATTTGAGGATATTTATAGATATATATATACATTTCTGGAAATATTATAGACTTTCATATTGTAATTGCATCAGTAAAAATATTTTGCTATCTTTATAATGAATATGAGATACGGTAAACGTTATCAAGTTTATCATTGCCATTGAGTGATATAATTAGTATAGATAGTAATATAAACATATTAATTTTTATTTATTAATATTCCACAATCATGCACATCATATACGGAGAGTATCATTGAACAGGTTTATCAGTGGTGAAGTATTTACAATACATTATCATTGGTTCAGGGCAAATTTTACTGCAGGCCTACGAAGGCATTACTACTATAACACTCATAATTTTCCTCTGTCCTTTAAGACATCATACGAAGAGGCATCGTCTGTCGCTTCCATTTCTACGGGGCATACGTCCCCACCAGCGGGTGAAGTTACGCGTGAAGAAAACGTCTGTTTTAAAGAGTCACGTGACATCTCAGCTGTAACATTATCTATAGATAAAGAGATAGATAAACGTGCTTAACATCAGCTTAAATTCGTAAGTAACTCTTTCGTGATGCAGCCAGCCAAAACCCGGCCTCTGCAGTCGTCTTGAGGAATGTTCATTTTCTGGCCGTGTGAAGACGATTTTTGAAAATTTACCACTGGAATGACTGGCTCGTTAACCGAGCCAGTCATTCCAGTGGTAAATTTAAAAAGAAAATAGTCTTCTCCTGCCCTGAAAGCGGACATTTAATAAGCACATAGTTATATTTTCTTGACAAATTTCGCCATAAAAAGTTTCAACAATAAATAGCATTTACCAAATTCTAATCCCATTATTTACAGTGAGGAATTTCTGACTGAATGCCTGGTCATTCGAAAGAGGAACATTGATTGCTTGATATGACCTAACCGTTTATGGAAGGACGTAGTGTTGTATTAATTTTATCACAAATAACCACCCTTAACAAAGTATTCAGTATTAACCCTCATATGCCTGATAATGCACGTTACTGGGCTGGTATCAGACTGTATTGTCCCAGTATTGGCTCGCTGCCGGCCTTGTAACCTGCATTATTAGGGAAGATACACATTCGGCTTTTATTACTCGTGACAGATACATTGTGAGACGCCTCTGCCCATCATTAAACGTTTCACTCAGCTATTATTCAAGAGACTCTGGTTAATGCAAGTGTTTTAAAGGTGCATAGTCACGCCAGAATGGCTGGATATATATATATATATATATATATATATATATATATATATATATATATATATATATATATATATATATATATATATATATATATATATATATATATATATATATATATATATATATATATATATATATTCTACTTTTAGAGGCTTAAATGGTATACCTAAATGTAATGAAACGAAAAAAAATCTTTATAATTTTTGGTTGTAAATTTTAATTAGGCGCTCGTGTCTCTGATTCATTTTCACAACTTAGAAAATTATATTAATTTATAAGGAATGATTCAGCATATGCTAAGATTTATTTCTTTTCATTACATCGATAGACCAAAAAATTTAAGCCTCTAAAAGTAGATAATTTTAACAATTTATTTTCAAACATTCTGCTGCGAATATGCACCTTTAGCTGTTCACAAGCTTATGGCCCCTGTTTTTATTAGGGTTACGAAAACATGGATCGCAAGTGAAAAATAGATTACAGTTAATTAGGCCTAAAGCATAGATGTTCTTAAGCATAAATTCTTTAAGCAAACCTTGCGTTATCCCATAAATGATACATACCTCTCGCCTGCTGGCGCGTCTGATGGACGACGTAGTTACTTGCGCCAGCGTCATCTCCTGGCCTTGACCTAATGACGACATGCTCGCGGACGTGGCGGTCAACCAACTCCTGCATGTCCTGGTAGTTGTAGATGGCTTTATGGAGGCTTTTGATTGTAAAATTCTTTACATGTCGTCCAGGATGGCACCCGGCGCATAATGTTGATAAATTCTTCCTGGCTCATTCTACCAGCATCAACTTCCTTGTGAATATTTTCGATTGTAACCGCTAGGTGATTGATAGTAGGAAAAACTGAAACAAATCGACAACAGATAATAATGGTAATATTGATCACTATGCTGCGATTGATACTATAATCCCGACAAATGGCAAAGTCCTGTCACAGAATATGTTAGCTCAAAACCATCGTCCTATTGCACGGTCCTCGCCCTCCTGCTCCGATCCCGTATGGAGTGTATCACATACAACGGATCTATCTGAGCGGGCGTATATATATATATATATATATATATATATATATATATATATATATATATATATATATATATATATATATATATATATATATATATA
>CM067372.1:159711124-159714076 GCA_034401795.1 Chaetoderma sp. LZ-2023a | reverse complement strand
GCATGACACGTGTGTTGACCGGCCGATTGATCGATCGATCGATCACCAAACAACAAACCACCCAACTGATCCAACTGGATGACCGACTGGTCATGGATCACCACCCAATATGTCTGTCAGTCGGTTGGTCTGTCAGTTAATTGATAAGTAAATAAATAAATAAATAAATAAATAAATAAATAAATACATTAATTAATTAATTAATTAATTAATAATACATTAATTAATTAATTAATTAATTAATTAATTAAGTAATCAATTAATTAATTAATTAATTAATTAATTAATTAATGTTTGGTGGTCGGTCAGTCGGTCGGTCATTAATTAATTAATTAATTAATTACTTAAATAATTAATTAATTAATTACTTAATTGCTTAATTAATTAATTACTTAATTAATTAATTAATTAATTAATTAATTAATTAATTAATTAATTAATTAATTAATTAATTAATTAATTAATTAATTAATTAATTAATTAATTAATTAATTAATTAATTAATTAATTAATTAATTAATTAAATAATCAATTAATTAATTACTTAATTAATTAATTAATTAATTAATTAATTAAATAATCAATCAATCAATCAATCAATCAATCAATCAATCAATCAATCAATCAATCAATCAATCAATCAAGCAGGCAAGCAAGCAAGCAAGCAAGTAAGCAAGCAAGCAAGCAATCGAACAAGCAATCAATCGATCAACTAAGCGAAATAGTCGAAATTTCACTATTAATCGAATAAGCAAATAGTCCATTAATCCGATAACATCTCACAAACTAATACAGTATCAGAAACAGTATCTGATATTCGGACACTAACTTAAAAGGATGAGATAATTACACTTAGTCCATATTGTTGAAATCAAACTCAATTCTAGAGTATTTAGTTTCTTCCAGAATTGTCTTGTTGCTACTTTATGGATTGGAATCTATTATAACGTTTACTCACCAATCCTATGAAAAAATCGACACATTCTTGTCAGTTTTTCAGCCAGAAGCTGGATGGCCAGAGATGCTCTTGCAAGACAGTACAGAACTGTAATAGTAAAACAACATATTATACCAAAGAATTAAATATTGTCTAATATGTATATTCCTATAATAGGCATGAAGAATGAATGGCAATGTTTCCATGATGATAAAAGATACTGTCTATCAGCCGTTCTATTGCTAAAGTACTATACTATGGATGGATAAACTGGAAAGTTTCACTGGAAGTATCATTTTATCAGCCATGAAATCGTCCATGCAATGACCAATAAATACATTCACTTTCCAAACAGAAAATGCCCATCCCACTGAAATTATGTAATTTTACTTGTCCAAAGAGTATAACTTTGCTGTTGTATTCCTACGATTATATAATTATACTGATTTATTTATTATGATTGATTGTCTGATCAACATACTATTTTGCAAGATGGTGTTTTAGATCTGTTACTTATTGCACCAATCATTCATTTTTGGTGAAACACTATGTAGGAATGTTTGATTTCTTCCACCTCTCTGATGTTGTTAATTATGGATACCCTAAATTATTATCTAGTTCACTTACCAATCTGATGAAATACGTGACAAATTCTTATCATCAAATTGGTAAGAAAATGAAGGACGATTGCAGCTTTTGCAAGGCAGCACACGACTATAGCAAGAAGAAAATAACACCATATAAATATTAGTCGTAAATAAATAAGTTCAAAGTTCTCATACTGATGGATGACGAAATACCCTGAGATTAGGAAGAAAACAATAAAATATAATACTAACAATAATCATAAATAACTAAGTTCAAGGGTCTCATACTAATGGTCAAATAATCCGAGATTCAATTAACAGGAATTAGATTAATCAAACAAGCAAGCAAATCAATTGTCGGTACAATCAGTTAGCTATAATGTCTGACAAGGCTGTGGTCATTACTAATTTACAATCTGTGTTATCTGCGTTAGCCTGGCAATCAATCAATCAATCAATCTATCAATCAATATATCTATCAATCAGCCAGCCAGCCAGCCAGCCAGCCAGCCAGTTACCCAATCAGCCAGATAATCAATCAATCAATCACGCGAGCAAGCAAGCAAACAAGCAGGAAACCAAGCAAGCAACAGACTAACAAAACAGCAGACTAAATGACTGACTGGCTGACGGATCACTTAATTGAGCAACCGAGCCAGCGACTGATGATTCACATGACTGACAGACCAATCAATCAACCACCCACCAATCAATAAATCAATCAGTCACTCAAGTAATCAATCAGTTAAGTTGAATGATCTTAATTTGTTCGATAATTGTCGTGTTGCTACTTTATGGAACCTATTATAATGTTTACTTACCAATCTGCTGAACAAATTGCCACATATTTGTCAATCCTTCTGTCAGCTGACGGAAGACTAGAGAACTTCTTGCAAAACAGCACACAACTATTATAATAAAACAGCAAATTATGTACAGGTTTAGATTTGGAGTAATATGTTAATTCCTTTAATATTTCTGACTAATTAAAGGCATCGCTACCTTGCCAATCGATGATCAAACAACCCGTCAATCATTTACGCTGTTAATTCTATCCTATTCAAATGAGTCATGAAGTTATTTGATCAATTACTCAGTTATGTATCACAATCAGTCTATTGGTCAATGACATGTATTCAATTGACAGACAGAATGTTGACATAATCAATCAATTCACATACTAATGTGTTTAGTGTGCGTCTTTCCACCAGTCAGGCATTTTGGTGAAACATTATGTGGGAATATTTGATCTCTCCCAACTTCCTGTTGCTGCTAATTATGGATTCTTTAAAGTATTATATAATACACTTACCAATCTGACGGAGTACGTGACAGATTCTGATAAAAACCTGGAGGACGATTGAAGCTATTGCAAAGCAGCATACAACTAAACCAAGAAGAAGCAATATATACAATTAGCCATAAATA
>CM067372.1:159643624-159706124 GCA_034401795.1 Chaetoderma sp. LZ-2023a | reverse complement strand
CCATTACATTTGAAAAGTACCCACAAAAATAAATATTCATCTACTATAGCTATATTCACCAATTTGAAATTTTGGTTGGTTAATCTTCTTACGTTATCCGAATATTACTATTTTAGCTTTTGAATAATTGAGCTGCAATTTCCAATTTTTCGCAATAGTCCTGCAATACATCTAACGCATTTTATAGCGACCTGGGTGTTTCTGGCATTATCATAGTGTCATCAGCGTAGAGAAACACAATAAGATATAAATAAAGGTGTATCAACTAGGTCGTTAATTGTTGTCAGCCCTGATGTGTGGTGTTAAATAAATAAAAATAAAATAAATAAACTTTATTTAAAGAGGGTACATCGTCAGTGGCCTGATCTACCCGAGGCCCTCTCGGAACAGTTATATTTACACTATGTACACTATTTAATTTAATTAAACTATGTACAGGATAAACAGCTAATTACAATTTGTACAACAAAAGCAACAGTGGAGAATAAATTATTAAAATCAGTTCGTGAAGGTATGTGATATTTACATTATGCTTCTTAAAGCGGCATATAAAAGCACATGTCGCTACTCTGAAATATGTCTATTTGCAGACCATGAGTATGCCATTTCAGAGATTTTATCAATGGAATGACTGGCTCGGCAATCGAGCCAGTCATTGCAGTGGTAAGATCTGAGAAATTACACACTTTTGCTCTGCAAGATAACATTTTCTATAAGGAAATCAGTCAAATAATATATAGATCGATTCTTTGGGCAAAAATTACCATTATGCTTCCTAATCTTGAAATATGTCTATTTTTATTATCAGCGGATCTAGATTACAGATATTTAAACATCAATTCTTTGTGGAGCTATTTACCTTCTATGTTCTAAACCTACCTAGAAAGGCATCTATTTAATTTAATTAAACTATGTACAGGATAAACAGCTAATTACAATTTGTACAACAAAAGCAACAGTGGAGAATAAATTATTAAAATCAGTTCGTGAAGGTATGTGATATTTACATTATGCTTCTTAAAGCGGCATATAAAGCACATGTCGCTACTCTGAAATATGTCTATTTGCAGACCATGAGTATGCCATTTCAGAGATTTTACCGACGGAATGACTGGCTCGGCAATCGAGCCAATCATTGCAGCGGTAAGATCTCATAAATTACACACTAATGCTCTGCAAGATAACATTTTCTATGAGGAAATCAGTCAAATTGTTAAGATCGATTCTTTGGGCAAATATTACCATTATGCTTCCTAATCTTGAAATATGTCCATTGGCAGACCACGCGAGTGCGACTTTTGCAATCTTACCACTGAAATGACTGACACTCTCTAGTCTAGCCATTAATTTCAGCGGTAAAATCTTAAAAAATCGCACTCTATTGATCGGCAAATTTACATTAGGGTTTTCATCTTTGGTTCTTATTCTTTCAGATTATTTAGTGTCTAATGAATTAAAGACGCATGGGCAACTCTTACTCTTGAAAATGCGTCTTGGAGAGTAAAAAAAAAAATCAGTAGTCATACGTTTCCAATAAACATAGTAGGCCTACGTACGTGCCTACTCAAACAGAGGCCTATATACATGCATGAACGCGCGCACGCGCGCAGAGAACTTACATACGAGGATATTTACACATACACCCCTGTTCTTACAAAGGCACTTTTCTTGATCAATTCGCTTTTAAATGAGCATAGATGTTATTTTTGAAGGACGCAAGGGATGGTGACTGTGTAATGCTTGTTGGTAGTGTATTCCACATTTGGGATGCCATATATATGTAGCTGTTCTTGCCATAATCTGTTCGGATTTTAGGAGGTCTTAAGTGACCATAAGTTTTAGATCGTAAGTTTCGTTTGTGGGCTTCATCTATGGGTGTAAACATATCCGTAATATAGCTAGGTGTAAGATTGTTAAGGGCTTTGTATGTCATGATGTTTGTTTTCATGGTCATTCTTTCACCTATGGTTGTCCATTTTAACGTGTCATATAACGGTTTAGACGGAGTTCTGTGTGGGACGTCCAAGATAATCCTTGCTGCGCGTTTCTGTAATTTTTCTAGTTTACCTATCAATGCCGTATTGCCTACATAATACACTAAGCAGCAATAATCTACATGAGACAGTATATATGATTTGTAGAATAAATTACGCTCATCGATATTCATGTATTGTTTGTTTTTCTTCAACATATAAATAAGGGAAGCTATTTTGCTGCATATTTTGCTTACATGTGGTTGCCATGATAGATTATCATTAATATGTAAACCTAAAAGTTTTGCATCGTTTACTATGCCTAGCTCACCGTCACCTATTGGAATTCTAATTTCTGATGTATTAATTTGGTTTAGTTTACGAGTTGTGCTTATCATTAACAATTTAGTTTTATCTGCATTTAAAATTATTTTGTTATTTTGACACCAGTTTTGTACTGATGTCATATCACCAGTCAGATGTTCGACTACCTTTGGCACATTGTCAAAGCTACAATGCATGGTTGAATCGTCACAGTACATATCAATGTTACTGTTTATATCCATATAAAGGTCATTAACATAAATAATAAATAACAGAGGTCCTAATACTGAACCCTGGGGGACACCTACTGTTATCGGTGACATACTCGAAATCTTGTCAGAAATTGACACATACTGTTGTCTGTCTTCTAAATATGATGAGAACCATTTTAGCGAAAGAGGGTCAAATTTGTATATGCCTAATTTATGCAGGAGTATATCATGGTTAACAAGGTCAAAGGCCTTCCTAAAATCTATCATGATAGCTCCTACAAAATCGCCCTTATCGACTGAGAATCGCCATTTCTCTATCAATTTTAGCAGCGCTGTTTCGCAAGAATGCTTTGGCCTGAATCCTGATTGAGATTCGTATAGTAAATTATATGTACTTAGAAATTTATATAAATAATTATGTATATGCCGTTCTATAATTTTTGATAGAATTGGCAGTATCGAAATGGGTCTATAATTACTGATCTCGGCTTTATTATCTGATTTGTGTAATGGCTTTACCTTGGCGTATTTCCACATTGTAGGAAATACGCCAGTATCAATACTTTTATTTATGATGGCAGTTACTGACGGCGCGATGATCGGTGCAGATAATTTTAGAAAATGGGCGTTAAGTTCATCATACCCTGCCGACTTGTTTGTTTTTAATTTCGATATTTCATCATAGACATAGGCTACTGTTACGTTAGGTATACTAAAATTAACCCCTTTTGGTACTTTACTGTTAATGTGATTTACGAGCCTGCCTGTATTAGTTATTGCGTTGTCTTGGGTATTTATCGAATTCGCTAGGTCGGTTGCAACTGTAGTGAAATATGAATTGAACATCTCACAGTGTTGGGCAGTGTCCCTAATTTCCCGTCCATCGCTATTATGTAAAACTAGTGGCATTTTGCTAGATTTTGGGTTGATGCTTCTCATAATGTTCCATATATTTGAGGGATTCTGTTTATGCTCGTTTAACTTTATACTAAAATATTGACACTTTGCGCTTTCTATTAAATACATTACATTATTTTTCAACTCCCTATATTTAACCATACCATTTACTTTTTTTAAATAATCGCGCTTTTTCATTGCTTTCAAAATATTATCATTAATCCATCCAGGTTGACAGTATTTCTTAACTCTACGTTCAATAATAGGGGCATGGTTGTTCAGAATAGCAAGAAAAGTTTCATGCCATAACGCGAGAGCTTCATTTGGATCGCATATCATATTAATCATTTCCCAATTATATTGAGATAAATCATTAAGGAATTTAATATTATCAAATTTCTTTCTGCACCTGTATTTTATCGTATGGTGAGTCTGAGATTTGTACGTGACGTTATTCCGCACAACAAACACTGGAAGATGGTCTGCTAGGGCTAGATCGCCTACGCCTGCTTCAGTAATTTTGCTCTTGTCAGTGACATAGATGTGGTCGATTAGGGTGGCAGTCTTCTCCGTGATTCTAGTCGACTTAGAAATTAGTTGTTCTAAATGAAATCCATCCATCACTGATTGCCATTTTGTAGGTATCGGTAGATGAAAGTTAATATTGAAGTCGCCTATTAGAATTATATCCGGGTTATGTAGATAGGCTGCCTTGAGTAAAGGTTCGAACTCGTCTATCCAGCAAGCTGGCGAATTTGGCGGCCTATAGACACAGCCTAACAGAAAAGGTTTCGTTTTATACGGCGTAACTTCAATCCATAATAACTCTAACTCTGCTGATTCTAACTCCTCCCGCCTGCAATACGTCTGATTCTCTTCTATGTAGATTATGATACCGCCCCCATCCCGATTTGCCCGATCTTTTCTCTCAAAATTATAGCCATTAATATCTATTTGATTACTGTTTATTACGTCACTTAGAACTGTTTCTGTTGTGGCGAAGATTTCTAATTCCTTAATGGATTTTTCCATGATTATTTTCAATTGATTCATTTTTGGGAGTATGTGTTGTACATTTATGTGTCCTATTCGCATGCCTTTCGTGTTTATTGCAAACGAAGGGGAATCATATTCCTGCGTTAATTTAATAAAATTGTAACTACACTTCCATTGACATAATGGCTTATCAACATAATCATGCGCATATAGATGGTTTTCGCCATCAATGTTGCAATACGATATAATATTAATGAAATTCAGAAATCGTACTTTGACCATATAGCTGAAGATATTAATATATTCCAAATACAGATTATTTTTATTTAATCCGCTATTATTATTATTATTATTATTATTATTATTATTATTATTATTATTAAGTATATTATTATTATTATTATTATTATTATTATTATTATTATTATTATTATTATTGTGTTCTTCTAGATAACTTTCCAAATCATTCAGAAAAATCAAAAAGAGAAAAGGGGATAAATTTTCACCTTGTCTAACGCCTATTCTGAACGGAAATGCGTCTGACTTAGTTGAGTTATGAAAAACAAATTACCTAATAGACTGATACATGTTAAAAATAATATTAAAGCATTTTTCTGTATCTCTTCATTTATTCCCAGAGACCCTTTCTCCAAACAGTAGCGAACGCTTGTTTAAAATCTATAAAACAGGAGTATAACTTTTTCTTTTCGACTGATAAGAGCTGCTGTATGAGATGCAGTGAAAATATATTGTCCAATGTGGATCTACCTTTTTCTAAATCCGTTTTGCGAATATGAAATGATTTCATATTTTCTGCATATGCATTCAAATGAGCATTAATAATTGTGGTGAAAAGTTCCCCCATACAGCTTAAAAGCGTTATTGGTCGTTCGTTTGCTGCGTCCGATTGGTCTCCTTTTTTCTTATATATAGGTATATCGATATAAGCGGCTAGACGCTTCCCACCCCAGACACAGATTACTTTCACTTTGTCTGATCAGTGACACAATATCGAAAGAAATGATTATTCACCGACTGACCAATGCTCGCTTGTTGCTTTCCAAACAATGTATGATTATTGTTTTTATAAGACCACAACTAGCTATCCATCCGAATTATTTTAATAATTTTTCTTAGGTGAAGGTAATCTTATAAGTAAGTTGTCATATAAAACACCGGCACTTTGAATAGACAATACTGTTTTGGGTTCAAAAGAAAACATTTAAATTTTCATCTGTAAAAATCAGGCCCTGGAGCCTAAAAACCAACTGGCTCAATACTTTTGACTTAGATGTTTGTGCAAATTAAACAAGGGTGTAGCCAGTGACTATGGTTGGTAGGGCAGTCTATGGGGGAGGGCTGAGAGAGAATTTCCCCCTCCCAAAGAAATGGATTTCGGTGTTTCCTCACGGAACATTTTGAAAATTAGATCCTTTGAGAAGCGATGTCATGCGTTCCCGCGGATTAACTGCATCATTATGTTTGATCCAAAATTTTACCCAGCAGTTTATTAAACAGATTTGAATTGGAAAGCAATGCGGACTAAATTTCCAATCAGGTTTCTGTTAAAATATTCAACAAAATATTTCTTATATCACTAGATGATACCTGAAATCTGTTGTACGACATAAAACTATTAAAATTAATATGTTGAATATTTTGAAAGAGATTTGACTGGAAGAGGTTGCTGACTCAGGCAGCAACGGCTTCCAGTCAAATCTCTTTCAAAATAGTCAACAGATTAATTTTTATATCGTAAAGAATTACTTGGCGTATTTGTGCTGATGGGTTGAATTGAAGCAAGTAAATAGGCCTACTAGTAGTATTTTCATGATTTTACGAATCATCTTTCGACACATCATTGGTATGGCAAGTGCCCTACCTGTCATACCGCTTACAATGCCCTTGGTTTTTTAGGAAATCAGTAAGTACCCTATGAATCTGGAGCAAAAGCACCAGAGACAAAACCCGCAGTCGTATATAGGTGGTGCCTGGAAAAGCCACAGACTAGCGGCCAAAAGCGGTGTTCAAAATGTTACACACCTAATCGCTGACTAAATAACTTTATAACCATTATCCTAAAAGTCAGGTCTTGCGATCATCTGCGTATGCAATAAGAGAAATTATTTGTTAATTTATTCATTGATTCCCTAATACACCCAGTCTCCCTATACACTTTAACAAAAGTTATCGAAAAACTCATTAAAACCTCTCACCGTTTTCCTTATACTATCCATTCAAACATACAACATGAGTTACCCAGTCACCCAGCTGCACGCACCAACACTCACCCAACTTACACCCCTATATATGTGAGCGGACGCACGTACATACGCGCACACGCACACCTGCATAATCACCTCACACCACGAACACATAGAGACGCGACGCCAAACACACTATCACAACCACCATAAATCTCCTACACACTCACCCACACATACACACATCAAACAAACCATTGAAAGTATCACAATCACAAATTTAACTTGACCCCTATAAATTCAGGTTACAATGACTTATAATATACCATAAATTCCAACTAAGCTACTCCCTGTGCCCCTGATTAAATCATTCTTACCTGAGCTCGAGGATGTCACGTTCTAAAATCTCCATCATCGATATCGCGATCATCACAAGAGCAATGATCGAGACGAATCGCCGCAGGAATCCCAACAGGGAAATCCGTACGGCCATTCTTATTTACGAGTACACGCGTACTAATAAAAAAAACTTCGAGAAAACTTAGCGCTTCCTAAAGATCACTTCTTCATTCTCTGATAATTTAATATCAACTGAACTTATATCCAGTCTCCTTAGTAACAATTATTACAGGAGATTTCCGGTGACGTCAGCTACCCTAGTATTGATGACGTTGCTGTTTTTCAGTTATGACGTCACAATGTTGGTTACTGAAGATAAAGTCTTGGTTACGCGAAGACGGTGACGTCATAAAGAGACATTAGCGACTTTGCTTACGTAATTCAGACTGCGCATATTTGTGACCAATGATGACTTGGTGACAATTATACATGGGGCGGCGGTGATTGACATCGTAGTTTGTGAGTGGCTTCTCTTCGAGTCGCATATGGCCATTCGAACCAGAAAAATTAAAATAGCTTCTAATAAATGCGTGGATTATAATCGTATCTGGTTTCTAATTTTAATTCGGTAATCATATAGAACCAAGATGTATTTTAGCATCGAATCAAAATATTGTACCTCCGGCCAACCAAGTTACACGTGCTGAGATTGGTAGAACAACAAGAGCTCTGAAAATGTTAGAATTTCAGCTAACAAAATTAGTTACATACATTCACATCCATGTGATGTTTTATACTGGGATGGCAGAATATCCAGGGCTGGATTGAGGGTTTCATAGGCCTACGGTATCCTCACACCAGAATGACGATTTGTGGGTGAGGTGCTGGATCTACGCATTGAAGTTTCTGAAATCTAGCTGTTCTCAGAGGCCAACCATCTACTGGGGTGGGTGGGGCGTGGGCTGGGGGGCGGTGTGGGTGGGTGTCCTGGGTGCAGGAAATGGCAGTGTGCCCACCTCACATAGACTGGGTGTGTGGGTGCCTTTCCCAGAGGAAATTGAAAATTAGATGCTCTGCGAAGCCATCTTCGGGAAAGGCACCCACACGCCCAGTCTATGTGGGATGGACACGATCTCATTTCCTGCATTCTGAATGATATGTAACGTCTTTATTTTGCACAAAATAATATCTAGCTGATCACTCCTCCTTACGCATTAGAACTATATAATCTTGTCTTCACAGCACAACACTACATCTAGAGGGATGTCCCCATATAAATTTGATTTTGTTGGTGGCCCTGGGTAGCTTCCCAGTCTGCCCTGTCCTAAATCCGGCTCTAGTGACATAACTACACGATGGCCGGCTGCAAAACCGTACGTGGACGGTGTGCGGTGAGTGCAGCGCTCCCCAAAATGATCGGTCCACCACTAATAAGTCAGTAAATGGCGTCGCGATATATCTATATTGCAGAACCAATAAACGCGTTCTGCATTGCATTTAATAATTTCAATAAATTGTGTAGGCTCCCCTAAATTAAATAGCAGCCATCCGCCCCTCCTCAAAGAATATTATTCGTAGGCGCTATGCACAGTGTCTCGTGTACCCAAGCCATTCTTCGGCAACCGCTGCAAGAATAGCGCAATCTATATTTCTAGCCATTCACCACCTATTTTAGTTAAGCACCGCCCATTCACTTTGCATGTGTTTTGCAATAGATTTTCAAAGGTTGAGATCTAAAGTCACATAATCTAAATCACAAGGAATCCCTGTTTAATGAATATCGTATCTGCATGGACACTACAAAGTAATAATATAAATAGATTGCAGTCCCTCGCCCTCCCATTTTTGTCACATTGTAAAAAAGTTTTCAGATTAGCCAGATTTTTTCGGGTGTTCCATATTTCCGGATTATACCCGATGTACGGTCACTCCCTTTCTTGCGTTAACCCGTTGAACGCGAAGGCCAAAAACGCCAAAATCATTGCCGATTTTATAAATATTCTGTTGAGTATTTTGAAACTAATTTAACTGGGAGCTGTTGCTTCCAAGCAGCAGATTTCTGTCAAATTAGTTCAAAATACTCACCAGCTTGCCTGTATGATTGCTTTAAAATTACGATTCTGGGAATTCGGGGTTCAAAGGGTTCAAATTTTAGCCACATCGGACCTGTACATTTTGAAAAATCTATAGATCCTGAATTTCACCCGATCTAGAATTTTTAGGATTTTCAGGATTTTTCGGATCACGCCCAAAGTTGTGGAATCCACGTGTACAGTCACCCCCTATTCGTGCGTTAAAATGTGAGTCAAATCGGACCAAACTACACATACAGGATTTGATCCTATCCGGATTCTGTTTTTGTATCGGGATCACGGCCAAAGTCTAGAAATCCTCTTGCACCAGCATAAGCCCCTTCATTGTGCTAAGATTTTGGCCGAATCGGATCAGTACCGGTAGGTTTTTAGATACAGAAACTGGAGATATACCCCCGGACACACAGACAATCCGTCACTCAAGTACATAACGTCATAATCAAGTACGTTACGTGTTAGCTCCCGTCACACTCAATATGAAGTATCCACGTCACATTGTGCATCCTTGATGAATTAACAATTTAATACATATTCTTTACATTACAATTTGTTCAAGAGCAATCGAGACGTCAAAAACCCTGGCCGCCATCGATCAATTAAAATTCAGCATAATTGGTGGCTATTTTGAATTTTTTTATTTATTGAAATTTTAAGCCGAGATTCGTTTCATATAGGTTTTTGGGTCCAAATTTGCCATTTTCAATACTGTCCGACGAGCGGTTTGGCGGCCATCTTGGATCGTTTTTCTGCCAAATTCCCACATAGTAAAGCAATTGGAAATTTTAAATTCCTTCTCCTCGGGAACCTCTGCGTGGATTTCAATTATATTTTGCAGACAGCATCATTATATAATAGATATCTGATTTTGTTCAAACAATGCTGGTCGGCCTATTAGACTGGCGGCCATTTTGGATCTTGTAGTATTTCGGGAAACGATTTTTAAAATCTTCTCCTCTTGGAAACCACTTGGCGGATTGATTCAAAAGTCATGAAATATCATCTAGGGCATGGGCTGAACCAAGTTTGTTCAAGGGAATTTGTTTGGCCGAAAACTTGGGTGGCCATCTTGAATGACAGAGTTTTCGTGAAAAAAACTTCTCCAGAACCGCTGAATGGATCGGGCCAAAATTTGTCTGATATAATTAGGGACTGAGGCGCATTAGAGTTTGTTCAAGAGAAATTGATACGTCCAAAAACCATTTTGAATTTTTTTTGTTTGTTTAAATTTGAGGCCGAAATTGGTTTTACATACGTTTTTGGGTCTTCTGATTCCAAATATGCCATTTTCAATAGTGTCGGACGAACGGTTTGGCGGCCATCTTGGATCGTTTTCCGGCCAAATTCCTCCATAGTAAAGCAATTGGAAAATTTAAATTCCTTCTCCTCGGAAACCACTGGGTGGATTTCAATTATGTTTTGCAGGAAGCATTGTTACGTAATAGGGATCTGATTTTGTTCAAACAACGCTGGTCGGCCTATTAGGCTGGCGGCCATTTAGGATTTTGTAGTATTTCGGGAAACATATTTAAAAATCTGCTCCTCTGAAACCACTTGGCAGATTGATTCAAAACTCATGAAATATCATCTACGGCATTGGCTGAACCAAGTTTGCTCAAGCGTATTTGATTGGGTGGCCATGTTGAATGACCTAATTTTTGTGAAAACTACTTCTTCTCCGGAACCGCTGAACAGATTGGGCTGAAATTTGTCTGGTATAATTAGAGACTGAGCGGCATTACAGTTTGTTCCAGAGACATTGATACATCAAAACCCCTGGCCGCCATCGACCAATCAAAATTCAGCATGATTGGCAGCCATTTATAATTTTTTACTTTGTTGAAATTTGAAGCCGAAATTGGTTTTACATAGGTTTTTGGGTCTTCTGATTCCAAATTTGCCATTTTCAATACTGTGGGACGAACGGTTTGACGGCCATCTTGGATAGTTTTCCTGCCAAAATTGCCAATGCTAAAGCAATTGGAGAATTGTATTGTCTTCTTCTCAAGAAGAACTGGGCCGGTTTCATTTATATTATTTTTACTGCCATTGTTGACACACGATTGTTTGTTTTTCAAAGCCCCATTCGATGATGGGTAGACTGGGCGGATAAAGAAGATTCCTACTGTAACCTTCTCACATAATTCAATAAAATTGACAGCATTAATCCAACTTGATCAAATCTAAGAGGCTATTTAGGCTCTAAGCCACCTATAACAGCTGGCTCAGATAAGGTTCTCGTTTTAGCGACCAGGATGCTAGACACTTGCCCCCACCCCCCCCCCCCCCCCCCGATAAATCGCTGCTTGCGGCTATATTTATTATTAATTAGGATTTCAAGAAGTGAAATCACAGATTGCAGTTTCTGCCCCTGCGTATCCAGTGTACCATAAAGGCGTTACGTGGTCGTTCGTAAAATCTGTCTACGCGAACCACCTTATAGGATGTTTGGTCACGAAAACCAATAGCGAATAGTAAGTCACTTATATCAACCCCGAAGTCTTATACTCTATATTTTAAAACAATCATACACGTTAGCTGTTGAATATTTTGAAACTAATTTGACGGGATCTGTTGCTGCCATAGACAGCAACATCTCCCAGTCAAATTAGTTTCAACATATTTATTGAAATTGATTTGGGTCTGTTGGTGTCATAGCCAGGAGCAGTTTACAGTCAAATTACTTGGCATGATTTCTTACATGAACAGTTATTTTTCGTATTTGACATTTCAGATTCTAAATTCATGGTTAATATAGAATGTGTCTATTAGGTAGCCGTAGATGCCACGTTTTACGACCGACGAACTAATGCCTTTATGGTGCACTGGCCACCTCACTGGCCCTGTGACGACCATCTCACTGGTGGTGCCTAAATCATGTGCAAGATATAATAATTTAACCATGTTAACAGGCTACTGATGGCCCAAATTTACATCTGGGAATGCACGAGAGTCCATCTGAGAGCATCCAGTTTTCAGAATTACTTGAGAGAAAAGATACTAAATCAAACATGATGACGCCTTGTGAAACACACACAGCGGCTTTTAGTAGTGCTTGCTTCCCCCGCATACAGGCGCGCACGCACGTACACACTCACGCACGCACACACATACACACATACACTCACGCACGCACGCACGCACGCACGCACGCACGCACGCACGCACGCACGCACGCACGCACGCACGCACGCACGCACGCACGCACGCACACGGACGCACGCATACACGCACGCGAACATGAATGACCAGTCGCCCCACGACCCCGCCCAGGCCGATGACAATGATCGATTTAATGTGACAAAAAACAAAATTGTGAATGTCGACAAATGACGTAGTAGGTCCAACATTAAAGCCGTAAAGCACCGAAAGTAACAGTCATAATTTTATTTCTTGAGTGAATTTACAAGTAAATAAACATTCTGGTGAAAATATTGAAACTGATTTGAATGGGTGCAGTTTCTGTCACCTTCCAGTCATATTAGTTTCAAACCATTCAGCAGCCTAACTGTATATTTCACACTCAACTTGAAAATGAGATTCTGAATTCAGGATTCAATGTATTAAAATCTAAAATCAATTTAGAAGCGCGCACAAAGCTGACGTCATAATCAATTACGTCATGAATTACTGTAAACGATTTACTCCATCATATGTACTTAATAGTCCGTCGCATTGTACGAATTGCATGTCTTTACTATTTAATAAACATTGTGTTGAATATTTTGAAAGTAATCTGACTGCCCAGTCAAATTAGTTTCAAAATATTAGACAGGTTACCTGAATAGTTTTCTGGAAATTGAGATTTAGGGAGTGCATGCATCGCTCGATCCCAACATAGGCTAGGCATGGTTGGAGTTAGCTAGAGATGGGCTCATCCATTGAGGCTGTTGGATCTTAGGCAGCTTTTTATTACTTAAACGATAACGCTGAATGCTGGTCAATAATCAACCATTTAATGGCTAAATTTAGTCAAGAAAATCAAGTATCTGCTTAATGAATGTCCATTTCCAGGCTAAGAGAAGACTATTCTTTGAAAATGTGCCACTAGAATGGGATCGGTTAGCGAGCCAGTCATTCTAGTGGTAGATTTTCAAAAATAGTCTCCTCTTGGCTTACAAATAGGCATTTCTCAAGACCACTGCAGAGTCCGATTTTTGGCCGGCTTCGTCATGAAAGGGGGTCCTTTCGGTGTGCCAATGTACACTTATCATACTGAAATTACCATTCACCTCCACCATGTGTTGAAGAGGGTACCATGCTCACTCACCTATATCCAAGCATTCTACAATACACCTTGGAATTGAACTGCGAGACTCTGAGAGCGCACGATGGTCCGGTCCTTGTGTTGTAGGTAACCATTAGTTGTCCACTTTTTGCCGAAGCCGGTATCAGCGAATCCCGCAAATTATTACCACCTGAAAAGAATGCGCACAAATATGGCTCTCATATCACCAGCAGTTAGAAATGATAAGATAATAGACGAGAGAGTCAAACCATTAAATATATCATTGCACATCTCCAACTCGTATGCATTCTATGGATCACATTAAAGAAACTAAAATGTCCTAAGAATACATCTGGCACTTTCAAACTGTGCCTTCCATCAGAAGCAGCATTCCTGGTCACGATCTAACGGGTCCACTGGTCAAGATGACTTAGAGAAAGGATGTCTTGTACGCAACATGACTTACAGATTATGTTTAATGTAAGCGTGCGTCGCTAGCACGATCTGCACAGATATAATAGACAGCGCTGCGAAAGGACCCCTTAAACTGGATGTACAACAGAATTCGTCTTAGACCGTATTCACACTTGGCGTCAGTATGACGGTCACTCCGGATTAACTCTCTGGCGTGACCACGGCCTTAGACGAAGCTATGATTATGAACAACTCCAACGAACCCTACTTCGTTTCATACAAATAGAGGATCCCAAACAGTGGCGTAGTCTTTGAAAATGGCAAACGGCAAGCAGATAGGTGGGTTTATTTTGATGAGGATGATGTAAATACATAAGTAGCACTATAGCGGCATCAGTAGTAGATTCAATAGTCAAATCCTCCTGAAAATTACTGTTGCATTTTTCAGACTTGCCAGGGATACGTATGTAAGTATGACAAATGCCTGTTAAAGGTGCACATTCACAGCAAAATGTATGAAATTAAAATTGTAAATGGTGTATAAGTTTAGAGGATTACATTACGTATTGCAATGTAGAGAAAAAAACGGAGTAAATCTTAGCATATGATAATTTCATTCAGAACCAATTAATAAAATTTGTTTAGTTGTGAAGTTGAATTAGGGACGTGTCTCTAATTCAATTCCAGAATTTCAAAAAGAATTTTGATTAACTTCGTAAGGAAAGTTTTTATTTTCAAGCATTCTGCTGTACGTCTGCACCTTTAACATTTCCCATTTATTTTCTGACGGCATCCATGACAGCTATACACTCCTAAGACGCATCTAACTGAATTATTAACACTTGTTGTCGGAAATTACTCAATTCTTGTTCCCAATAAAGATACGTTTTGTTTGCTTGTGAAATCCAGACTTACCCATGCAATCAATAGCCACATCAGTTGCATGTGACAGAGAAGTGACATCTATAGACCGGCGGTCACATAATGACAGGTCGTCATCATTTTCTTGACAGTTGAGATACATTGGCAATATGGGAAAGCTAGGCCGGTTAGTGTAGAAGTTGGCATTGACTGCTAATCGGATGGCTGTAGACATGCTGCAAGAAAATAGAAGGCCGAACATTAATTTGTATGATGGATTTAATTCTTATTGTACAACGTTATTAATAATAATTCTATCAAGCAAATGACATAATAATCAAATAGCTCACATGTTAGCTGGTGTCACAATCAAAAGGACATAGCCCGTCACGAAAGTCGAAATATATTTTTAAAGTGTATGAATTGTATGTCTTTGGTGAATTAACAATTTAATAAACTTTATGTTGAATGTATGTTGAATGTATTGTACCTATACATATGTGCAGACGATGCGCCATTAATCCTAGGTGTAGGCGATCCTATGCCACTTAAAACATTGATCGAAACAACTCGGGTTGACAAGACATTTACGGTCTTGAGAAATGGGCATGCATCACAGGTAATGAACACTTTAAGTATGCTAGTGACAGCATCGAATCCCAAAGAACCATCACGCCCATGAGCTCTGCCTTCATCCAAAACTTCACCATCGATGCTGTTGAGCAAGGCACTGTTATTGCTCTGCCCACACACAAGAAACGCCATGGGCCACCAGCCAACCCGCAGCCTATATTGCTCCTCAGCAACATCCGGAAAATCTTGTCCAATGTCAAATTTTTCCGCATCGAGAAAGATTGACGGTTCCACCGGGGCCCACTAGATCGGCTTTGAGGGAGGAGTCCGCTGCGCAGGCATTGCATGACAGTAGTCATGTCCAAGTAATGGGACTTTCACATGCCACTGGTCTTCGACACCATCAAACAAGTCTGCAACCATTTGTTCTCCACATGGAGATTCTCTCCGTGATGTTTACATCGGGCCGATTACCGTGCCGCGGTCCTTTCATATGTGCGGGAGCACTCCAGAAGACCAAATCTACCAGTATCTGCACTGGTGCTCCCAACAGGGAAGTAGTACGAAGACGAGGCAGATGCTATAGATGAAGGAAAGAAGTCTCTCGAAAAGGTTTTTGATGTAGCTACAGAACAGCTCAAGTATGTGAATCTCTTCATGAACGAAGCCAAGAACGAGTTTACCTATATACACCGATCGTCGAATTAATGAAGCCAGTGGCAAAGCCATCAAACTACGTCAATGGGGGAAGAGCAACATCCTTGGTTCACTAATGTGTGACTCCTCTGACATTACTGCACGTTGCGCCATGGGAAAGATTTCCTTCCGGTCATTTTGGAAACTAAGCATCCGTTTGTTGTGTTTGCCATCTGAGTCTTAGCACTCTGCTGTTTGTCAATGGTGATCGTCTGGAATGACGTAGTCGTCTTTGGTCAGCAAGGGCTTTGCTCTTGAATAACCTTGGCATCATGAGTTTGCGAATGGTTTGTAATCAACTGACTGGTGACAGTATGGTTGCTGTTGACTTGCCTGGAAATCCCTCTGCGCAACATACCAGTAATGTGTATGCCAATAATATGCAATTGCATGCCATCAGACAACCTTCGCCTTGGCATGGTGTTCGCATACACAAACAACCGTTCAGATTGCCTAAATCCAGGCATTTGTAAAATACAACTACACTTTCGCACACATAGCCCAGTGCGTCTGCCTGTGCCTTGCGCGGACATCACATGACACGTATGCTGGTACGTGGGTAAATGTGGCATGCTCCATAACCCCACGTGACACAGAGACGACAAGGATGGCAGCATGCTCAAGTCATAATGTGTGTACGCTGTTTGATCTGGGTGATGAGGAACTTTTGCGCAGGTGTGTGTTTGGCTGGGGGGGGGGGTGGGGTGTGTGGCTGGGTGTTGCTGCGATAGACAACTGAACAACTCAATGTACGATCAATTAGTGGACACGTACTCAACAACTGAGCAATAATTTTTTTCTGACAAGACAAAATAAATTTTCGTCACTACTCGGTAAAGTGTTACATATATTACCAGGGATATTACCAGCTAATCCCATCTCAAATGTGCTATTGTACTGATAGATTATGATTTATAGATTCCATATCATTCATATCCTGTCACATTCCCTTATCTGTATCACAATTATCTGCTTTGTAATATCGTGTAAATGGCGTACAGTTATCGACACCGTTGTGTCTCCTCAAGCGATAGTGTGAGATTGCATGCAACTGACAATGCGTTACCTTCTTTATTGTGTAATCCTCATAATGCTGAATGTTCTGAAACTAATTTGACTGGAAGTTATAGGCAGCAACAACTTCTAGTCAAATTAGTTTCAAAATATTCAACAGCTTACCTGTATGATTGATTTTATACCACATTACCAAACTCTAGCTGACACATCTATGCCTGAGCGTATATACCGAGGCAGACGCGCTAGGTTGCTTGGTTGGAAAGTAAATCATGACGGCCATCATAGGCTGTAGAAATGTATCAACGTTTAGCTACTAAAGCCTGAATATCTTTCGTTGTCGGCATGATAAAAAGCTAAAATGTCATGAATGGATTATGAGTGGCAAATTCTATCACCTGAATGGTGAGTATGAGATAAAGTGAGATTTCCTTTAAGTAGTAAAGACATATAATTCATACAGATGACGAACTATTAAGAATTCCTGACGGAATTAGACAAGCCATTCACGACGTATTTTAAGCGTGACGTCAACCAACCTGTTACCTATTGGATTATGACGTCATATACTTGACTGACAGATTCGATTCCTATATTCCTTTTATAATGCATGTGCAGTACTTGATTTACCGCATTCAGTTGATCACTTTCTTGTGATGAGAGCTGAGTAGAATGTTTTGCATTATGCACATACAATGTAAGTATCAGTCCATTCCACTTTATATACTTACTTAACTCCGATCATTCTGCAAGCAACACGTGAATTCTTCTCTGTCCAGAATGCATCGAAATATACCGTAGCAAAGGATCCTTGAAGGCCCAAAACTAACACACCAGCTGTGCTTGCTGTTCCCATTGTGCTGACACCAGATCGGAGTTCCACGGTTAGGTGTAAACGCGTTCCCACTTGGAATCCTGGTGGGGGTACGTGACTAGTTGGTGTCACGCCTGTATGCGAGGACCCTCCACTTGTGTATTCACCTGCCAAGTAAAGTAAAATAAAATACAATAATCAATGTTTGCCATCAAATATTGTTAACAGAACAAATATAGATAGTTAGCGAATGCAGTGAATTATGATTAAGCAATCACTTTAGAAATCAATGACCAAACACCAGCTCTCATCACATATCTCAATCACCATATGACGTCTTTATTGGGTCAAAATGTGTTTTTTACCACGGTGTGCTTTTGACAACCTCTGTGCCGACAGCGCCTCAAAGCGCTCGATATACCACTTATATAGCTCTATTAATTAACCATTTAATGGCTTAAAGATTAGTAAAAAAGAAGAAAGTGTTGCTCATTGAATGCAATTCATTTGCAGGCCAAGAGAAGAAATTTTTTAAAGTTTTTCAATGGAATTTACAAAAAAAGTCTTTCAGTTCTGTAAATGAAGGCTGTTTGAGCGTTATATGGTCAAGAAAATTCAAATTTGTGCATAATCAGTATCCATTTGCAGGCCAAGAGGAGACTATTTTGGAAAATTTATCACTGGAATGACTGGCTTGGTAACGGAGCCAGTCATTCCAGTTGTACATTTTCAAAAAATGGTCATCTCTTGGCCTGCAAATGGACATTGCTGAACACCACCTAAACGACTGCTTTGGCGGGTTTACCATTAAATGGTTAAGTTGATACAAGATGGGTTAGTGGATGGATCCGATTTGTCACTCAAATATTTGATGTCATAATAACCCTAGACCACTTGTTATCTGACGTCACAATAAAGGCGACCCATGTCCATCACGAAGTCAAAAAGTCAGTCAAGAAAATAGGCCTATATGAAATTATATTATAAATTGTATGCGTTTAAAAACTTTCTGTTGAATATTTTGGAGCTAATTTGATAGGCAGCCACACGATGCACTTCAAGTTTTCAAACTATACTGAAAAGTAAAGAGAACATGTTAGGTTGACATGAAAGAGTTAGGGTTAGGTTGAGGCTTAGGGTTAGGGTTAGGGTTAGGGTTAGGGTTAGTTTACCCCCTTGACCGTTATATTCTAGGAATCCAGATTTCTGATAACTGATAAAATTTCAAATCAATTGACCTTTCCATTTTTTGCTATGCCCCACCAATCCCTATCTACGCTCCATCTACTATTTGCCGTGTTGGGATTAATCGATCCCCGAATGCCCTAACTATCTATTTCCTGAAAACTATATAGGTAAGATGTTGAATATTTTGTAACTAATTTGACTTGGTGCTGTTGCTGCCTAGGGCAGCAACAGCGCCCAGTCAAGTTAATTACAAAATATTCAACAGAATATTTATTAAATAGTAAAGACATACAATTCGTACAGCAACGCATAGTCCATCTTTAAAAATGCATTCGTTGGCTAAACCACCAACAACTTTCAGTCAAATTTCTTTCAAAATATTCATTATGTCCAGAGTTATTGCCCATTGAATTATTGTCTGCTGTCTTAGAGTAGCCAGGCAGCTAAAGTAATGGTGAACTACTAACTAATCACGTTTCTTATCAGTAATGACGTAACATTGATGATTATAACTTTATTATTGATACTGATGAAAAGTTTAAATGAAACACGCGAACACTTGAATCGATCGATGAATTAAAAAAAAAGATCTGAAATCATAAGATGCTGCGCTTGTCACCATATTTCGTTGCTCATTGACCAGAACTGTCGGTAGTGAAGTGTTGTAACGATAAATAAAATAAGACATCAGTATCACATTGATGGGGTATTGACGGAAATTTGTTGCATTTCCATTGCAAATCTAGTTTTATATCAAGGTCACAATAACGTTGACCTCAAAAGTCTGAATGTCTTTATGCCGGTTGTTACTGATTGAAGTAACTGTATGTCTATGCTTAGTTACAACAACTTGGCCAGTTCTGAGATAAAGACATGATGAGCTAAGGAGAACAAACTTACTGTTAGAAGATGTATTTTTATTCAAATATTACAATGACTTTGCCATTTGACGTCAATATCATTGTGATCCATCCACTTGACATATGGAAACATGTGTCCAAGTTTAATCCCAAGAGGAATTAACCAATCCCGGAATATAAGACGAAATGTTAAGCAAAACCAAAAACTTAACCATAAAAATAGTTTTATACCAAGGGCACAGTGACCTTGGCCTTTGACATCATGACCTCAATATTACTGTCCTCCATCCACTAGAAATGGGAAGCTCGTGTTCAAGTTTGGCCCCAAGAGGGTGAATCCATGTCGAGCTATTCGCCGATAAGTTTAGTTAAACCAAAAAAATAACGGAGACTGGACGCTGACAAACAGACAGACATGCAAATAGACAGACCCAGTAACCACGTATCCACGTGAAAATTTGAAATAGAATCTTATAAGATAAACGTAATCTCACACACAAGATGCCATGTCATATCAAATGTAGCACACTCGTTTAGTAAGATCACATTTGGAACTCTCTAGTGTTCGTTTGAAATGCAATTTTACTAAATTCTGTGATAAATTTCATACGAAATGGAAACACGTTTTGTCATCCTCTATGCATGATGGCCATTTAATGGCTACATTTAGTGAAGAAAATTTAAATATTTAACTATTGAATGCCTATTTGCAGACATTAAGAGAAGACTATTTAAAAAAATTAACCGCTGAAATGACTGGCTCGGTAAGCTGTTGAATAATTTGGAACTAGTTTGACTGTGTGCTGTGCCCAGCCAAATTAGTTTTAAAATATTCAACAAAATGTTTATTAAATAGTAAAGACATACAGACGGGCTTTTAAAAGTTCCTGACGGGCTTAGCTACGTCATTGGCAGACTTACCTACGTCATTCATAACGTAGTTGATTGTGACGTCAGCCTACATGTGACGTAATTAATCAGGACGTCGCATACTTGATCGACAGGTTGGATTCATCAATTAGGCATATTCTTTACCAGTACAATCAATCGCTATATCGTTAGAATGCTGGCAGTTAGCGGGAGGCGTGGGGCTGTGTAAGCACCACATAACGCTGGCTTCAGATCCTAAGCAACGAACTCGAGTCATAACAATACTTCTCGTGCTGACTGGAAAGGTCCGAGCAGGGAGAATTCTCGGATCTGCGTTTCTAGAGACAAATTACAGATTAAACACTGTATGAAATTTTATGACAATATTGGGATACATGTATAGCTATGCCCCGCCCATTTTAGCTAAGCTCCGCCCACAATTTGGGCGCGTTGGGATCGATTTTTACAGGCCTAGTGTGAACCCTGATTGCTCAGAATCACATTTTCAGGGTAGCTAAACAAGTTGTTGAAGATTCTGAAACTAATTTGACTGGATGCTGTCTCTGTCTAGCTGAATATTGATTAAATAGTAAGGGCGTAGAAGGGCCTACAATTCGTACACTTGATGAACTGTTCAATGTTCAAGGTGGATTTAGATGCATCAGTCATTACGCTTTTGGAGTGTAATATCAAACACATGCCATGTATTTGATTAAGACTGAAAGCGATGCTAATCTCACATCAAATGTTGCATTGCACTGTCAGATTATGATTTATAGATTCCATATCATTCATATCCTGTCACACACTTTATTGTGTTAAAATTAGGAAGATCGGACCATCAGTTTCCTAGATATCCATGCATCCAGGATTTGATTTGATCCGGATCCGGGGTCTTTCATCCGGATCACGACCAACGTCCAGAAATCCTTGTGTACGACAAGTTCCTTCATCCATGTGTTAAAGTTTGAGCCAAATTGGATCAGTTGTTTTATTTAGATACAAGTTTGGATGGACGTTCGGACGTTCGGACGGACGGACGCTCGCACGTACGCACGCACGCACGCACGCACGCACGCACTTCCGTTCATACGCGCGCACAGACGCACCCGATCACAATACCCTCTTCCCGTTAATGGGTAATATATTTACAATCTTACAAAGACGGTCCGCAATCTCTTATTGCAAATGTTTTTACTAAGCTATGCCACATTGAACAGTATGTGCGTGCCTTCGTGTATGTTTGATAGGAGGGGGGAGGGGATGGAGGAATACGGGAGGGGCATGCGCCAGTGAGTGAGCGAATGGCGGGGCAAGCGGGTGAGTGGGTGGGGTTGGGCTGGGTGGGTGGGGTATGAGCGATCGAGCGAGCGAACATGCGAGGGCTGAATTTTAAAATCACTAACCTGATTCCGGCGCTTTGACAGATGACACGAGCAGCTCTCTCTGTGAATTCATTGTCACAAATAGTTCCCCATACACCGCCGTAGTACACCTCAACTAGTCCATTTGAGCTGGAAGTTCCACCAACCAGCCTAATGTTTACGGCTATATGTGGACAGATTTGTTAATCAAAAAGCAGTATTATGACCCTGGAACCTATTATCCTTCTTTATGTTTTAGTTTAGCTCACCTTGTCCGAAGGCCGAAGTGGGCTTATGCCATAACAGATGTCCGTCGTCCGTCCAGTGTCCGTCTGTCAACCATACAGCCGTCGACTAGCATCTCCTCCTAAACGGTTTAATCAATTTCAACCAGATTTGTCTGGAAGGATCCGATGGTTCAGTCTCCAGATCTTCTAATAGAAATTTTGATTTGTTAAAATTTGATTGGTCAATTTTTTGCGGCTATCTTGGAATTTCCAACAAATATCCAGAGATTCTAAGCTTATCTCCTCCTAAACCACTTGGTGGATTTTATCCAGATTTGGCTGGAATTATCCTATGGCGGTAGCCTCTAAAACGTATATTCAGAATTTTGATTGGTCGATTTTTGCTGATCATCTTGGATTTTGTTCAAAATTTTCCGAACCATTTAAAACGCTACTCTTCATTAGCCATGCCTGCTTTCAGGGAAACGTGGGTGGAACCATCCTATATCGGTATGCTTCGACATATAGAACAATTTTTGGTGATCATCATGAGTCCGTCTGTCTGCCAGTCTGTCGGTTGGTATGTCTGCCAAAGACGTGCCATTTTGGCAAAGCCGCCTATGTCAGAATTATAATGGACTCGTTTGATGACTCGCTTGTTTATGTTAATACAATAGGTTACCGACTGATTACCAAGTGAGTGTATCTTGTAAAAATGTTATACACCATAGCAGCGCCCGGCACCCCATGGGCAGTCGCATGGTATGTCTGACTAGACTAAAGAAGAGAGATACTTAGTTTGCTAATCTGCTTTGGAGATGGTCTACTTGGCATCAGTACATCTAAGGCCTCTCTGATTGTAGGCATAGATCTTCACAGCACGGATCAATACGTTCTTGAAATAATTGGCTGTCTGATGTGCTGACTCGCAGAACAGTAGAACAGGAAACGTTCCATAGTTTCATTATGGCCCTCACACACTAAGTACTTGGCATCCGGTTCTGTACCAAGTAGTTTCTAATTGACTATAACCTCAATGTTCCAGTGACCATCCATATTTTAACTACTGCTCTGTATGTCTCTCTTGGACTGCTCGTAACAGTTGCAATGAGTGGGTGTGATGCCTTAAATGTAATAGTCTCTGTGAAAATGGACATTTCCAGTTTATTCATCCATCATATGACGTCATAGTCAACTACGTGACGTGAAGGATGACGTCATAATCATAAATAGATTTAGTTCCTCTTAACCGCTTAATAGACTGACACGTTGCACGAATTATATATGTTTTTGCTATTTAATAAACATGTTTTTGAATAATTTGAAACTAATTAGACTGGGCGCTGTTTCTGCCATAGAAAATTAGTTTCAAAATAGTCACCAGCCTAGCTGTCTACACACTTTTACTGCCCTGGTATTGGTATCTCCTAGAGTTAACATGTAGTATGTCCAGAGATCCAGCTGTATTTTTAAGTCAACCTGGGCTTTGGTTAGTATAGTCATGCCACCAATTGTACAGCCGCAGTTATAGCAATGAATTCATCACGCACTCGTATTTCTAGAGATAGACAGATTATATTGGAAAGTTCTATTTCTACACGTGGGTGCGTGCTGGCGTAACACAGTACTGATTCGGGTGGGGCTGGCAAGCACCGAAACAATGCGTATGCATGCCACCATTAAAATATATGTGTTGTCATTGGCAGATATAGGTAAACCTATGCCAGTGAGAGGCCATTCTCGCGACACCATCGGAACGTACTAATTCACCATTCCAGAGTACCCACCCATCATATGACGTCATAATGAACTGCCTGGTGTGTAGAATGACACCATACTTAATGACGTCATGAATGACGTCGATAAGTAGGCTACGTCACGAACGCATATTTGAAGACTGCCTATGCGTTGTTGTACAAACTGTTTGCTTTTACTATTTAATAAATATTGTGTTGAATATTTTGAAACAAATTTGACTGGGCACTGTTGCTGCCATAGACAATAGGCAGCAACAGCACCAAGTCAAATTAGTTACAAAAATTCAACAGCTTCAATGTATAGTTTTCAGGAAATTGATAGCTAGGGCATTCGGGTATCGATCAATCCCAACACGGCGAGGTGTGGGTGGAGTTTAGCCAGGGATGGGCGAAGCATAGCTAAAAATGGAACGGTCCATTACCTTGTAATTCATCGCACGGTACGAGGGTCAGCCCGGAAAATCACCCACCCCCCTTGCCGTCAGGAGAATGGGGAGAGGCATGTATGTAGACGAGCATATCCCTGATAGCATGTATATAATGATTGCTTCATTCCAGTCTTACACTAAATTAATAGATATCCATTTCCAGCTATGCCCCGCCTATTTCTAGCTACGATCCGCCCATGTTTTTACACGTACCGGAATCTATTTGGAGGCCTACTTTCTCAGAATTAAAATTCAGAGCTAGCTATACAGGTGCGATGTTGAATAGTTTGAAACTAATTTGCCTGGGGGGCGAATTGCAGCAACAACTCCCAGTCAAATTAGCTTCCAAACAGTCAAACATACTGCGTAATTACATTGTAAATTTATCAAATACATACATCCTGAATTTTAGTAACGGACTTTCCGATTTTCGCGATGGAAATACGTTGTTTTGATTATGACGTCAGCTACTAGCATGCGGCATAATTGATTATGACGTCAGATACTTGAGCAGCAGATCAGATACCCCATTTTTTTAAAAAGAAAGCGTGTTTGCATATTAACCCTCTAAAGCCTCAGAAAAGCACATTTTTGCGGCTTCCCAAAATTTGATTTTCCAATGGAGCTATCCGACCTGTCACACAAGTATATGAGGCCATGATTAATTATGTCACATATAGGCTGATGGCACAACCATAATGGTTAATGAACGATGCATCTAGATCCGTTATGAACCTTGAAAAGTCAGTCAAGTGTACGAATTATATCGCTTTACTATTTAATAAACAGTATGTTGAATATTTTGAAACTGCTTTGATTGGACGTTGTTGTTGCCAAGTGCAGCAACGGTATTTGGCAACAACAGTGCCCATTCAAATTAGTTGTAATATATTACACAGCTAACCTGAGAAATTGGGATCCTGGGAATTCAGGATTCAAAGCACATCGATTCGAACCCGCACAAGACGTAAGTGGAGCTTAACTAGAACTAGGTGGGCATAGCTACAGATAGGTGGGGCATAACTAAAAATGGACACCTTGATTACATTCCATGCAAATAGGTGGCCAGTGATAAACGTCTTGCACGTAGAAAGAAAATAAGGATTCATAAACGTAGATTCCTTGTCTAAACATAGATTCCTTGACTTAGAATATAAATACTGATATAATACTTACAAGACGGAGCCGTGACCTGTTAAATAAATACAACAAATTAGATAATTTGGATAAGACTGGAATGGTCGACATCTTGACAACTGTAAAGCCGCCCCCACCCACCCTCAAGCCATCCCAGCCCAGCCCACCCACCCACCCACCCAACCACATCTACCCCACCCCATCCCATCAACCCATCGACTGGCCATCGGCAGCAACAGCCCCAGTCGAATTAACTTCTAAGTATTCAAAAGTATACCTGTATAGTTGTTACCTTGAGATTTAAAAGAATTTATATTCTGGGAATTCAGTTTTCAGATTGATTCCAACGGGTTTAACACGTGAGCTGATTTTAGCTAGATATGACAGGGGCTTAGTTAGATGATGGCCCCATCGAGTAGTATCACAATATTAGTTCAGTTAATCTAAGAAAAAGTGTAAGTTCCCCTCAGCAAAATTGCAACATAATTTCTGTCAATACATTGATGGCGAAGAAGCAATGACATATTACCAAAAAAAATCTATCCAATTCTGTGGGAAATATATATTTTTATTTGTTATAATCCGCACTCTTTTGCGCCGTGCTTATTATTGATTTGACGAGAGCGGATACATTAAAGTGATAAACTGAGCTAAGATTACTATCGTCTCCTCGTGTTGTATTCCTCTTCTTCTGATATTCCGCAGTTAGTCTGAGTATCGTGATCAAGTTATTAAATTATGTTACAATATAGGATGGCATATACTTAGCTTGATGTGGTAGGGCCACACACTTTTGGTATATTATTCATTAATACATACAACCCTAATTTTTGCCTGAATGCAATGTATTTACATATAGGCCCCTGCCAAGACATACATTTGTTTTCAAATATATGTAGGCAACTTGCAGTGAACATGTGTGTGCCGCAATTAAATCTATTTTTCAATTATGACATCTTAAGCAATACATTTTATATCCAGCTTACCCGGTCTTTAGCTGGTGTGAAAGCTCCAAAACAAACACCATCACCACAACTGTCTCAGTGCTTCACTCTACATATTACAACGTTCATGGGTTTTAATCGATTTTTTTGGGTCATATGCCATTGCTTCGTCGGCATAAATCTACTGACAGAAATTCTATTGAAATTTTGTCAAAGTCATTTTTAGATTCACTGGACTATATAGTCAATAGAATATATTTTAATCTCGGCCCGTAATCTACCTTATCACTTTTAGTTAACGCCAGCCCATCTCAATATTAGCGCCACCCGCGCCACGTCCGTGTTGGGATCAATCGATCTCTGAACTCGCTGACTATCAATTTCCAGATAAGTATACATGGCAGAAACAGCGCCAAATCAATTTAGTTTCAACATATTCGACAGAATGTTTATTAAATAATAAAGACATACAATTCGTACAACGTATCGGACTATTACGCGTTAAAGACGACTATATAGAATCATTCATGATGTCATGATTATTACGTCAGCATACACGCCCCATGGTTGATTATGACGTCGTACCATTGAATGAGGAAATGGATTCATGAATTACGTCCGTCCGTCCGTCCCCACGTGTATTTAAAAAAATACATAACTGATTTGGCTCAAAGTTTACCTCAATGAAGAAACTAGGCGTCCAACAGGACTTCTACACTTTGACCACGGTCTGCATAACAGTACGGGATATCTCGGAAACTGCTTGTCCGATTTTGCTCAAATTTTCCACACATGAAAGGGTGTGGCCATGGCCATACACTAGGATTCTACAACTATGTGCGTGGTCCGGGAAAATCCTGAGTATCCGGGAAATTCCGAAAAATTCGAAAACATTCTCCACTATGGCAAAACGGGATGGCGAGGGTCTGTAATATCCGATTGGTCTTGTTATCAGCTTGTTAATGAGTTTCAGAATTCGGGCTTTCTGGTTCAAAGAATTATCTGCGGTAGGCTTAGAGATTAGCTAGCTATTAAAATAATGTTCCTGTTTTAATTTCATATGCCGATTCTTGTTGCAACAGTGGCAATGGCGGATTTAAAATTTGAATCGTTACCCTAGAACACGAATTTCTATTTTAACCCTTCCATACCAGAAACGACAAATTCTTGTTGATTAACTGAACTATTCAATTGAAGATATTTATATTTGAAATCATAGCCAACAACAATTCCCAGATAAATTACTTTAAAATGTTTAACAACTGTCATGCATAGTTGACGTGACATTTTCCAAATGAAATTTCAAGCGTTGTTGAAATAAACTATACGATATGTTAATTTGTGTTTAGATTCCATGTTTATTATCAATGGAGAGACACGAACTGTCACTCTGACGTCAAAATTAAATACTCCACAGGTTGACTGACGTCACGATCAAAATGACTCAGCTCACTCATGAAAATCGAAATGCCCGTCACCTGTGTGTGCGGGTTTTATATCTCTGATGAATTTACATATATTGTCATATACGTAGGCGATTCTACCGCATCTTTCTGTCTATAGATCTCTCCATTTCGAGTTCGTTTCCGCGACTCAGCAGTGGTCTAATTAAAGTAGTTTCAAAGTATGCAACATAATGTTTATTACATAGTAAAGCCTTACAATTCGTACACTTGACAGACTTTTAAATGTTCATAACGGACCTAGAAACACCATTCATTAAGCATTATGATTGTGACACCAGCCTACATGTGAAGTAATTGATTATAAAATCATTTACTTGATTGACAGATCGGATCCATCCATTGAAAAATCAAATTTATGGAAGGCTCAATATCGAGTCAGTAAGGACAAGGGTGTACTCTCCTTTTCCATCCATAACATTTAATCTGCAAATACGCTTTCTGTATAGAAAATGGAGTGATCCGATTGGCCACTCAAATATCTTACGCCACAATCAATGGAGGAATCGACTTTTAGCTAGGCTAAATACACGTGGGGACGGACGGACGGACGGACGGACGGACTTAATTCATGAATCCATTTCCTCATTCAATGGTACGACGTCATAATCAACTATGGGGCGTGTATGCTGACGTAACGCGTAATAGTCCGATACGTTGTACGAATTGTATGTCTTTATTATTTAATAAACATTCTGTCGAATATGTTGAAACTAAATTGATTTGGCGCTGTTTCTGTCATGTATACTTATCTGGAAATTGATAGTCAGCGAGTTCAGAGATCGATTGATCCCAACACGGACGTGGCGCGGGTGGCGCTAATATTGAGATGGGCTGGCGTTAACTAAAAGTGATAAGGTAGATTAAAATACTCTCTTCCCCTTACGGGACGAGATTAAAATATATTCTATTGACTATATAGTCCAGTCAATCTAAAAATGACCTTGACAAAATTTCAATAGAATTTCTGTCAGTAGATTTATGCCGACGAAGCAATGGCATATGATAAAAAAAAAATCGATTAAAACCCATGAACATTGTAATATGTAGAGTGAAGCACTGAGACAGTGCTTGCGATGGTGTTTGTTTTGTAGCTTTCACACCAGCTAAAGACCGGGTAAGCTGGATATAAAATTTATTGCTTAAGATGCCATAATTGAAAAATAGATTTAATCGCGGCACACACATGTTCGCTGCAAGTTGCCTACATCTATTTGAAAACAAATGTATGTCTTGGCAGAGGCCTATATGTAAATACATTGCATTCAGGCAAAAATGATGGTTGTATGTATTAATGAATAATATACCAAAAGTGTGTGGACCTACCACATCAAGCTAAGTGTATGTCATGCTATATTGTAACATAATTTAATAACTTGATCACGATACTCAGACTAACGGCGGAATATCAGAAGAGGAAAACGACACGAGGAGATGACAGTAATCTTAGCTCAGTATATCATTTTAAAGTATCCGCTTGTGATTCCCCCAGAGCAGATATCCGGGATCTATATTACAAGTACTGTAAGAAGAAAGTTACAACTCCGGTTGCACGCCAGATATTTTAGTATCTGCTGTACAAATGAACGTTCATAAAGCGTAGATTTACACCTAACATAGCACTAAGGACGTGTTCTCATACAGCCACTATTTCGGTAAATATCAGGTATATCGGCTAGCGTTCTCATTGGACTGACTCTTGCACCAGAATAAATATGTCATTTATTTGGAAATTTAATTCCACAAAATCGGGGGTTTATCTTCCGATATATCGCTACTACTTCTCTATGTGAACGCGGCCTATTCCGTCAAAGATTTGCCAGGTAGCGTTACTGTGAGCTTTGCCGCTCACTACCTGGCGGGGAGCGCTATGACCAGCATTGTATCTCGCTCTCTACTAGGTAGCGCCACCGTCCAGTCCGGGACTATCTTCTCGCAGTGTGAATGCAAACCGATATATCGGCTAATTATTAACCGACATAGTATACGAAATAATTAAACAGGATTAGGCAATGAGAAAGAGGCCTAAATGACCGTGCCAGTTTAAAAATAGGATATATAGTGAGGAATAAGGGGAGAATAAGCGATTTAAATTCTGATGTGACGACCGAAATGTAATTAGTAATAAGCGCGGCGCAAAAGAGTGCGGGTTATAACAAATAAAATTATATATTTCCCACCGTCAGAATTGGGTAGATTTTTTTTGGGTAATATGTCATTGCTTCTTCGCCATAAATCTACTGACAGAAATTATGTTGCAATTTTGCCGAGGTGCGCCTACAATCTTTCTTAGGCCGTGTTCTCGCTAGAGACTTAACCGGCGATTAACTCTCAAGTAAGAACACGGCCTTTGATTGCCTGGCCTATATTCTAGAAAAATTCTTATTGTTACTCAATAGTAAGTTGAAAGATGCAACTTCGCCTCATACTTAGGAGTATGGGGGCGAATCGATTTACTTGGTTACAAAGGCAAATTGGTTACAAATCTCGGATTGCCCTTATTTTAAATGTTTTACTAAGCTATGACACATTGAACAGTATGTGCGTGCCTTCGTGTGTGCGTGCGTGCGTGCGTGCGTGCGTGTGTGATGGGGAGGGGATGGAGGACGGAGAGGGGGTACGTGTGCCAGTGAGTGAGTGGGAGAGTGGGCGGGTGGGTGGGCGGGCGGGCGGTCGAGCGATCGAGGGAGAGATTAAGCGAGTGCTAAATTTTAGAATTTTAAAATCACTAACCTGATACGGGCGCTTCGACAGATGACACGAGCAGTTCTCTCTGTGAATTCATTGTCACAAATAGTTCTCCATACACCTCTGTAGTACACCTCAACTAGTCCATTTGAGCTAGAAGTTCCGCCGACCAGTCTTATGTTTCCGGCTATTTGCACACAGATTTGTTAATTGAAAAAGCAATATTACGACCACGGAACCCGTTATCCATGTTTATATTTCATTTTAGCTCACCTGGTCCGAAGGACGTCCATTGTTCGTCTGGCATCCGTACAGCCATAAACTCACATCTCCTCCTTGACGGTGTGATCGATTTCAACCAGACTTGTGTGGAAGGATCCGATGGTTCCGGTGTCCATAACTTCTATTAGAAATTTTGATTGGTAAACGTTTGGGTCAAACTCTTTAGATTTTATGAAAAAATTTGATTGACCAATTTTTGGTGGTCATCTTGGACTTTCGAAAAAATATCCAGAAATCATAAGCTTAACTCCTCCTAAACCTCTTGGTGGATTTTAACCAAATTTGGCTGGAATGATCGTATGGTGGCAACCTCTAAATCGTATGTTCAGAATTTTGTTTGGTCGATTTTTACTGACCACCTTGAATTTTCTTAAATTTTCCGAAGCCATTTAAAATGCTACTTTTCCTTAGTCAATGCCAGATTTCAAGGAAACTTGGGCGGAACCATCCTATATCGGTATGCTTTAACATATCAAACAATTTTTGGTGGTCATCTGAGATTTTTACGAAAATTATCCATCATGTCTATATAAATGCAAATGATTCAGTCTAATGGTCCATATGAGCGTCACGGGCCTTTGGGCCTCTTATTTATATAGGCATATGTCGGTATGTCCGTCTGTCTGCCAGTGTGTCGGGCAGTATGTCTGTCAAAGCTTTGCCATTTTGGCAACGCCACCTATGTCAGAATTGTAATTGCCTCGCAATTATTTATGTTAAAATAAATGATACTTTACCGGATGATTAACAAGTGAGTGTCTCTGACAAATTAGACTCAAGAAGAAACTTACTTAGTTTGCTAACCTGCTTTGGATCATTACTGTAGGTCAGTACATCTAAGACCTCTGGCTGTAGGCATAGATTGCCACAGTAGGCCCACGGATCAATAAGTTCCTGATGTCCTGGCACGCAGAACAGCCTAACTGGAATTGCGCCATAGCTTCATCTTTGTTCTGACACAATACGCATTTGGCATCAGGTTCTGTATCAAGTACCTTCCATTTGACTGTCACGTCAACGTTCCAGTGACCATCCATACTTTAACTGCTGCTCTGTATGTATCGCGCACTTAGGGGATGTGATGCCTTGAAAGTAATCTTGTCAGTGGAAATTGGCATTGATGGGTATAAATTGATCTGCTTCCTGATACAATCAAGCCAGTAGTTGCCAACTGCATAATGGACCAATATCTTCCATGTATACCTTGCTGTCTTTCGTCTATCGTAAATAGGACGTGTGGATGGCAGTGAATGGTTCACAAGAAGTCGTCTCGTAGTACAGATCCAGCAGCCACTATCAAATTCATAGGCCCACATAAGGTGAGGACCTTGGAGTCAATAATGGCTTCACTTGGACGGATGTCTACTAGTAAATAACATGCTATGGATGCTACTGCTGAATGCAGAGATAGCAAGCAGTTCAGCAAACTTTTAAACTCCTTTTTCAAGAAGTCCATTTCTTTCCTTTGCGGCACTACAATCTCTTATCCATATGTTAGGAGTGGAAAGAGGTATGCTATAAACATGCTTCTCAGGACTAATGCTGCTAATCCACCCTTCCCATGCATTCAAACACTATACATGGATCGTCGCCACGTCTTCAAATTTTTCTGGCATGATTGTAGCAACCGAACATCCAAGACTAGCATCTTCTATCATCCGTCAATGTGTTATTGAGTTGGCAGCTTTGATTTATCGACTAGTACCTTCCCAGTTGGTTGTACAACCACTCAACTGCACTACTCTTACCATTATAGATGATACTTTTACTGCTTTGGGATTGCCATCTCCTCGAGTTAGCATAATATGTACATATATGTAACTCCACCTTGGCTTTGGTTAGTATAGTCTTGTCATCAGCGGTGCATGGGCTTGCTATGTTAATTGTACCTATATCGATGCCTCGATTTCATTCAGACAGCTGATCAAGCAATGGATCGATGACCTCCTGTAGTGTTTTGACTATATACCTGCTTGCCTTACACCTTACAGGACATCAAATAGTTGAGAGTTTACCATCCCATTTGGCATTGGTCACTGCATTTTGACTGAGATTTCTTGTAAGCATTCATAAAGACAGCAACTTAGTCCAAATATGTAGATTTGTCTATATAAACTGTCTTGATATACAACATCAACTGCGACTTTAGCGTATAGATATGCCTCTTACGCTACGCGACCAGAGTAGTGCTATAGCCTCGTGACTCAGTAGGACACCTTACAGAGGAGAAGTGCCACGTGTAAAGCCGCCCCTGATAACTCAGTTTACTGGGCCGATGCTGGGCCGATGCTGGACCGATACGGAAAGCATCGGCACGGTAATGGCCCAGCATCGGTCCAGTAAGCTGCGTTATCTGTGTCGTTGCATAACATTCTGTTTAAGCTTCATGATACTGTTCAAGTCAGCCTTGAAGCGTATCTGGAACTGCCTATGAAGCTGCCTATGAACTACCTATTGCGCTGCCTATCTATTTGAGTTGTATAGCATCAACGATAGAGACGATTGCGCCATGCAAGCATATTTCTAGGCATAGAGAGATTAGTTTGCGTATTTCTACCTGTGCATGCGTGCGTGTATGCGCAGTTTCAGATGCAGTACGCATGTGAGGTTATTCTGGCGTAAGACAGTATTGGTGGTGGTCGGTCGGAAAATCACTGAGACAATGTACATGCATGAGTACGAGTAAAATATAGATGTTGTCACTGGCAGATATATGTAAACTTATGCTAGTGAGATACATGTGTGTACAGTGGCATCATACCCGAGCATATCCCTGATAGCATGCATATAATGATTGCTTCATTTCGGTTTTACAATAACTCAATCCAAGAGATCCAATTCCAGCCACGTCCCGCCCATTTCTAGCTACAGCTACGCTCCGCGCACTTTTTTCTACACCTGTTGGAATCTATTTGGAGATCTACATTCCCAAAATCCAAATTTCAAGCTAGCTAAGATGTTAAATAATTTGAAACTAATTTGACTGGGAGAGAACTGCAGCAAAAGCTCTCAGTTAAATTAGCTTCCAAATATTCAACATAATGTGTATTAGATTATAAATTCATCAAATACACACAATTCGTACACTTTTGCTAACATGTGGCGTAATTGATTATGACGTCAGATACTTTAACGGCAGATCGGATCCAGCCATTTTCTATAAAGAAAGCGTGTTTGCATATTAAATATTATGGATGGAATAGGAGATTAAACTCATGTCCTTATTGAGTCTCGCAATGGCAAATTTTGGCGGCTTCTCTGAATTTGATATTCCAATAAAGCGATTGCATCTGTCACTTGAGTATATGACGTCATAATGAATTACAATACATGTAGGCTGATGGCACAATCATAATACTTAATGAATGACGCATCTAGGTACGAAGCACATGTATGGCTTTATTATTTAATAAACATGAGGTTGAATATTTTGAAACTATGTTGACTGGCCGAGCAACCGTGTATGGCAGCAGCAGTACCCATTCAAATTAGTTGTAAAGAATTTCACAGTTAACATGTATAGTTACCTTGAGATTGGGATTCTGGGAATTTAGGATTTAAAGTTTATCGATTACAACACGCACATAAAGTAGGCGGAGCTTAACTTAAAATGGGCGGGGCATAGCTAGAAATGGAGACATCTATTATATTCCTTGCAAATTGGTGACCAAGGAAATTATGATAAGCTTCTTGGAAGTCACAAGTAAAGAATCGCTCCTAAAGATATATTCCTTGCATAAACATATATTCTTTGCATAAACATTGATTCCTTGGCTAAACATTGATTCCTTGACGTAGAATATAAATAGTAATATCATACTTACAAGACGGAGCCGTGACCTGTTAAATAAATACAAAGGATTAGATAAGACAGGAATGGTCGGCATCGTGACACAAAGTCTCAACCTAACCAATCCATTCCCCAACCCCACGCCTCCGCACAGCCTCACACAAAAAAACAAAAGATGCTTTTATCGCGCTTTGAATATTGAATTTCCTGAATCTCAATTCCAATGTAATTAGCCATGTAAGCCGCTGAATATTTGGAACCTTATTTGGAAGGATCGTGTTGCTGCCCAACGCAGCAGCCATTCCAAGTTATATGAAACCGATCTGTCACTCAAGCATCGGATGCCATATTTTAATTACGTCACATGATAGCTGACACGGCAATCAAAATGATGTAGATCCGTCACGAAAATATAAAAGTCCGTCACTGTACAAATTGTATGGCATTGAAGAATTTACAACTTAATAAAGATTCTGTTGAATATTTTGAAACTAATTTAACTGGGAGCTGTTGCTGCCATAACAGAATTATTCTGCTGAATATTTTAAAAAGCATAGCCAACTGTTAACTACTTCCAGATAAATTAGTTTCAAATTATTCAACAGCTTTCATGGATAGTTGAGTTTAGATTTTCGGAACATGCGTAAAGATACATTAGAGTTTACAATAATGAATGACTTATGCGTGAGGTCGGCCCTGGGTGTGCGGGTTACCTGAGATACGTAATACACCAACACAAGACAAACCAATACCAACTTCATAATGTACTATCCGTATCCACTATCCTGTACGAAATGTCCCGGTGTACTGCCTCCGCGACAAACAGATTGACTCAGTTTATTCAAACAGGCAATCATATATCAGATGATATAAACTATATCAGATAATATAAACTACAGCTCAGAAATAACTTAACATGTTTCCAAAACAATATAAACCGTAGGCCTATGAACCTTTCCAGTTTATCCATCCAGCATCTGCCATCGTGTGACGTCATGAGCTGCGTGACGTGTAGGATGACGCCATAATAAACGACATTATGAATGACGTAGATAAGTTCGTCAAGAACGCAAAATTGGTGACAGCCTAAGCGTTGTTGTATGAATTGTATGTCTTTACTATTTAAGAAACATGTTGTTGAATATTTTGAGACTAATTTGACTGGGCGCTGTTGCTGCCATAGGCAGCAACAGCACCTAGTCAATTTAGTTTCAAAATTGAAAATCAGGGAGTTCACGGATCGATCGATCCCAACATTGGCGAAGTGTGGGCGGAGCTTAGCTAGAGATGGGCCGGACACAGCTAAAACTGGAAACGTCCACTGTTGAATATCTTTCTGCGGGTTTTTTTGTTTCGGAAACATTTTAGCTTTTGAGCCATACTGTAGCATAGAGAATCGTGACAAAAATACCGGGTTAAATTTGGTGAACAAACACGAGTCAATATCTTTCCTTAAACATCATTAGACTGATAACAAGAACACGATTTCTAATAGATCTGACATAGATCTATCAATCCCCTGCTCGATTCAATAGTTTTATCGGAATTGTAACAAGGTTTTTAAGGCCATAGAGACGGATAAATATAATACTAAATCAGCCAACATATGATTTTTTTTCACTTTTAAAGGTGCATATTCACACCAAAATTCCTGAAAATAAATTCGTTAAAATAGTAACGTTTTGGAGGCTTAAGTTGTGTGCCTAGATGTAATGAACCGAGATAAATCTTAGCATATGATGATTTCATTCCGTACAAATTATTAAAATTTTCTTTGTTGTAAATTTGAAATAGGTATTGTGCCTCTAATTCAATTTCGCAACTTAAAAATTATATTAATTTATATGTAATGAAATCATCATATGTTAAGATTTATTTCGTTTCATTACATCTAGGTATATAATTTAAGCCTCTAAAGGTGTACAATTTTAACCATTTTTTTCAAGCCTTCTCTTGTGAATATGCACCCTCAATGAAATTTTTGTTAATGCGTGGCATCAATGCTGAGTAATCCATCATAGGAGTCGGGTAATGCGTGTGGATGCCACCCTCGATTTTGAAATTGACGATCATGTCAAAAAAGGCCATAATGAGTTTGAGTATTGTGCGATTTTTCATGGTTTATTCCACATCTACAAGATATATGCATATAAACGATAAATTAACTATCTATAATGGAGGAATCCAGTTTTAGCTATGCCCCGCCCATCTCTAGCTAAGCTCCACCCACACTTCCTCGTGATGGGATCGATCAAACCCTGATCTGCCTGACTATTAATTTCCGGAAAACTATACAGGTATGCGGTTGCATATTTTGAAACCAATTTTAATTAGTACGATGATGACATGTAGGCCTATGCAAACATAACATAAACATAATTTTAATATATTTTTAAAACTTTATTTTTGTAGTGAAATACAGATATTTGAGGATATATATAGATATATATATACATTTCTGGAAATATTATAGACTTACATATTGTAATTGCATCAGTAAAAATATGTTGCTATCTTTATAATGAATATGAGATACGGTAAACGTTATCAAGTTTATCATTGCCATTGAGTGATATAATTAGTATAGATAGTAATATAAATATATTAATATATATATATATATTAATATTCCACAATCATGCACATCATATACGGAGAGTATCATTGAACAGGTTTATCAGTGGTGAAGTATTTACAATACATTATCATTGGTTCAGGGCAAATTTTACTGCAGGCCTACAGTGATAATGAGAATATTATAAAATTTCTAATGAAGGCATTACTACTATAAAACTCATAATTTTCCTCTGTCCTTTAAGACATCATACGAAGAGGCATCGTCTGTCGCTTCGATTTCTACGGGGCATACGTCCCCACCAGCGGGTGAAGTTACGCGTGAAGAAAACGTCTGTTTTAAAGAGTCACGTGACATCTCAGCTGTAACATTATCTATAGATAAAGAGATAGATAAACGTGCTTAACATCAGCTTAAATTCATAAGTAACTCTTTCGTGATGAAGCCAGCCAAAACCCGGCCTCTGCAGTCGTCTTGAGGAATGTTCATTTTCTGGCCGTGTGAAGACGATTTTTGAAAATTTACCACTGGAATGACTGGCTCGTTAACCGAGCCAGTCATTCCAGTGGTAAATTTAAAAAGAAAATAGTCTTCTCCTGCCCTGAAAGCGGACATTTAATAAGCACATAGTTATATTTTCTTGACAAATTTCGCCATAAAAAGTTTCAACAATAAATAGCATTTACCAAATTCTAATCCCATTATTTACGGTGAGGAATTTCTGACTGAATGCCTGGTCATTCGAAAGAGGAACATTGATTGCTTGATATGACCTAACCGTTTATGGAAGGACGTAGTGTTGTATTAATTTTATCACAAATAACCACCCTTAACAAAGTATTCAGTATTAACCCTCATATGCCTGATACTGCACGTTACTGGGCTGGTATCAGACTGTATTGTCCCAGTATTGGCTCGCTGACGGCCTTGTAACCTGCATTATTAGGGAAGATACACATTCGGCTTTTATTACTCGTGACAGATAACTTGTGAGACGCCTCTGCCCATCATTAAACGTTTCACTCAGCTATTATTCAAGAGACTCTGGTTAATGCAAGTGTTTTAAAGGTGCATAGTCACGCCAGAATGGCTGGATATATATATATATATATATATATATATATATATATATATATATATATATATATATATATATATATATATATATATATTCTACTTTTAGAGGCTTAAATGGTATACCTAGATGTAATGAAACGAAAAAAATCTTAACATATTATGATTTCAATCTGGAAAAATTAATATAATTTTTGGTTGTAAATTTTAATTAGGCGCTCGTGTCTCTGATTCATTTTCACAACTTAGAAAATTATATTAATTTATAAGGAATGATTCAGCATATGCTAAGATTTATTCCTTTTCATTACATCGATAGACCAAAAAATTTAAGCCTCTAAAAGTAGATAATTTTAACAATTTATTTTCAAACATTCTGCTGCGAATATGCACCTTTAGCTGTTCACAAGCTTATGACCCCTGTTTTTATTAGGGTTACGAAAACATGGATCGCAAGTGAAAAATAGATTACAGTTAATTAGGCCTAAAGCATAGATGTTCTTAAGCATAAATTCTTTAAGCAAACCTTGCGTTATCCCATAAATGATACATACCTCTCGCCTGCTGGCGCGTCTGATGGACGACGTAGTTACTTGCGCCAGTGTCATCTCCTGGCCTTGACCTAATGACGACATGCTCGCGGACGTGGCGGTCAACCAACTCCTGCATGTCCTGGTAGTTGTAGATGGCTTTATGGAGGCTTTTGATTGTAAAATTCTTTACATGTCGTCCAGGATGGCACCGGCGCATAATGTTGATAAATTCTTCCTGGCTCATTCTACCAGCATCAACTTCCTTGTGAATATTTTCGATTGTAACCGCTAGGTGATTGATAGTAGGAAAAACTGAAACAAATCGACAACAGATAATAATGGTAATATTGATCACTATGCTGCGATTGATACTATAATCCCGACAAATGGCAAAGTCCTGTCACAGAATATGTTAGCTCAAAACCATCGTCCTATTGCACGGTCCTCGCCCTCCTGCTCCGATCCCGTATGGAGTGTATCACATACAACGGATCTATCTGAGCGGGCGTATATATATATATATATATATATATATATATATATATATATATATATATATATATATATATATATATATATATATATATATATATATATGTTAGTACGATGAGTCAAACCTGACCTAAACGAGCACCTCAAAACGAGTATCTCAACTGGTCACTACCGTGGTGAATTTAGGACTGTGGTTAGCATCTCTAGAAAGCTAGGGTCCAGTGCCGTAATGTTGCTGGGGACGCCTGAGATCAGAGGGCTGTGTGATTTGGCAATATCTGGCTTATACAGTGCAGCTAAGCAATAAATTGTGATATTTCAAACACAAAATAAAAATGATATTGTAGTACGCCTTTTGAACATAATTGGATTGGAAGACATTGCTGCCTAAGACAGCAATTAGGCAGCAATATATTCCAATCCAATTATGTTGTTCAACATAACATTTTTATATCGTGAAAATTGTTTTCTTTTGGAAATATGTTGACTGATTTATGAGTTGTACTATAGGTGTGGCATATATGCGTGTGTCTTGAATTTATGCAGGGGGAGGCCAAAAAATAAGACAAAAACTATTTTTCTATCACCTTTAGGGGTCCTGGAAATTTGGGAACCCTGTGAAAATGCACTTGTTGCACTGCGTTAGGTTCGCCATGACCACCATATTGAACATTTCAATGCAGTCAATAGAGGGATCCCACCCGCTCCTCAATTATCTGATGTCATAATCAATAACGTCACAATTAGGTGACGTCACGATTAAAATGATTCATCTCCGTTATGAAAATCAAAAACTTGTATGGCTTGGATGAATTAACAAGTTAATAAACATTCCGTTCAATATTTTGAAACAATAGCAATTAACAGCACCTAGTCAAACTAGTTTCAAAATATTGTTAAATCAACGTGTTATTTATTGTTAGGTGAAGCATGTCATTTATCAATACAAGAATGAATGATACATACTTTTAGGTGGTCCATGTATAATAGTGACTGATGCATCTGATGATCTGCTGTTACAACATGCGTGCAGCTCCTGTGGGTCACTGTAGTAAAGCAAAACATTTTCTGTTATATATGTATAGCGACGACGACATCGACAATGACAACGACGACGACGACATAATATAATTTCTAAAAATGTGTTACTGAATGTCGTTGCTCCTTTATACTTTCCCAATGGGAACTGAATAACATTTGATCAAATGTATATAATATTGATACGGCCAAAGTATGTTGGTGCATCTGAAAATTACATTCCTAGTACATAATCAGTACAACATTTTCTGCTCAATAGCTGATCTGATTAGTGGATTATGAAGCTTAGATCTAAACCACGAAACATTAATGTGAATTATATGCTGGTTTGAAATTTATACACACAATGTTTTACTAATGATACATTGTAGATATTGCAAACCGATAAAACGTAAGTGTTCATCAGGTGCCTATGTAATATATTAACATTACGTATTATTAACATTACCTATGTGGCAACGGACAGACCACTTGTACAGGCTTTCCATCAACTGTGCGCTTGAATCTGGCAAATGCCAGTAAACTCTGAAATAGTTTGATAAATTATATTATAAAAGTAATCATTTCAGTTACATGAGCGAGAGAGAACGAGTGGGAGAGAAGATGGTGGAGAGAGAGAGAGAGAGAGTGAGAGAGAGAGATAGAGAGAGAGAGAAAGAGAGAGAGAGAGAGGGAGAGAGAGAGAGAGAGGGAGAGAGGGAGGGAGGGAGGGAGGGCGGGAGAGAGAGAGTGGGGGAGAAGATGGTGGAGAGAGAGAGCGAGAGAGGGAGAAAGAGAGAGAGAGAGAGGGGGAGGAAGGGAGAGAGAGAGGGGGGAGGGAGGGAGGGAGGAAGGGAGGAAGAGAGAGAGAGAGAAAGAGAGAGAGAGAGAGAGAGAGAGAGAGAACGAGTGGGAGAGAAGATGGTGGAGAGAGAGAGAGCGAGAGAGGGAGAAAGAGAGAGAGAGAGAGAGAGAGGGGGGCAGGGAGGAAGGGAGAGAGAGAGTGGGGAGGGAGGGAGGGAGGAAGGGAGAAAGAGAGAAAAAAAAACGAGCGTAGGAGAGAAGATGGTGGAGAGGAGAAGATGGTGGAGAGGAGAAGATGGTGGAGAGAGAGAGAGAGAGAGAGGGAGAGAGAGAGAGAGAGAGAGAGAGAGAGAGAGAGGGAGGGATGGAGGGAGGGAGGGAGGGAGCGGAGAGAGAGAAGATGGTGGAGAGAGAGAGAGAAAGAGTGAGAGAGAGAGGGGGGTGGAGGGGGTGGGTTGGAGGTGAGAGGGGATGGAATGATATAAGCCAAATGATGTAGTGACACAAATAAGGCCCAGGTGATATAGTAACACTAATGACGCCCAGTGAATTTGTAGATAGACGATTATTCATAAATTTTACATGCCTTCACATTTATTTTTTCGTATTTCCACAGCCCCCTTAAATAACTTATTTGTCGCAGTGTTTTTGATGAAGACCAGATGAAACCTGTGATCACATTAATTACTTTGTATCATATTTATCAGCGAATCCTCGATATCCTAGCATAAGGACACCAACTATGAAAGAATTTCAGAAGATCCTGTTACTCCTGACAGGTTCGTTATGACTCGATTATTTAGTCAGTTGAAATGTAGAAATGGGCAATGCTTATGGATTAGATAGTCATGTGTTTGGCTGGGTGTAGGTACTTTTATGATACATGTGTGTGCATCTCGTACAAATCGACACAGTACACACCACGGAAGATACTTATAATCAGTCAGATAACTTCGACTCTTGGTCATTAGCCAATAAATTCTATGTATGTTTTGCATGGTGAGATCTCCAACAGCCAAGGCATGAAGTGTTGACATAAATCTATATTTTCGCACCTAATGATTATTTCGAATCAATATTTCCAAAAATAAATTGTCTAAGGATTTATAGTTTTGGAAGCAAATTTTGTTAGTTCAAACATTACGTTTTGAAATCGATTTAAACTAGCACAGCAACATAATTAATTATGTGGATATGGTTTACATCACAGAATTTGATCTCCGAATACTCGTTTCCGGTTTTAGCTATGCCCCGCCCATCTCTATCTAAGCTCCACCCACACCTCGCCCGTGTTGGGATCGATCAATCTCTGAACTCCCTGACTATCAATATCCAGAACACTATACAGGTAAGCTGTAGATTCAACAGCATGTTTATTAAATAATAGAGACATACAATTCATACAACGTGCCGGACTATTAAGAGATAAAGACGGGCCTAATAGAATCATTTATGATGTAATGATTATGACGTCATCCTACGCGACACTTAGCCGATTATGACGTCATATGACGTCAAATCTTTGATGTATACTCTGGAAAAGTGAATTGCCTCATCCTGAACACTGTACATCGTATTCCTAATACACATATCATGCTATGATAGTGACAGGTATAGAGTCATAGCAATGGATGTTTCCGATCTGTCACTCAAGAATACGACGTCATAATCAACTAAGCCACATGTAGGCTGACATCACAATCATAATGCATATTGAATAACGTATCTAGCTCTGTCATGAACATTTAAAAGTCCGTTCCTTGTACCAATTTTATGTCTTTGATGGATTGACTATTTAATAACCGTGTTAAATATTTTGCAACAGCACCCAGTCAAATTAGTTTCAAAATATTTATAAGCTTACCTGTATAGGTACCTATAAACTGGAATTCCGAGAATGTAGGGATCAAAGTATATAATCCGATCCCAACAATCGCAAAACGTGCGGGGAACTTAGCTAGAAATCGGTGGTGGGGCGCATAACTATAAATGTATCCCTTGGTTGTGCATAAGCATTATGATCCATTTACCTGGGAACTGCCAATAGCCACAATGTGGCTTGGATCATGAGCTGGGTTGAAATCATCTTCAATCTGCTCTTCAACTTCTACTTTGTCCTGAGCCGCTCTCGCAAGTGCACCACGCGCTGCTACGTCATCGGCAAAATCAACAGCGCCACCCTTGTCATCACCACCATTGCTCCGATCTTCAGATGTGCGGATATCGTCTGGAGTTTCTACGCTCTCATCACTTAAGCTACATCCAAGACTTTCTGCTTCAATGATATCTGACGAGTTCTCCATCCAGGGCTCAGCAGTCCTACCATTCGTACACTCACTAGCACTCTTTGTGTCAATGACGTCATGGTCAATTCTGACTGCAATGCACTCTTCATCTATGCCCTCGCAAATCAACGCTGCTTCGATGTTAAGTTCATAATTGTGTTCGACTACATGGTTTTTAGCATGATCGTCAATGCTGGTTTCAACACATTCGTCTGTCTTTTCACCGGCAGTGTCGACATCAGCACTTGGCTCATCTAGAGAAAGTTCATCATTATCTGCTTCACTGCTTTGTTCATCTCTGCTCAGTGCATCAACCACTGCTTCACTGCTTTGCTCATCTCTGATCAGTATATCAACCAGTGCTTTACTGCTTTGTTCCTTTGTACCACTCTGTCCATTGACCTCGCTGCCATGACTCTCTTGAGTGACAACGTCTCTGCACGTGTTCTCTTGCACGTCATACATTCTGTCTGTATGGTCTTCGGCAAGGACGTCATTATTATCATTCCAGTCATAATCAGCTGGAAGTGCCTCGTCAGCTTTGACATCATATGCCTGATCTTCTCCTCGATCTTCTGTCTCAACGTCATCGATTTCAAAATTAAAGTGCTCCTTTACCAAACTATCACTCTCTTTGATCTTCTGATTGTGATTGTAATCTATATCACTAAGGTCTTTATATTCATTCTGAATATGCTGCGCAATTTCAGGAGAGTCTTCATCATCTTCATCATCATCATCATCATCATCATCATCATCATCATCATCATCCTCATCATTGTCCCGTCTATTCCTCCATGCTTTAAGAAAGTGAGAATAAAAATTGTTATAGTAAGCGATCGATCAATAGAGAAAGTGAGCGAGTGAGTGACCAACCAGCCGACCAACTTAGCGACAGACTGATCAAATGACCAACCGACCGACTACCCACCAACCAGCCAAAAAATCGACCAACCGACCGACTGACTGACTGGCCGATTGATCGATCGATCGATCACCAAACAACAAACCACCCAACTGATCCAACTGGATGACCGACCGTTTGGACGACCGACTGGTCATGGATCACCACCCAATATGTCTGTCAGTCGGTTGGTCTGTCAGTTAATTGATAAGTAAATAAATAAATAAATAAATAAATAAATAAATACATTAATTAATTAATTAATTAATTAATTAATAATAAATTAATTAATAAATAAATACATTAATTAATTAATTAATTAATTAATTAATAATAAATTAATTAATTAATTAATTAATTAATTAATTAATTAATTAATTAATTAATGTTTGGCGGTCGGTCAGTCGGTCGGTCATTAATTAATTAATTAATTAATTAATTAATTAATTAATTAATTAATTAATTAATTAATTAATTAATTAATTAATTAATTAATTAATCAATCAATCAATCAATCAATCAATCAATCAATCAATCAATCAAGCAGGCAAGCAAGCAAGCAAGCAAGCAAGCAAGCAAGCAAGCAAGCAAGCAAGCAAGCAATCGAACAAGCAATCAATCGATCAACTAAGCGAAATAGTCGAAATTTCACTATTAATCGAATAAGCAAATAGTCCATTAATCCGATAACATCTCACACACTAATACAGCATCAGAAACAGTATCTGATATTCGGACACTAACTTAAAAGGATGAGATAATTACACTTAGTCCATATTGTTGAAATCAAACTCAATTCTAGAGTATTTAGTTTCTTCCAGAATTGTCTTGTTGCTACTTTATGGATTGGAATCTATTATAACGTTTACTCACCAATCCTATGAAAAAATTGACACATTCTTGTCAGTTTTTCAGTCAGAAGCTGGATGGCCAGAGAGGCTCTTGCAAGACAGTACAGAACTGTAATAGTAAAACAACATATTATACCAAAGAATTAAATATTGTCTAATATGTATATTCCTATAATAGGCATGAAGAATGAATGGCAATGTTTCCATGATGATAAAAGATACTGTCTATCAGCCGTTCTATTGCTAAAGTACTATACTATGGATGGATAAACTGGAAAGTTTCACTGGAAGTATCATTTTATCAGCCATGAAATCGTCCATGCAATGACCAATAAATACATTCACTTTCCAAACAGAAAATGCCCATCCCACTGAAATTATGTAATTTTACTTGTCCAAAGAGTATAACTTTGCTGTTGTATTCCTACGATTATATAATTATACTGATTTATTTATTATGATTGATTGTCTGATCAACATACTATTTTGCAAGATGGTGTTTTAGATCTGTTACTTATTGCACCAATCATTCATTTTTGGTGAAACACTATGTAGGAATGTTTGATTTCTTCCACCTCTCTGATGTTGTTAATTATGGATACCCTAAATTATTATCTAGTTCACTTACCAATCTGATGAAATACGTGACAAATTCTTATCATCAAATTGGTAAGAAAATGAACGACGATTGCAGCTTTTGCAAGGCAGCACACGACTATAGCAAGAAGAAAATAACACCATATAAATATTAGTCATAAATAAATAAGTTCAAAGTTCTCATACTGATGGATGACGAAATACCCTGAGATTAGGAAGAAAACAATAAAATATAATACTAACAATAATCATAAATAACTAAGTTCAAGGGTCTCATACTAATGGTCAAATAAACCGAGATTCAATTAACAGGAATTAGATTAATCAAACAAGCAAGCAAATCAATTGTCGGTACAATCAGTTAGCTATAAAGTCTGACAAGGCTGTGGTCATTACTAATTTACAATCTGTGTTATCTGCGTTAGCCTGGCAATCAATCAATCAATCAATCTATCAATCAATATATCTATCAATCAGCCAGCCAGCCAGCCAGCCAGCCAGCCAGTTACCCAATCAGCCAGATAAGCAATCAATCAATCACGCAAGCAAGCAAGCAAACAAGCAGGAAACCAAGCAAGCAACAGACTAACAAAACAGCAGACTAAATGACTGACTGGCTGACGGATCACTTAATTGAGCAACCGAGCCAACGACTGATGATTCACATGACTGACAGACCAATCAATCAACCACCCACCAATCAATAAATCAATCAGTCACTCAAGTAATCAATCAGTTAAGTTGAATGATCTTAATTTGTTCGATAATTGTCGTGTTGCTACTTTATGGAACCTATTATAATGTTTACTTACCAATCTGCTGGACAAATTGCCACATATTTGTCAATCCTTCTGTCAGCTGACGGAAGACTAGAGAACTTCTTGCAAAACAGCACACAACTATTATAATAAAACAGCAAATTATGTACAGGTTTAGATTTGGAGTAATATGTTAATTCCTTTAATATTTCTGACTAATTAAAGGCATCGCTACCTTGCCAATCGATGATCAAACAACCCGTCAATCATTTACGCTGTTAATTCTATCCTATTCAAATGAGTCATGAAGTTATTTGATCAATTACTCAGTTATGTATCACAATCAGTCTATCGGTCAATGACATGTATTCAATTGACAGACAGAATGTTGACATAATCAATCAATTCACATACTAATGTGTTTAGTGTGCGTCTTTCCACCAGTCAGGCATTTTGATGAAACATTATGTGGGAATATTTGATCTCTCCCAACTTCCTGTTGCTGCTAATTATGGATTCTTTAAATTATTATATAATACACTTACCAATCTGACGGAGTACGTGACAGATTCTGATAAAAACCTGGAGGACGATTGAAGCTATTGCAAAGCAGCATACAACTAAAGCAAGAAGAAGTAATATATACTATTAGCCATGAATAAGTAAGTCCAAGGTAACTGTTCTCATACTGATGGATAGTCAAATAATCAGAGATTCCATTAATAAAAATTAAATTCATAGAACAAGATGTATGGATAAATTACTCCATTGTTCAGACAATCAAGCAGAAACTATCATGCATATCATTAAAGTACAGACACGTGCTCTCAGATATCCATAGAGCAAGTTGTATAGATGAACAAATTATTATGAAATAAGACTTTGAGCTATTTATTATGGTATAGTGTTGAATACAAAGTATTGTTGAATAGCTTACTCACCTATCTGTCGGGTAATGCGACAAGACACTGTCAGACATTTTTTCAGAAGATTTAAGAATAGCATAGCTATTGCAAGCCAGCAGACAACTATAACAAGAAGACAACAGAAAATAGAGAGTAAACCCTAGTTGATGATCAGATAATTATACTTTCATTCATTCTATTAATCTGTCACACACTCCTATACATGATTAAGCAGATACATACACAACACTACAGTGACCAAGATACAAAGATGAACAAATTATATATGTGATATTTCAGATTGATGTATTGAAACGGAATTCTGGAATGAATCATTTGTTCAATATTTATGTTTTTGCTAATTGTGGCATATTTTGGATAGTAAATAGTTTACTTACCAGCCTGACGAACAAGGCGATAAATTCCTGTTAGCACTCTCGTCAGTAACCGGACGACATATGTGGATAGCGCAAAACAGCACACAACTATAGCGAGGCAACAATAGAAAATAGAACATTTCAATATAAGATCCAGGTTATTTGACAAAATCACGACTTCCCCCATCTCACCCCAACACCATCACATTCATTAAGAATACATATAAGTTTGACTGACTCTAAGCACAACCCGCATTTCCGCGTGTTGGAATCGAAATCATGAATTCCAAATATCCCAATTTCGAGGTAACTATCCATGAGTTATTTTATGTTATTGAATATGGTGAGGCTAGTTTGGCTGGGTGTTGCTGCTCCTTCTACAGCAATAACAGCATGCTTACTAAATTGTAAATCTATCAAAGACATACAATTGATACACATGACGGACGTTTCAGTTTCAATTTTCAATTATTAGTCTCACTATTCTTAGGAGTATTACAATTGAAAAATTGTAAGCATACATAATGTTAATGTGTATATACAAACATCAAATTGCATTTTATTTTTAAAATTATTATGTAAAATTGTAACGCCTTTTATAATCTTTTAGGGAAAGAGTCGAATCTAAGTCAGTTTGACTTGTTACTCAATCCCATTGTTGTTAATTGACAATAAAATTTGTTTAAAACAAGAACCCATCACTCTCGCACACGCCCTCTCACCCTTGAACGTGTACATGCTCGCGCACACACGCGTACACGCGGTGCTATACGTGTCAGTATCTTACCCATTTAAAGCATAAAACCCAGTAAATCTCTTTTACAGGCATAATAAACGTAAACTGTTGAATAGTGTGAAGCAAATTTTACTGAAATCTGGTACTGCCTTAGATAGCACCTGCTCCCAGTCAAAGTAGTTTCAAAATATTTAACTTAATTTTGAGACATATGTATGGAATTAATTATATTTGGTCGAAATGGTGTAACGGGTTAATGTAGTAGTAGTAGTAGTAGTAGTAGTAGTAGTAGTAGTAGTAGTAGTAGTAGTAGTAGTAGTAGTAGTAGTAGTAGTAGTAGTAGTAGTAGTAGTAGTCACAATCGTTGCTAGAACAGGCAAGGCATCCGCAGATATCGTCGTTGGTGGTGGTTGTGATTATGCTGCGTGGTTTTGTTGTTGCTTTTGGTTGTTGTTGTTGTTGTTGTTGTTGTTTCTGTTGTTGCTGTTGTTGCTGTTGTTGTTGTTGTTGTTGTTGTCGTTGCTGTTGTTGTTGTTGTTGGTGGTGGTGGTGATGGTAGTTTCTGATGATTGTAGTATTTGTACTGGTGTTGTGGTAGTGGTGGTGGTTATGGTGGGGTGGTGGCTGCGGTCGAGTTGTGTTGTTGTTGTTGTTGGTGGTGGTGGTGATGGTGGTGTTGTTGTTGTTGTTGCTGTTGTTGTTGCTGTTGGTGGTGGTGGTGGTGGGGATGATGGTGGTGATGGTGTTGGTGGTGGTGGTAGTGATGGTGGTGGTACTGGTGGTGGTGGCGGCAGTGGTGGTGGTAGGCATGATGATGATGATGATGACGACGATGACGATAACGATGACGATGATGATGACGGTGGTGGTGATGGTAGCCATTGTGGTGGTGATGGTGGTGGTGGTGATGGTGATGATGACGGTGGTGGTGATGGTAGCCATTGTGGTGGTGATGGTGGTGGTGATAATGGTGATGGTGATGATGGTGGTTGTGGTGCTAGGGGTGATGAAGATGATGATAGTGCTGATGATGGTGGTGGTGGTGTTTACTTACCTATAGCATACAAGCAGTAGAGTATATCCAGCAGGACCAAGGACGCCATTACGCCAGCGGCGGCCCATGCTTCTTTTTCAGGACTTATGACCTGAAATAGGCCTAGCGCCTCTGAAAGTAAACATATAATACAGGACTTGTAAACTGCCATATACCGAGAGCGACTGAAAATAAACATACAACCGCACGAACAAATCGAAATACATACATGTGCAAGTACATAGCTCACCTGTATAATTAAACGCATACCTATACAATTTGGCATCTTTAGATACATACATAATCAAGGTGTCCCAAAAAGTGTGCCCATTTTGAGACTCTTAACTGGATACTGTAATACTTTTGTATGTGCAACAATCCCTTTGTTTCTTTTTCGAGAGACCCTGAAATTTGGTGCAAGGCTAATCTAATCTTTCAATTTTAACAATTCTTCAACGGACAAACATCATTGCGTGTTGGCACAGACACAAAGCGCGGTGCAGCTTCAACACCAGTGTTGTATGCAATATATCAAATTGTTGCTAAGTTTATCACAGCGGAAACCGTATGTAATCTGCATAAGTGCCATCGTTCAGAGATATCTAATTTTAACCCCAAATTTTATTTCATGAAGATTGATGGAAGAATCTGTACAAGACACACACGATATTCCAGTCCGGGCAGGGAACACACATGCACATCATTCCCATGAGTAGGATTATTTGGCGTTTTTCTACACAAATGTCCTGCCAAATTCTTAACGTTCGTCATCAGACGCAAGAATTGTTTAAGGTTATTTTAGTTGAGCCAAGTTTCCCGAATATTCAAACTGTAGAAATTCAAATTTCAATTTTAGTGCCAGGTACCACCCCCCCCCCCACCCCACCCCCCCCCCCCCACACACACACTAATATGACGATGATGATGGCATGGCAACACACACACACACACACTTCTTGGCAACACGCACGCACGCACGCACGCACGCACGCACGCACGCACGCACGCACGCACGCACGCACGCACGCACGCACGCACGCACGCACGCACGCACGCACGCACGCACGCACGCACGCACGCACGCACGCACGCACGCACGCACGCACGCACGCACGCACGCACGCACGCACGCACGCACACAGCAACCATCTCGCTACATCCCATCCGCCTATAAAGGCCGATTATACCTCCACTCCAATTCCTACCTTTTTGGACTCTGATGAAGTTTCGAGCTGTACAGAAGTATGTCTTCCACGGGACGATGTGAGGTGTGGTCCCGCTCCCAGCCCCGGTCCAGGTGTGCACGAGATCAGAGGCAGTAGACTTCACGTAAGTATAAGCATTGGATATAAGCGTGAAGAAACCATCACTCGCCACTTTGACATCCTCGTCTTCATCAATATCCGCCTTACAGCTGCAATAATAATAATAATAATAATAATAATAATAATAATAATAATAATAATAATAATAATAATCTTGGCAGCTAAATCAACATCTATACGTATCTTCAGCTTCTGATAACATTACAATTTTCGAGGAAGGAAGGGGCGGGACGGGGGCGTGGTTGAGGAGCCACGCACCCACGATTGATTGTAGAGGGCATTACATTCAGGACACACTCAGTTTCAGTTTCACGTTTATTACACTCAGGCTACCGAGGCAGCATATGAGGGTACATATTTATAACAATTAGTATGCCGAGTAAAGTGACAAAATATACAGTGATTATCACGAGGTTAATAAAAAAAATACTAATTACATTAATTGCAGCGATAATAGCCTTGTCGACTTATTTTTTCTTGGCATATAAAATATATTTACAAATTCTTTGGAGAACTGGCCTGTTGCACATTGAAAGAAGTCATTTAGCTTTTTCTAACGAGTTATTGGTTAGGTAAGAAGAAGGAATAAGTCTTTGTCTTTCAGTGCTAAAATTTGCACAATGAAAAAGAAAGTGTAATTCGTCACCTATGCAATTACATGTATTACAGATGCGCTCATTTCTTTCAATTCCCTCCAATCTCTTGGCCTCGATGGCTAGCTGGTGATTCAATATTCTGAAGCGGCACAGATATATAGCGTCGTGATATGGTAATACAACCAAATACCGAATCACTCGTTATATTATTGTAAAACGCTAATTGGCTTGAATTGGAAATTTCGGCTGTAGGTGTTTCATTAATTGAGTTTGTAAAGCCATTCCTACATGCTTAGTGATGTTAGTCTGGTTTACGTTTTCTGCGTTAAATGTTGTATCAAATCCTGTTACTGTTAGTATTTCTTTAACTTCTTCTATTCATTTAAACCTGATATTCTTTGTTTCCGTATACTCTAGGCACGTATACTAAAGAAAAGATGAATGATTTCCATCTCCAGCGTGTGCGATGTCCGGCCAAAATAGAATTAGATTACACTGTATTATAATATTTAAAGGGCATTTACCTAATTCTGTATAGATCATAACATTCGGGTTACTTTTCTTCATTTGTAATATAATTGTATAAAATCGTTTTTGGCAAATTTCTAGCAGTTTCGTGTTTTTTTTCGAAGACCCCCCTACCCCCCCCCCCACACCCCGATTTCGGACGCGTTTAAAATAACAGGTACAAACATAGACTCAAAAAGTGTGCACTGTAAATCTATTGGGACAGCAATCTTTAATTGTGTGGACTAGTGCGTTAGTGCGTATAATCCTTTGAGATAAGTTTCGTTTTCTACAAGAAAATGAATTACCATTACATTTGAAAAGTACCCACAAAAATAAATATTCATCTACTATAGCTATATTCACCAATTTGAAATTTTGGTTGGTTAATCTTCTTACGTTATCCGAATATTACTATTTTAGCTTTTGAATAATTGAGCTGCAATTTCCAATTTTTCGCAATAGTCCTGGAATACATCTAACGCATTTTGTAGCGACCTGGGTGTTTCTGCCATTATCATAGTGTCATCAGCGTAGAGAAACACAATAAGATATAAATAAAGGTGTATCAACTAGGTCGTTAATTGTTGTCAGCCCTGATGTGTGGTGTTCTTCTAGATAACTTTCCAAATCATTCAGAAAAATCAAAAAGAGAAAAGGGGATAAATTTTCACCTTGTCTAACGCCTATTCTGAACGGAAATGCGTCTGACTTAGTTGAGTTATGAAAAACAAATTACCTAATAGACTGATACATGTTAAAAATAATATTAAAGCATTTTTCTGTATCTCTTCATTTCTTCCCAGAGACCCTTTCTCCAAACAGTAGCGAACGCTTGTTTAAAATCTATAAAACAGGAGTATAACTTTTTCTTTTCGACTGATAAGAGCTGCTGTATGAGATGCAGTGAAAATATATTGTCCAATGTGGATCTACCTTTTTCTAAATCCGTTTTGCGAATATGAAATGATTTCATATTTTCTGCATATGCATTCAAACGAGCATTAATAATTGTGGTGAAAAGTTTCCCCATACAGCTTAAAAGCGTTATTGGTCGTTCGTTTGCTGCGTCCGATTGGTCTCCTTTTCCCCATATATAGGTATAATTTATAATATATATATATCGATATAAGCGGCTAGACGCTTCCCACCCCAGACACAGATTACTTTCACTTTGTCTGATCAGTGACACAATATCGAAAGAAATGATTATTCACCGAATGACCAATGATCGCTTGTTGCTTTCCAAACTATGTATGATTATTGTTTTTATAAGACCCCAACTAGCTATCCATCCGAATTATTTTAATAGTTTTTCTTAGGTGAAGGTAATCTTATAAGTAAGTTGTCATACAAAACACCGCACTTTGAATAGACAATACTGTTTTGGGTTCAAAAGAAAACATTTAAATTTTCATCTGTAAAAATCAGGCCCTGGAGCATAAAAACCAACTGGCTCCATACTAAGTGATTGATTGCCAGAGCAGATCGCTTACTTTTGACTTAGATGTTTGTGCAAATTAAACAAGGGTGTCGCCAGTGACTATGGATGGGTAGGGCAGTCTATGGGGAAGGGCTGAGAGAGAATTCCCCCCTCCCAAAGAAATGGATTTCGGTGTTTCCTCACGGAACATTTTGAAAATTAGATCCTTTGAGAAGCGATGTCATGCGTTCCCGCTGATTAACTGCATCATTATGTTTGATCCAAAATTTTATTAGAATTTACCCATCAGTTTATTAAACAGATTTAAATTGGAAAGCAATGCGGAGTAAATTTACAATCAGGTTTCTGTTAAAATATTCAACAAAATATTTCTTATATCATTAGATGATACCTGAAATTTGTTGTACGACATAAAAATAATAAAATTAATATGTTGAATATTTTGAAAGAGATTTGCCTGGAAGCCGTTGCTGCCTCAGGCAGCAACGGCTTCCAGTCAGATCTCTGTCAAAATAGTCAACAGATTAATTTTTATATCGTAAAGAATTACTTGGCGTATTTGTGCTGATGGGTTGAATTGAAGCAAGTAAATAGGCCTACTAGTAGTATTTTCATGATTTTCAGAATAATCTTTCGACACATCATTGGTATGGCAAGTGCCCTACCTGTCATACCGCTTACAATGCCCTTGAATTTTTTTAGGAAATCAGTAAGTAGCCTATGAATCTGGAGCAAAAGCACCAGAGACAAAACCCGCAGTCATATAGGTGGTGCCTGGAAAAGCCACAGACTAGCGGCCAAAAGCGGTGTTCAGAATGTTACACACCTAATCGCTGACTAAATAACTTTATAACCATTATCCTAAAAGTCAGGTCTTGCGATCATCTGCGTATGCAATAAGAGAAATTATTTGTTAAGTTATTCATTGATTCCCTAATACACCCAGTCTCCCTATACCCTTTAACAAAAGTCATCGAAAAACTCATTAAAACCTCTCACCATTATCCTTACACTATCCATTCAAACATACAACATGAGTTACCCAGTCACCCAGCTGCACGCACCAACACTCACCCAACTTACACCCCTATATACGTGAGCGGACGCACGTACATACGCGCACACGCACACCTGCATAATCACCTCACACCACGAACACATAGAGACGCGACGCCAAACACACTATCACAACCACCAGATATCTCCTACACACGCACCCACACATACACACATCAAACACACCATTGAAAGTTACAACCATAAATTTAACTTGACCCCCTATAAATTCAGGTTACAATGACTTATAATATACCATAAATTCTAACTAAGCTACTCCCTGTGCCCCTGATTAAATCATTTTTACCTGAGCTCGAGGATGTCACGTTCTAAAATCTCCATCATCGATATCGCGATCATCACAAGAGCAATGATCGAGACGAATCGCCGCAGGAATCCCAACAGGGAAATCCGTACGGCCATTCTTATTTACGAGTACACGCGTACTAATAAAAAAAACTTTAAGAAAACTTAGCGCTTCCTAAAGATCACTTCTTCATTCTCTGATAATTTAATATCAACTGAACTTATATCCAGTCTCCTTGGTAACAATTATTACGGGAGATTTCCGGTGACGTCAGCTACCCTAGTATTGATGACGTTGCTGTTTTTTTCAGTTATGACGTCACAATGTTGGTTACTGAAGATAAAGTCTTGGTTACGCGAAGACGGTGACGTCATAAAGAGACATTAGCAACTTTGCTTACGTAATTCAGACTTCGCATATTTGTGACCACTGATGACTTGGTGACAATTATACATGGGGCGGCGGTGATTGACATCGTAGTTTGTGAGTGGCTTCTCTTCGAGTCGCATATGGCCATTCGAACCAGAAAAATTAAAATAGCTTCTAATAAATACGTGGATTATAATCGTATCTGGTTTCTAATTTTAATTCGGTAATCATATAGAACCAAGATGTATTTTAGCATCGAATAAAAATATTGTACCTCCGGCCAACCAAGTTACACGTGCTGAGATTGGTAGAACAACAAGAGCTCTGAAAATGTTAGAATTTGAGCTAACAAAATTAGTTACATACATTCACATCCATGTGAAGTTTTATACTGGGATGTCAGAATATCCAGGGCTGGATTGAGGGTTTCATAGGCCTAATGTATCCTCACACCAGAATGACGATTTGTGGGTGAGGTGCTGGATCTACGCATTGAAGTTTCTGAAATTTAGCTGTTCTCAGAGGCCAACCATCTACTGGGGTGGAGTGGGGTGGTGTGGGTCGTGGGCTGGAGGCGGGGGCGGTGTGGGTGGGTGTCCCGGGTGCAGGAAATGGCAGTGTGCCCACCTCACATAGACTGGGTGTGTGGGTGCCTTTCCCAGAGAAAATTGAAAATTAGATGCCCTACGAAGCCATGTAATGGCTTCTCAGAACATCTAATTTTCAATTTTCAATTTTCTCTGGGAAAGGCACCCACACACCCAGTTTATGTGGGATGGACACGATCTCATTTCCTACATTCTGAATGATAAGTAACATCTTTATTTTGCACAAAATAATATCTAGCTGATCACTCCTCCTTACGCATTAGAACTATATAAGCTTGTCTTTGCAGCACAACACTACATCTAGAGGGATGTCCCCATATAAATTTGATTTTGTTGGAGGCCCTTGGCAGCTTCCCAGTCTGCCCTGTCCTAAATCCGGCCCTAGTGACATAACTACACGATGGCCGGCTGCAGAACCGTGCTTGGACGGTGTGCTGTGAGTGCAGCGCTCCCCAAAATGATCGGTCCACCACTAATAAGTCAGTAAATGGCGTCGCTATATATCTATATTGCAGAACCAATAAACGCGTTCTGCATTGCATTTAATAATTTCAATAAATTGTGTAGGCTCCCCTAAATTAAATAGCAGCCATCCGCCCCTCCTCAAAGAATATTATTCGTAGGCCCTATGCACGGTGTCTCGTGTACCCAAGCCATTCTTCGGCAACAGCTGCAAGAATAGCGCGATCTATATTTCTAGCCATTCACCACCAATTTTAGTTAAGCACCGCCCATTCACTTTGCATGTGTTTTGCAATAGATTTTCAAAGGTTGAGATCTAAAGTCACATAATCTAAATTACAAGGAATTCCTGTTTAATGAATATCGTATCTGCATGGACACTACAAAGTAATAATATAAATAGATTGCAGTCCCTCGCCCTCCCATTTTTGTCACATTGTAAAAAGGTTTTCAGATTAGCCGGATTTTTTCGGATGTTCCATATTTCCGGATTATACCCGATGTACGGTCACTCCCTTTCTTGCGTTAACCCGTTGAACGCGAAGGCCAAAAACGCCAAAATCATTGCCGATTTTATATATATTCTGTTGAGTATTTTGAAACTAATTTGACTGGGAGCTGTTGCTTCCAAGCAGCAGATTCCTGTCAAATTAGTTTAAAATACTCACCAGCTTACTTGTATGATTGCTTTAAAATTACGATTCTGGGAATTCGGGGTTCACAGGGTTCAAATTTTAGCTACATCGGACCTGTACATTTTGAAAAATCTATAGATTCTGAATTTCACCCGATCTAGAATTTTTTGGATTTTCAGGATTTTTCGGATCACGCCCAAAGTTGTGGAATCCACGTGTACAGTTACACCCTATTCGTGTGTTAAAATGTGAGCCAAATAGGACCAATCTACATATACAGGATTTGATCCGATCCGGATTCTGGTTTTTTATCGGGATCACGGCCAAAGTCTGGAAATCCTCTTGCACCAGCATAAGTCTCTTCATTGTGCTAAGATTTGAGCCGAATCGGATCAGTACCGGTAGGTTTTTAGATACAGAAACTGGAGATATACCCCCGGACACACAGACAATCCGTCACTCAAGTACATGACGTCATAATCAAGTACGTTACGTGTTAGCTCCCGTCACACTCAATATGAAGTATCCACGTCACATTGTGCATCCCTGATGAATTAACAATTTAATACATATTCTTTTAACTCTATCGAATTTAATTTGACGGGGTGTGTGGTTGGGGGAGGGGTGTTGCTGCCTTAGCTCCTTAGACGGATGGACAGACAAACAGATAGACAGAGCCAATCACCATAAAAGCATTAGGCCCTAATATTTACGTTTAAGTGCGATAACACATTTTATCATATATTCAGCCCGTTTAATATATCGTGATATGAACACACGTATAATAGTCAACGAAAGATTTTCATTGGTTAATACGCTTAATAATCCAACATGCCCCGTGACGATGCAAATGTTTCGTACCGACAGCCACGGCAAAAATGGCAACATGCCAGGCTACATAATGGGGTTGGTGTAAATTTTGTAATATATATACACTACCTATTTATGGGATAGGTGTGTACGGGCACTTTTCAGGGCCTTTCTCAGAGTCACATAGATGCGTTCTCACATCTGTCACCACCAGAGGTGCCGTCTGTCGAGAAAACAACAACTGCAATGGCCGACAACATCACCAAAAATGCAAGTAGCCTATTGAATACGACATCCAGCCATTTTCAGGTCTAATTTGACTCCTCAGATCGACATAGATATTGTAAAATGATCTTTTCTGGACAACATCGTCATGACATGAATGCGACATGTTTAACAGGGACGTGAACTGTTCGGTCTTCAGCCAGCACCCCACAATTCATTGCGCTTACTACTGTTTAACGTTAACCAGAACACTGTTCCAGCCTTGCGTTCCGTAGGGAAAACGTTTCAAAACATTTTGCTAATTTGCAAACTATTGACAATTTGCTGATTTTGCATTAATTACATCATATAACATACAAAACGAGAAAAGCCGATTTTACACACGCAGAGTGCTCTGGCATGTTTTCCTTACAGAACGCAAGACTGGTACATGATCCGGTTAACGTTAAACAGTAGTAAGCGAAATGCGTTGTGGGAAGTTGGCTGGAGCACCAAACAAATCAATCATCACCACATTCCGCAGAGATTTTAAAAGTAATTTCAAGTCCGAAATAAGGAGTGATGCGTCCCAGCGACGAAAACAAACGGATTTCAGCGTTGGAGTGTATTGGAATAGTTATCAAAGTATCAGTTGATATATATCAAATGAATCTAAAACTCTGTACCATTTAATATCACTATTATCAACCGAGTCGAAAGTTATCACATTGCACGAGCTTTAACGACTTCGTTTCAGATCCTCAATATGTTCTTCTACTGATATTAGCCACTATATGTGCATTGCGGGGACACACCTGGCTTTCACAAATGATCAGCCAATAGATTTTCCAACTACCCATTTTCCTTGCAAAATCTGAACTATTTTAGTCAATGTTTTCCAATGTCTACGATCATCACCAGCAGGTAACACTTTGCAAAAGTCTCCTAAATACCAGATACACGATTAGTTGAATACTTTGAAACTAATTTGCCTGGAAGCTGTTGCTGCCTTAGGCAGCAACAGCTTCCAGGCAAATTAGTTTCAAAGTATCCAACAACTGGCCTACATTAGGTGCTTTAAATACTAGATATATTAGGATTTCAGGATTTATTTGGTAACAATGAAAACAATATGTAATACATGTACTTGTTGCATAAATATATATTTATCCTAACATGGTCTTCAAAGTAAACTTTATTACGGATTCTCTATTTAGAAAATATGTATAACTAAAGAACATTTACTGAAGTAACTGTATATCTGAGATGTCTGGCCATTAAGAACCATCTACCAGGGACATGCATAATTAACGGGAATACATTTCTGCAAAAATAAAAGAAAATCTGATGACATTGATGCCTAACGGGTGAGATTGGCATTGAGCTCCGATCAGTCCGAAATCATAACCATTAGATCAAGCATGTGTTCAGGAAAATCAAGGAAAAATTCCTGAGGGGTCAAATAACTGAGAAATTTGCAAAGATAGTTGGGTCGTTCTAAAACCTAACATTTCACTCAATCTAACAATCTCAACCAGCTTGTATGGGTAAAGGGAGGTAATCTATGCCAAAAAAGGAAAGCCGGTAATCCTGTGGCCCCGGAGTGGTGGAAACATGAAAGGACGCAACAGCGTACCGTCTAATATGTCCATTGCCCTTCTCTGATGAAGAGGAGTTCATTTCTGTAAAAAACGAAAATTAGTAATTTTGATGTCCAAGTGGTACCCTTCCACTTGGGCATGTGCCCTGCAGATATTATGTTGAATTCTCGGCAAACTGGATCCAAATACTGTGAAATGTCAATACAGGCACTATGATGTACTAGAGTCCCAATTTTGGAGATGCTTATACAAAAACTGCCATTCATCAGCAAATCTATTTCCAAAAACCCTGCTCAATGCATCAAAAACATTTGGGTTGGATGTGTGTCTACGGATGCTGGAAGGATGTAAAGTTTCAGCATGATCTGCAAAGACTCTAAGAGGGGTGGGGTGGGATCGCTATCAGAATATCACTCTTATGTATTTCCTATATAGGATTTTTGGGCACCGAAAAGCGGATTTTTTAGAAACTATTCACCGGATCCAAGATAAAAGCAAAAGCAGTCCAGGGCCAATGGTGTACTGAAAGTGTCTCAAGGTTGGAGGTGATAGGCCAAAGAATACGCCATTTATCAGTAAATCAATTTAGAATAGATTTCCTATGGAATTATATGTTTCTGATAGAAATCTCAAACAGTACTCAATGGAGCAGAAACGAATGAAGGTGTCACATGTGTGTTAACAGATGCTAGAAGCCTGATCAGTTTCACCATGATCTGCCAGATACTCTGGGGGAAGTTGCGATCCGAATATCACTCCAATACATTTCATATGGGCTTTCTTGAGCAATGAAATGGGGATTTCTCGGAACCCATACATCAGCTCCAATTTCTATAGAGGGCCTATACATCCCCTGGAGCGTAATAGAAGTGTATCAAGTTTAGAGGTGAAAGATCCAAAACTGTGTCATTTATCATCAAATCAATTTCCAATACATTCCCTATGGAAATACTTGTCTACGTTACAAAAATCAGGATATCTCATGAACCGATTGTGATATCGGAGTTCTGTAAATGGCGCCTGAGAGACAATTTGGCTCCGGGTCATCTGCATGAAATGGTCAAACAACCGGCCCATAAGTCCGTAATCTATAGGCAAATCACGAAAATATTTGTCAGTGCGCAGATTAGCAGAAATGTTAATATGTTCACTAAAAATTTTATATTTGTAAACAATAGTACCATGTAGTATCTAGGTACGTTTAAAATTACAACCCTCTGAAAATCAAAGAAGTAAGAATTATAATGATGTCACGAAATTGTTTTTATGCATTATTTTCTCAAAGACCGGTTACTGGACCGAAAAAAGGTTTTGGGTCAGGTTACGGGTTACGAGATGCTAGATGTAAGTTAAGTTTCAAGACGATCGAGAAAAACCTCTAGGGGCAGTCGCTGACTGAATATTTCTCCCATAAATTTCCTATGCGAAAGATAGGCGACGGAAATGCGGATTTCCGAAAGGCTTATATTTTCGCTCACGGTTTTAATTGCTTAATCTATAGTAGTATGACACATCTACGTATATGTCATATTTTAACTATCTAACAGCCCTAGCAATATCATCATCATCATCATCATCATCATCATCATCATCATCATCATCAGCATCATCATCATCATCTGTTGCGACGTTGGAGGCCATGTTTTTACATTACCGTGGTTGGTTGGTCATTGATCTGATAGGACAGACACACCTTATCGAAGTGCAGGAACCTCTGGTTCTTCATGATGTGGCTTGAAGGGCTCAGCCACTTACAATAAGTATACTTTTTCAAATGTACAATATATACATATATTTACATCGTGTGGGTGGAAAGCCTGACCCTCCTTGCAAGCTTGATTGAATGATAGGACAGACCCACCTTATCAGTGCACATGTAGCTAGGACACGCCCATCTGTCCTGGATTAATATGTGTGGAGACATGAATTATCTTGTTTCCAAAAAATGTTGCTTTTCCGGATTTTCTCAAAAGCGGGTTGTCGAACACAAATAATTTTTGGGTCAAGATGCGGGTGAAGGAATGGTAGAATTGTTTCTGGTTTCAAAGTGATGGAGAAAAAACTCCAGGGGTAATCGCTGTCTGAATATTGCTCAAATACATTTCCTATGGGACTTTTTGCTCACGGAAATGCGGATATCTCAGAAACCATATACCCGATCCAAAAGAAAAGTAATAGCAAACTAGATCCCAAGGGCTACTACAAGTTGACCAAGTTTGAAATTAATCAAATGAAAACTGTAGGAGATATGTTGCAATACTCCTTGAGAATAATAAGTATAAAGATCCTCAGAGAAAACAATAATCTGCGATAAATCGCAGATTAATAATTTGATTCTAATCATTAACCAAATATTTGGCTAATTGGCGAATGGGTATGTCGGTCCCTGCCATTGTAGCTAATAGGCTATGTACCGTAGCTTTGAACATATCATGCGGTTAGTTGCAAGCCACCGTGAAAGTAGACCTGCATTGTAATTTCTACATTCAATTACCGATACATAAGAACCTTTTGTGGAGGAAATTCTGTAAATAGATTTAAAATCCTGTTTTCCAGGGGTTATATACTTATTTTCATTCATCTACATATCAAGTATTGTGTACAGCATTTTCCGATTCGAATAAACAATGACAATGCAGATTACTGAACCAATACATGGCCGTAGTGGCCCTGAATTGGTCCAGTAACTGTCAAGTGGTGGTGGGGGTAGCGGCGGTGGCGGTGGCGGCGACTCAAAGCAAACTTTGTAGTGGCAGTATCCTGAAATACTCATTTGGAAGACACCAGACAGCTATTTTTGTAAATTCCTGTGGCAAATTTACAAATCTTCTTCTCTTGGCCTGCAAATGGACCGTTACTGAGGAGAAATTTTAATTTCTTGGCAAATCTTGACCATTAACTGGTTAATTGACGAAACCAGTTTCTCAGTCAGTCATATGACGTCATAATCAACTATGTCACATTCTAGGTTGACGTCATAATCAATTACGCCATGAATGGCA